>OZ026627.1:37849656-38164656 GCA_964020975.1 Hermodice carunculata
AAACTTGATGTTGGTGATTCCTGGATAGATCGCTGGATAGGCCAAGTTTCTTACAACAGTCATGTTCGATTCATTTTCGGATTTTTTTGTTATGAAAAATATGAAAAAAAATGGATTCTCTGATGCTAGTGGCCAACTGGTTTGAGTAGGAGACCCTGATATATTTAAGGTGGTGCCAGTAATTTTTTCCCTTTTGTAAAAAAAAAAAAAAACGTTTTTGTGTTTTAGGTTTCTTTTTATATTTTTTTTTATTAATTCTTTTGTCATATTTCTGTTGTTCACTTTTCTTGACTCCTTCGGCACTTTTGTTCACTTACTTTCACTTCCCGAGCCAAACCATTTCTCAGATTTTGCCGAAACTTGATGGACATCAACAAATGTTAATAATATTTTTATTCATTTTTTGGGAAAATATGAAAACAACATCTTCTCAGAAACTCCCAAATCAACCACTTTAAAATTACATAGGGACACTTCTGGAAAACCCTGCACCAGAATTTAGTCAAGGGGTGTTGCTGAAGTTTTGGTAAATTTTGGAATTTCCTCGTCAGAGCGCCCAGTTCAAAACTTGTCAATAGGGGGTATGCATATTAACTGGGATAATGTGTTGCCACTTAGACTGCCGCAAGGAATCTGACAGGAAGGAGGGCACATTCATTTGTTAAGCAGGACCAAATGAGCTTTTGGGACAAAAAGAGCAACCTGAGAAAGCAAACAGTTTAAGAAAAGTCATTCACTAGGTTTCGAAACATACTAGATGCTTAACATATTTGGAAAATTTAATTTGCTCCATAGAAGTGTTATTACTAAATAGTTTAGTAACATACCTTGTAAAAGTGCCCTGATCATGGCGGAGGCAGAGTTCTGTGGCCTAGCAACTGAGGGGACCAAAGCAGGTCAGCACTTAATATTGCTTAATATGAATACCTCCTATTATTGCTGAATTAAAAATACTCATAGTTCACAGCCTTGGGTGATATATCGTGTATACTTTTGAAAATATGAGATTTAAAAAAAAATATCCTTCACTGCCTTTATGGATGAGGTTGTGTGTTTGAGGTCTTTTGTATCCACACTTAGTAATGGGGTATGAGCAGCCTGTGTGGTGGCAAGCATGTAGTTTGAATGCATTTTTAAACTATTTGTTTTTAGCAAATGTTGTTGGTAGGGAGTGGATGGAAACTCTGAAACAGCTTGGCCTGTTCCTTTGAACTTGAACGAATACCCTTTTGGTTGCCCCTCGAGCAGAATGGGACTTCTTATGCGTTAAATGTGAAGGGCAGTGGAAGCTGGGCTGTTCATGTATCCATCTTGTTTACACATGGCCCGTGAAAAGCAAAGTAACTTTCAAGCAGGTGTTTGAAAATATAATTTGCCTTGAAACAGATTCTTATCTTACTTGGGCAATAATAAATATTTCGAGGATTCTGGTTGTTACATTTATAAGTAATTGGTGGATTTACTATTCGGCAGCTGCAAGAGCTATCTCCTTACCCACAATAATCAGAAAACAACATGTGCATCACTTTCAGCGCCCCTGGACAAATCTCCGTTTCAGCGCAAAAGCCTTGGGTTTGTGATTTTTAAGTGACAGAGCAAAACTCAGGGGGTTGGAATTTTACAATACTATTGATATTGCGATGTGTCAAAACCTTGAAATTCGTTATTTGTAATTTGAGACACCAAACGCGGGGATTAGTCAAAGCCCAATTAGCTCACATGGTCTTTAGACAACCAATTGTGTCACAAACCACTGGGCATCTTTCACAATCAAATGAATAAATTAGCAGACACAAGATGATTGTTTTGGTAAAATTATTGTCAAAACTTTTTGTTCATAACAACGCACAAAACCTAGAGTTTTGCTTCCACACCCTTGAAAAATACTTTGATTACTGGGCTTAGCAAATAACATAAATAGCATAGTTGGGTTTTGTATCACAACTCCCTAGATTTGTCTCAAAGCTGAGGATTTTGTGATGAAACTTGTGGTCTTGTCCACAACACCATGGCATTTGCAACATATCTGATTTTGTCTTAAAAAAGGACTGCACTTTTGTCCACAAGACATCTGTATGTTATTTCTTGTAAATTTGCAAAGGGACAAGATTGCTGTGTTTGATTGGTTGCAGTATACGTACTTAAAACTTCAAGAGATGTACCGAAAAATTCATAACGCCATTGGTTTTATAAAGGTACACACCCCAGGGTATTCTAATGGTTCAAAATACATGTAATGGCCACTTATTAGACATTGCCACAAATTTCTGAGAAATCTATCAACCGGTGTTTTGTTGCAAAACCTAGGCTTTGGTGAAATAACAGAAGAATGTAGAAATTCCTGATGTAATTAATGAGAAAAATGAGTTGTCCTTATGACTCAATATACCTAGTACAATGCAACTTTTGCTCACAAATTTCAGGTCATGTTATGATTTCCTGTCTTTGTAAAAATACGAAATAACAGACCTAAACAAGGATTGTGTGTCAAAGTTCTGCGTGGTGTCAAACAAAACTCTGCATTTTGTCACAAAACCCTGTGTTACTTCCCAACACCTAGGGTTCTGTACATGAAGCCCCGAAATTGGTGAATTAGAAATTTAAAATGGCAGGCCTACCATTAACCATGCCTCCTTTTATCTTTGGCACCAGTGAAAAATTTTGTTTTTTAAGTTGCAAGGCTCATATCTTATGGGGAACAATTAGTTTAAAAGTATTTCAAAGTTTCAGAGGACCAGGTTTAAACCACTAGTTGCCTTTTAATGATGAATGCATGTCTCAACTCAGCAGTAAAATTTGTTTCATCACTTTAGTATTGAAAGTTGAATGTTAATGTTTTGGTAATTCCCCAATCTCTGCTGTCTTTATTTTACTGTCATTATTGGTTTGGGATGTAAAAATGTGGGTAATGTTGTTACGAACTGATGGACAAACTTCTATAGACGTTTAGTCAAATATATTTGGCTATTTATTGTCACACCTGTAATCCTTCTTTATTGTAAGTAAGAGTGATGGTTTTGTTCGTAAATAATCAGGATTGGTTGCTCTAAAGTTATTATTACTCTTCCACATCTGCCTACACATATATGTTAGTTTCAATTTTTGCTTTTTTTTAATATTCAGCATGTTATCCCCCTCTTGATTTCCTTATAATTATCATAATCTCTATATTTTGTAAAACGGATAGGTTTCGTTTGATGTGCTTCTACAATTATTATCACATTAGTGTTCCACTTGTGCTTTGCAATACCAATGTCAACTTTTATGAAGCAAACTGAAAGGTTTGCCTGCACCATCGTTACTTGCAAAAATTTCGTAGATTTCTTTGTACCAGGCAAAAGAATACTCACCTCTACTGATGCTATAGCCAATAAATTGGGAAGTTCAATAGCTGTTTGAGATAAATCACAAATCGCATTTTAGATCCTTTCTTTGTGATAATGATAAAAACGTATCGTGATTTGTTTTGTAGTTCTAAAAAGTTAAGCCATGTGGAAACCTCGTTTTTGCAGTATTCATCTTAAAAAAAAATTACCACATAATATTGAGGTAAGTGCGGGGTTGCTTCCCATGTAAACCTGAGAGACAGAGATATTGATGTATATGTATAAACATACACACACACACACACACATATATATATATATATATATATATATATAATGTTGGTCTACTTCTGTTATACTTGTTTGCATCATCATGTTAAGAAGCTGGTGCAAAAGTATCCTCAAAGAGCCTGTTCCTGGATGTGGTCAACACACATTCAGCTACTATTGTCATTTACTATAGACATTAACTCTAACCGATGTTTTAGTCATCTAGTTTAGCTTCATTGCATTTCACAACCGAAAAGTACAGTGTGTAATTGTGTGCAAAAATATGACGCATGATACGGAATGAGATATTGATTGCCCTGGAGTTAATAATTTTTATACTTAACATGACAAAGGATAAGCTGCCCCCTACCTGGTTTCCATATGTTGACCAGGCGCTTCAATTTTGTATCTCCAGTATGACAGGCGTCATTTTATGTAAAATATATGAATTCATTTTATTATGTTGTGGTAAACACATTTATGGCAAAGCAACATGGACCATGGATCTTCAGAAGGACCCCCGTAATTATATAGAGTTAAAAGGGCAGCCTTCTAAAGATATTTATATGTTTCATTCAATAATCAGGAATGTTGATCGAAAGTTAAATATTCATATTCAAGTCCTGCAGGCTTTGAAAGTTAATTTTACAGCCATTCATGTAAAAGAAGGCGTACATTATCTATGCCCAAAGAACACATTCTGTGTTCGCGATGGCTGCCTGCCTAACAGTCCAGTTTTATTCAAAGAGTGTGGAATCATTGAACCACTTTCATTCATTTCGTCAACCAGTTTACTTTGTATAAACATAAACTTTCAAAATAAGATCAGGCAAACTCGGATTCGTGGTACATACCAGGTTACATCTACTGTTCACACCACTTACTATAAGGCAACTTCACAATACAAGGACATTTTTAAAGAACAAATGACACTGCAGCTAACCGCACACAACGAATTCTTACAATGTCAAACCCTTTATGTTATAAAAGCCAAATTAATTTGGATATCGTTATTGAAACTGATCAAAGAATGTTCCAAAAGTTAAGATAAGCACAATTTTAGTGCACACTCCAGTTGTGAAAAGGATATTTATTTGCGCACACACTGTAAACAAATTTCGTTTCATTTACTCAGCGGATCATCTTGCTCAAATATACGATATGTTATGTGGTATATCATAGCACCAATTACATGGAGCATTCAACTGTATATAATCAAATTAGATATGATGTATGTCGGTGCTTCCTGTACGTTGCTATGCTTAGAAATAAGGGATATATATATGGATAATAATGCACAGTTTGGGCGCTTGTGTGGTCGGCAAAGAGGTCAAACTTTAACGTCATCCTCTTTTAAAGTTATATTGTTGCTCAAGAATTTTCTCAATTGGGTTTCAATATCGTATGTTGTACAGTATGAATTTGTATGCTCACAAATACGGAAGACTGTTGCAAGAGAGGCAGTGAGAGAAGAGGCAATTATTGTCCTATCGAATACCATCAAAGCATATCAAAAAGGAAAATTAATGTACACATGGAAAATAAATAGTAGAAAAGGTTTTCATTTCGAGTGTTACACAAACATGAGTATAGTATCTGTTGAACAGTCAAAACTATTTTATTATAGTGGAGATAGAGAATTGCTTGGAGTTGTGCTTCAATTCAATTCAAACCCAATAATAAACAATATATTAAGGATCTTGAAGTCAAAAGGGCACATTTTTTCATATCATTCTGTTGCAGGATCCTAATGGGAGACATATACATACATGCATCAAGTCACTTTTACTTGTCACCAACGTACAGAGGACACAAACTTGGAAGTGCAATATCCAGACAAAAATCTGTCATTATTTTATCAATTATCTGTTCTCCCATTAAATATTATCATAGTGTTGTGCTTGTGTATGTCGCACCAAGGAACGAATATGTGCATCTAATATTACGGAAAATCACTTGGATAGGCCCCACCATTAAGTCTTGTGAGTCTGGTGGTATTGTTTCATATGATTTAAATATGCTTTCGCGATTTACCTTTGTGCCGATTGGCCCGTTTTGTAATGCTTTACATGGCTGGCCTAATATTGCTAATGACATGGCTATACCTATTGTTTTTTCAACGAATGTGGGTATAGCTATCGCTTACTCTTACTCAGACAGGCTAGCAGTGACAATAGAAGCTAAATCGACACATTGCAAAGGATTTCTGCACATATTTCATCCCCTGACTGCTTTAGGATACAACAGCAGCCTTGTTAAGGTACAATTATTTACACGAAGGCGCCCGTCTTTGACCCTGCTGTCTCTGATTTTTAGACGCAAGAGATGTTTTGTAGTGTCACATTACCCTTCAGACTGGCCAAATAAACTTTCGTATAAAAAAGTACTAATCATTGGTGATGAACCCTTTGGAGCTTTTCGCGTAATAATTACAACAAATTACAAAGGTTGGACTTTCTATGATTGGAATACCCATCTTTGTAACAAGATCTTTACACAACACAAACTGTTCACTTTTTGGAGCTTTAAAACAAAAATTGTAGAGGCCCACACAAACAGGTTATACTTCGGACTTGAATATGATCGAAAATCCTACAATAGGCTCTTTCAAATAGAAATGTGTTTTTTGAAAAACTTTTTGTTTATTTTGCAGACAACATATCAGTATCCATGCCCTACATTTAAGACCAAGAGGGTTATAAAGTATCTACATCTGCCATTATGTTTTTTACTCTGCGTCAAAATATTCATCCAAATGCCTTTAACATTGCTCCGCTTGTGCTTCAGTAGCCATGCCGGCCTTCTTGGTATAAATGTTTGGAATGTTGGGTTTCCTGTTAAAGTTCTTCTTTCTCACAGTAAGCCTTATTGTCTTAGTGCATATACGTTTAAAATTTGGGGATTCCCAACGAGGACAGACCAATTATGCAACAAGGTTATTACTAACCCACAGCCGGACAAAGCCTTGCTAAATTTCAGGCTTGTTTGGGAATGGTTATTCATTCATAAATCGCCAATGCAATGGACATTTGAAACTGTATCTCGTTTACCTACGTACGATGAAATGACAATTGTACATCATCTAATGGAGTTGCGAAAGAAACACCAATTTTCCCAGCATTTGAAGCATTGCTCCATATCTTTAACATTGCAAATGTGTGGACATTCGTCAGAGACAGAGGAAATCTATACTGTTCAGGAATACTTCAGTGTCGCTCGTGTCAGTGTCGTAACAAAAAAATTGCAGACACTTAGCTGGAATGATGCTACCATGATATGCAGTTGGAAGGGAGCAAAACTGATTACTCTTAATACAAAGTTTAAAGTAAAATTAATGCAGAATGTAGTCTTTAAATGGTGGGACTGGTTTTTAACATTGTCCCTGACGCTGACATCATCTGTTGTTTATATTGGACTGAAACAATACGTACGTATGTCTTTTTGCAACCTACCTGTGGTGCAAATGCCCATACAGAGCAACACCAAGTCTGAGTTGAGAAAATGAGGACAGTAATATTGGATGAGAAGCATATTTATGTAAATGTCATAATAATCATATTTCTACAATTTATATTTGGTTGGCAGGGACATTGTTGACAATTAGTATACAGTTATGTGATATGTATATATACATATATATATATATATATATATATATATATATATATATATATATATATATATATATATATATATATATATATATATATATATATAAAAGTAAGTATAGGCATGTCAGTTATGCAATTCAAACTTGGTGAAGTTGAACTTCATAAGATAGCGGCTGGCATATGGTGTTTGTACTGAACAAATCTCTTTGTGTACCTCATATTTTACAGTTGCCACTTTAGCTCCCTGGACAATTTTAAGTAAACAGGACATCCACGAATTCTGATTAAAAGCTGTTTCTAAACACATATATAATCACATTGCAATGAATTGTATATTTGTCCTTTCTCAGTGCATCATCTCCCCAGTTTGCTGACATACATTTGTTCAAAATATTCAAGCAAAAAAAAAATATATATATATACTATATATACTAATATATATAAAAAAGGGAAAGAATTAGCAAAACTTTTCCTCTGTAATTGCCTTTCAAAATTGTATTCCAAGAGACCGAGCTCTCATGCTTTTGATTGTAAAAACATACCATATTTCAAAGGAAAATATGCCTTATAAAAGGCACAAATATCAAGTTATCACTGTTACAGGTGATGCAAGTTGCTAAAAGATCATTAATGTTCCCAATTTTGGCACTTTCATAGGTTTAAACGTTGCACTGTATGTTGATCATATTATTTAAATAGCAATATTTATAAATGATTCATTGTCAACTTATGTACTCTAATTCCTTTGATATCACACCGGCTTGTGCATTTCTTCAACAGATAATGCTTAATTTTTTACCTCAGGTGACTTGCCAGTCATCTGAGGCTATGGAATGTTTTCCTGTCCGATGGTCGACCATTCGTTCATCTGGCCATCCATCTGTCTGAATATTTTTAATTTTTTGTCTATAGCCGTTGTTCATATCCTCTTAACACAGGATGAAATTCTTCCCTGGATGGTTCCCTACCAAGTTAGTTCAAATAGCCATGCTACATTTATTTGGCTTTGTTTTATTCAAGTTTTGAAAAATCTGAAATGTTAAGTGTGTGTCAAAGCTGACGAGCAGCATATATTGTACAAAAATGTTGATGTATGAAAAAGCAGTTCTCACTCTCTGTCGAATGTTTCTTTTTGGGGGGAGGGGCATGTGTCATGAGTGTCAGTTTGAAAGCTGAAATGTCTCTCAGTTTATTGTGGGTTGAGATATTGTTTACTTTTTTAATTCTTTGTGTGCTTGTTTACGTTAAGAAGTAAACAAAAGGAAAAGACTTGCCCCATGGCTGCGTGGTAAAGAAAATTCATGAAGGCTCTTTCTGATTGAAAGTATAGTGTTAAATCATGTAGAATTTCTGTCAACAGTATGAACCATCAAGACTGGCTGCACCGGGAAAGAGACAGGGACAACTTAAGCAAAAAAAACACATCCATCAGCGTGGTGGAGAGCGTGCTGTAGATATTGAGGGAAGATGACTGTAGAAAAGAAAAATGGAAAAGTAAAAGTTACCAAGACACATATAGAGCAATGCAAGAAAGGGGTACAATGGATGAGAACCCTGATAATTTGAATAAACCAGAATTTTAAAAACCTAGAGGAAAAAACGTGTGAACACAAGTGACGATTACGGATAATTTATTAAAGCAAGAAACAAAATTTAACGCTGTCAATTGGTCAGAATGATAACATACTACCACTGTACCAGTCTTTGCGTACAATAGAGCAGAGGTTCCATTTTATTCACAGAAAGAGAGTAAAATAAGCCAGCCGCAGGTAAACATGGCTCGGGTGAAAATACAGCTTCCGCTTGTGTTTATCATGTCGGCAGTTTGTCAGTAACTGCGATAAAGTGTGTTCATGGACTATTTACTGCAGCAACAAGCTCTGCTACTATAATTTAATGACAATTATAACACACAACTGATCTTTAAAAGAATTTAAGGGGAATCATCGTTCGTGACGCTAACCAAGAAAAATGCGCGGACCAGTACGCATGCACTTGTATTCACACACGTTTGACTGCTTTGATCAAATCGTGATTGAGATCGATATATTCCCTTTGTTAGGGTGTAGGGCAAGATTTTTTTTTAATTGACAAAAGAACCACATAGAAATGTAGAGGTCTTACTCAAGAAAACTTATATCATGACGTGGATCATTTTGCATTAATGCAAAAATAAAAAATGTTGTGGCACTGATTCGACCTCTCAGGTCCCGCGAAACCCCGAATGTTGTGACGTCACTCCCACCGAATTGATGGTAGCCCAGAGTGGGCTTGTGCAAGTTTAACAAGTCCCTGGTGTCAGCAGCCGGAGGGAGATGGTCAGCTTTGTCTTGCTTGAGTGGCCATTGACTAGCCATGCATTCATCGAAGACCACTTTCCGCTCAGTCTTATCGCAGTGATACTGGGATTAGAACTGACTAGGACTCAATAGCTGCTACTGTTGAAACCGGCACGGCGGCAGTGTCGACCAGTTTAAAAAAAAATAATGATAACAGTAGGACCTACGTAATAACACCGTGTAGTTGGCATAATATTATACAGTAAACTTTGTGGAGGGGAAAATGTATCGCACTTATGGGTGGGACTGCGGGATGAGAATATAGGGACATGCACCAGGGGCTTGTGCAAGTCTAGTTCTTCATTAACTAAGGAATTTATACTTATTTGTGAAGTGAATCCCCTCTGATATGAGCCACTCTCATGGTTCACAGTGCTCCACAAGAAAGAGGTGGGGTGACACAGTTGGAGTGTTGCAAAGAAAACAACCCCGCAGCTCAATGCAACCAACGCAAAAGCAGTGATTGAATGAATAGTTGTACTTCTTCTGTCTCCACAGCCTCTGTGGGTCACAGTAGGCCTGTTCTATCTTCAAAACCTCTTGCCCATTCTTCTTCGCAGCCAATGAGCGGCCTGACCCAATTTGGGCCCAGACCTGTGTTTGACTGACAGCACACAGTACCCATGTACATGATGTTGTAAGCACATGGTCATGTGGATCTTTGACTAAAAGGGTATAATTTTATGTGCTCAAATTTTACCTTCAAATAATACTTTTTCAGTTGTTTTTCTCATTCCACATGCAGATGACCAACTAAGCTTTTCTAAACAGACAAAAGGTTATGTTGGTGTAGATGATTTTTTTGCGAAAAATGGCTTGGCTTACCGCACCTTAAGTTAGATGACGAATGATACAATGAGGTGTCCATTTTTTTCAATGACATAGGTAAAGGCCTGGGTATGTGGATATTATCCTCACTTTTCAAGCCATGATACAGGCATACTTGTGTGATATATGTTTCCTGCATTATTGTGACACTTACAACGAACATACTGGCACAGAAAGTCTGTTATTGAAAGGCAAGTAAATTAAAAGCTGTCTCCATACCCGTTAGTAGAAATAGTAGTTATTAAAAAGCATTTGATCTTAATGACGCAAAATGCATCAATTGTATGTTATTGAAAGAGGTCATATATAGCCCAACGAGTTGTCACCACTGAATGCTTAGTGCTGTGTTAGATGTTTTATTTGGGATATTTCATTTTAACTAACAGCTCTGACGACCAAATGCAAAGTTTATGCAACCTGCCCATACTTGACTGAATTAATGGAACGGTACCAAGAAACAGATACTTTCCAATAATTTGCTGTAAAGAAAATGATTTTCTTGTAAATATATCAACGACTGAATTACTCCAAAAGGAAAAAAAAAAAGGAAAAAAAAAAAGAAAACAATGATCCTATTTGCACCTCAACATATTTGATCTTGGCACGCTATAACTGATGTATTCTCCACTATGGTCACTTGGAAGTGGTAGGTTGTGCCAGAACTTTGATAAATATATTGGATATAATTGTGTTAGATGCTACGTTTGTGCTTGTTTTTGTGCCCTTGCCCTGGTGCATTTTATGGGTTATCCATCAAGCCATCCTGACAATGTTATAGAACAAATATATTTTATTAAATGCCCGGTTGTATAGAACTTGACTCCCTTCCCCTCAATTAATGACAAATCCATACGCTATGTGTTGTTGCAGCATGTTACAAATTAGCAAATCATACAATGATACATACATTATTGTTTCCAGGTCCATGATAGTCGAACCTTTTGATTTTTTGTTTTTTTCAATATTTTTTTATTGAACATCTCACACATGTATAGGTCCATGCATACAATTGTCAGTCGCATCAATATCAATGTACACGATTATAGGAATCCTGATACAATTTTTGACCATCTTTTTTCAAATAAATGATGTTTACCTTGGGAATTTAATATGTGTTGTTCCACTGTTATTTTGCATTTCAAATAATTAAAAAAAAAAGCAAATGAAATTTGTTCTTTTTCACATAATTCTTTGTGGATGTAATATTTTGCAACCAGCAGACAATAATTTGAAGTATACCATGATGGTTTCTGATAAAAGCCAAAAATAACATCTTTAAGTGATAAAATCATTGTTTCCTTTGGACTATATTCTTGTACCAATCCTCAAAATATGACCAAAATACAATGACATATCTGCACTCCCAATATCTATGTATAATACTGTCTTTTTCTTCACACAAGTTACATAACTCAGATTCCACAAGGCCCATTTTATGAAGTCGAGAATTATGAACAACAAATCTATGTAAAATTGAAAACTGAAAGGATTGCAATTTACTTTCCATAGTACATTTAAAAGAGAGACCAAATATCTTTTCCATTCTTTGTTTTCAAATTCAAACAGTTCACACCATTTATCTAAACAAGTAGGTACTTCTTTCATAGTATTTTCAATAATACACCAGTAAATATCTTTGCAAGTTTTATGTTTCATATTTTTTAATACACCATCTATCTTAAAATGTAAAGTAGAAGGGCCTTCTCTATAATGTATGACGCTTGAATGCAGTTTTTGTTTCCATTCTCTAGGAATAGCAGATCTCAGTAAATAATATTTTAAAAAATGTATTTGAATGTCGAACTTAATTTGCAAAATTTAAGTATTCAAAAATTCTCCATCATTATCCAGTAAATCTCCAATGAACCTAATACCCTTACTATACCAATGTTTGTAAAATATTGTATTGCTGTCTACTGTAATAAAAGGATTAAACCATAAACATTCAAAACATATGTCCCTGGTAGAATTAGAGTGAAAAAAGTTTCGAAATTTTTTCCATGCTGAGATTAGGTCATGATAAAATAAAGGCAAATTAAACTGTGATACATCAAAATGACACCTACTCAAGAACAAATATTGAATATCTATGTCAGGAATAAAAGACTGAAATACCTTTATCCACTTTGCATCATTATTATTGAAAATACGATTTACCCAATTAAGCTGCAAAGCAGTGACTTGTGTACTAGAATGTATAATTTTAAGGCCTCCATTTACAATTCTCTGATGCATAACTGCACTTTTAACTTTATAAGTTGAGCCATCCCAAAGAAACTGGTAAATGTAAGATTGCACAATTCTGACTAAATTTACATCAGTATGCATTGTGGATATAGAGTACAGAAGCGTGGAGATGGCGAGACTTTTTAAAGCTACATTTTTTCTAATAAGTGATAGTTTTCTTACTTTCCAGACTTTCAAAATTTCTTGAAATGACTGCAATTTTGTAGTGTAATTAAGCTGACTCATTTGATTTTCATCTTCATGAAAAGTGATAACCAGGGTAGAAAATTCGCCCTCACTCCAAAACACAGGTAAACCCTAGGCTTCATCAAACCTTTGTACCCCAAGCCAACAAACAACTGTTTTTTCCATATTACAACTCAATCCAGAAAAAAGTCCAAAATTATGTAACACTCTGAATAACAAATTTGCTGACTTTTGATCAGAAATGTGAAAGGTTGTATCATCTGCTAGTTGCCTAATTATTATCTCTTGGTCACCAAATTTTAACCCTTGAACATTTTTGTTAGACCTAATAATAATGGCTAAAGGTTCGACTGCTAAGACAAACAGAAACGGTGCAAGGGAACCACCCTGTCTTACACCTCGTGATATGGAGAAGAATTCAGAGAAATAACTGTTACTAATTACACAGCTTGAAGCTCCTTTATAAAGTACTTGTACCCATTGTCTGAAAATAGACCCAAAATTAAACGCATGAAGCACTTTATCTATGCAACTCCATTCAATAGTGTCAAAGGCCTTTTCAAAATCAATGAGGAGCAACAAACCAGATAGATTGTTGTTCTTATAATATTGTATAATATCTGAAAGAATTCTGATATTTTCACCAATAAATCTCCCTTTAATGTAGCCAACCTGGCCTTCATGGACAAGATATGGCAAACATTTCTGAAGTCTCAACGCTAAAACTTTTGCTAAAATCTTATAGTCATTATTCAATAAAGAAAGAGGTCTCCAGTTTTTTTAATTCAGTACGAGATTTATCTTTTTTTGGGTATTAATGAAATGATTCCTCTACATTGATCAATGGATAGTTTTTGTTTTTCAAATCCGTAATTTAAACTATTGACAACCATTTCATGCATATCACTCCAAAAAAATTAATAGAACTCGGCTGTGAAACCATCAGAACAAGGGCTTTTTCCATTCTAAAATAATTTCAAGGCACTTAAACATTCTTGGTCACTTATAATATTATCCATAATTATTTTATGTATATCTTTAAGTTTAGGCATCTCTGAATTTTCTAATAATTCTTTTGCCATATTATCCTGCATAAGTTGATCCCAACCCAGTTCTTTGGATGAATACAATTTCTTATAAAATAATACTTCTTCACATAATATCTCTTTACTACCTGTAAATTCAACATTATTCTTAATTAGTTTAGTAATACATTTGTTTCTATAATTTCTCTTCTCTAATCGTAGAACATATTCAGTGTTTTTTTCACCAAGCTCTGTCCATCGTGCACGAGGACGAAGCATTACGCCATTTGTTTGTCGATCATTTATTTCGGTTAACTTGTTCTTAATTTCTGATGCCCTAATATGGTCATCTTCTTGCAGTGTATCCTTAGAGAGTATATTTTCTAATTTTTGTTGCAGTTCTTTTTCTTCTGCACGCTGCTGAAATATTTTATGTTTTGCATATTTAATTATCATACCTCTAATTTCGCACTTCGCAGAATCCCAAAATAGTCCCTTGTCTTCCAAATCAATATATTTTAATTTACAATCCTGTATTAAATCTTTAACTTTCTGAACATACTCTATATCATTTAACAAATTTGCATTGAATTTCCAAAACCCTGGTCCTCTGGTTTCAAAAAGATTGCTTTGGAGATGTAGTGATATAAGACTATGATCATTTTTAATTGAAGGTTTAATTTTGTCATTCTGAACAAGAAGATAAAAAGGAAGAAATCAGCCAAAGTCTAATCTACATTCAACAAGGGGGGTTTTCTGTTGCCAAGTGTATATCTTAAAATCAGGATTTCTGAGGCGCCAAATATCTTCCAATTCTAACTCTTCCATCAGAAATTTCTTTCTTCCTTGTCCATATTTAGACACTGATGTATAAGTTCCACCCCTTTTATCAAGGTTTGGATCTACTACTGTATTAAAATCGCCACCAATAATGATGTTTTCACCATCGTAATCTGACAATGATTCAAAAAAAAATTCTAAGAAGACAATCTGCTCTTTTTCTTTATTTTTTGGGGGAGCGTATACGTCAACCAATATAAATCTTACTTCATCAATTAAAATGTCTAGTATTAAGTATCTACCTTCAGAATCACTGATTTCTTTTTGAACTTTATAGTCCAATTTAACTGGCATTAGAATACACACTCCCCTGCTATTGTTTGTACTATGTGAAAAGTAAATGTTTGTTCCCCATTCATTTCTCCAAACCTGTTCAACTTCAAACGTACTGTGAGATTCTTGGAGGAAACAAACACATTGATGAAATTTTCTGATCCAATGGAAGACTGATCTACGTTTAAAAGCATCTGCCAAACCTCTTATATTTAAAGAAAAGAGTTTAAAGTTAAATGCCATTTAAGTCCTGGTTATGTATGTTTAATTGCTCCCAGGGAGACGGAGCCCTCCCCCGGATCCCCCACTGCATCTGAGTGCGGGGGGGGGGGGCACGGGAGGGTCAGCCCGACCGGGGGACAACTTGAACAGTATAACTGAGTTTCATTTTGTAACCAAAGCGTACTTAAACACAACATGGGCAACGAACAATTACCCATGTTGTGTCCAAGCAGACTTACCCAATTACATTTTCCCAAAATTTTACTAGAAATACAATTATATTTTTTTAAAATATCACTCCATGGTATGATGGTGTGAGAAACACTGACTAAATTGAATGTTACATGGACCCTTTCCTTGATATAGGTGCAGCAAGCAATGTATGCGCTGAAAAGACAAGAACCACAAATGTCAGCTGAATTGGCACATGTTAGTTCAGCAGTTAAATACATGGTGGAGATGTCAATTTTTGAAAAATACAAAACAGAGAAAAAAGATAAAGAAAATACAAAAAAGGGAAAAAACAAACATGAGGTCATGTGGGTGTTTCAGCTTCAGCTGTCATATGTCCAAGCAAAATGGTGCAAAAATAAAAATAAAGTTGTCCACTTTGTGTTGGGACAAGAGAGACCTCGCTATCAGGAGAGGATCTCCAACTGGACACATCACAAACTGAAAGTCTATTACATAATAAACTTTCAATATAAAAGGAGAAACCCATATACAAAAATAAGTTCATCATAAATCATTATATATATAACACTGCTACATCATGAATCATTATGTTTGTATATGACTTGCTGGTCTAAAGACTATTAAAGTCTGACCGTGAACTGAAACAGAGATATAGTAACCATGGTAGCCTACACATAAATGGCTACTTATTGTTTTTTTAGGAGAAAATCCATATCTTCATATGTATCCATCATCATCATTATCATCACCATCCATTAACATTTAAAGAATGTACAGGTTAGAATATTAAATAAGGAGATGTACGCGACAGATATACCAACATGAGCTTTGTGTCACATTGGAGGCATGGCATATGCTGCGTATAAGTTACCAATGAAAAATTGAGACCCGGTTCATGTAGATTGACATGAGGTTAAGGGTCCTGCTTGCACTTATATGCATGTTAGACCAAACATGCAATAATGATGTTACAGATGTATGGCTGTATAGTTCAGACAGACATACTCCATCAAACAACTAAAACAACTTTGCCTTTGAAAGTCAGGCTTGAAACTATGAGTATGTTGGGTGACTGATTATCGTTATTATCATATTTTGTAGCATCATGCGTTTGGAAGATTACGTTATTGTCTCTCTCATGTGGTTAATCTACAGAATATATACATGTATATTAACCAGGTACAACGATTATTGATCAAAAAGTAATAATTCTTGCAATGGACCACCCTCTTACTTACATGTATTATTGGGGGGAACAATATTGCCATCTGAATTTGTAGAGTATCCAAAGGGGGAAAGTAGTACAATCAAGCGTGTATGCTCAAATTATGTGTACATTCAATCAAGCAATCTATCAAACTTTAGGCATTCAATTAGTCAATCATGAATACATAGTTATTTATCAACATGATCGATAGTCCGTGGAATTGTAAAATGAAGAACTTAATTAAAATACATGTATGGTACTGCTCATGTACATTTGACAACATGAAACCATTCCCTGTGTACTTAACAATGTAAGTAAATACCGGAGTATGGGTATGAAGTTCAACCAGACACAAGTTAGCTGTTGTAGGAAACTTCACTTGCTTACAAAAAGCAATGAGGGTGCAGTATTTTTCAACTGATGTGTAGAATAAACGAAAAAATGCATTTTAAAATGAGCTTATTCAATTATACATCCATTGAACGGTACGTTGCATAGAATATGTGCACACATGTATAGTGTGTGCGGTCTTACCTTATATTCAATAATTACTGCTCAACAAATAATACATCTAATGTCTGGGTATGACTTTCAACCAGACAATTATTAAGGAAAACTCCACTTGCTTACATAAAACAATGAGGGTACAATATTTGTCCGTCAATTTGTAGAATAGACAGAAAATGTATCTGAAATCATATGCATGTATAAGTAGACATCCTTTGTGTACTATGTTGAATTTGACAGGTGATAATGTGTTACACTCATCATTTGACCACCTATCGAGAGTCAATACACATGTGAAAGATAAACAAATATGGTGTCACTCACATGGCAGTAACTTCTGTTCCTAGAAAATAAATACATATAACCTTTAGTCCAATCATACATACATGATGATGAGGTTGGAAAGGATAAATGGTATGTGTAATGAGAGGGTAGGGAAGGAAGGGAGGGAAGGAGAGGACAAAAATATGCTTGAAGAGGGATGGGCATATGTATGCTTATATATATTTAATTTTTTTTGTTGGTTGTTTTGTCGTGTTTGTTTCCAGACATTGGCATAAATTGCAGTGAAGTTAAAAGAGTGAGACTATTCGCGCTATCAGATGCAGAGTCCTTGGTGTTTATCATTTGTTAAAGAATCAGAAATTATTTTCTTCAGCTAAATGCAGAGTATGGATATGTTTTAAATTAATTAAACTGTTTAACAATATTAAAATAAAATTATGCTGCTGTCGTATCAAATGGACGGAGTTGACTGATCAACACCGAAGGTATACCCATAGTATTCGTGAATATTGCTGAGAAAAGATATCCAACAAATATTGAACAAATTGGATAAATACTGAGCAAACGTACACTATGGCAAGCTTTAATACGATGGTCTAAACACGTTTCAAGACGAAATTCCCGTGATTGCATTAGCTGTACTCAACCAGTGTTGACTGAGAGTGTCTCTCCAGTAGACTGGCTGATGCCTTAAGTCTCTTTTTACGTGCGGAGGGATTTTGCAGTCCCAATGTCCCGTAATACAGGAATGTAGAAAACTGTTATCACTGTTAACAATATGAACTGGGACAGCATCTGTGCCTCTGAGGTATTACAATGGCTATGTATGAAATTAAAGGTCAAACTATTCAAAACCTGATCAGTACAAGACTTCCAAATAGCCGATAGTAACATTGATAACTTGTCTTTACAATTTCAAAACACCGATCATGTACATAAAATGTAATTCTCGTACTGTGAGCTGTTCATATAATATAACGGCTAAAATGTTCGGTGGCTTTATAATTTGCCTGCAAGCCAGGCATGTAACAAATGTTTGTAAATTGGAACATAGATGAAGAAGAATATCGAAGGCAGAGATATTTCACAGCCATGGATAAGCCAAACACATGGATATTCCTTTATATGCAATTGTTTCAGGAGTAACTACTTCAAGTCATCATATCTAATGCAAAATTAATTAAAGTACCAAATACATCTATCACATAGTGTCAGCAGGTTTATGTTGTGTCATAACACATGCTTCATCTGCCCATGTAGCAGCTGGAACCTGGTTGCTGAACAATGTAGCAAACACTGTCTATGATAAAAGGAATTACATAAAAACATGATTTGCTATCAAACATCCTGTATATCAAGCATGCTCATCATCAAAAACATTTTTCATGGACTTTTTTGTGTCAATTTAGTGCACTTTTATCCTGGAGTACAATTAAAGATGTATGCTGGAGATACACTGCCACGAGTGTTATGAAAATACAAGGATAAAATAAATATTGAGAAAGGCCAGCAATGAGTAGCATCAAAACAATTTGCATTTGATGAATGCTTGTTTACAATGAGAAAAGAGCAACAAACTTCACGTAGGTGCAGCTGTGATCTCAGTGTCACATATCGCTACATAAACAAAATTTCGGTTTAAAATGTATGATTGACACAAATACAGTTTTAGGCACTAGGTGAGACACACAAGCAAAGATTAAGCAATAGTATTTTAGTTCATGAAAAAATCAGTAATATTTATTCCTTCTAGCATAAAAAGTAATGCTTAATACAAAATACAATATAATATAAAAGCTCATTCTTAATGATAAACGTGTGCAACCAGGGTTGGTTTAAATGCTAAGAGTATCTGGAATTGATCACATTCTTTACGGTTAATTCAACAACAAATGATCATCCTATGCAACACATACATATCTGCTCAAACTAAGATGAAAAAGATAAAACAATTAAGAAATATTCCTGCTTAGTTTACATCGGTGGAGCTGTACAGTGATGCATGTCTGGGGAATGATAGTACAACTTGTGACCCCCAAAGTATTAGCATTGAGAGTAGTGCAGATTGTAAAGTGTATCTTTGCATCGAAGTGAAATCTATTAAAGAGAAATGTAAATGTTACAAGTCTGAGAAATGATAATTTGTGTTGGGGTCATTTATTTGTGTTTTTTCAACATTATGGTAAACTAAGTGGCAGTCTTTTCCACCTTTCAGCATGGGGAGTTTCGTTGGCTAACAAACGCTCCCTTTTCCTATTCAGAATCACAAAGCATGGACATGTGGCCAAATGTTTCCTTACATTGGGAGAAACGTTTTGCATCCAACAGCTACATAAAGAAAATGTGGAATGCAATACCTATACAACATAACAATCACTCTGATACTCCGTTTTCTAACTGTGGGGGCATGATATTAATTTCAACTATTGGTTCTACAATATGGGTCAGTATTCCATGCCACGTTAAATATGAAAATACCTTCTTTTTTTGCGAGCGAGTTCAGTCTGTATCCAAAAGGAATGATGTTTCATTTGAACGTAGTGTGTGCAGCTACTTTTGGTCAATTGTTGATAACAAATGCTATTACTTGTATATACAAACATTTTCACTAAATGTTTCAAAGCAACTGGTATCCACATGCACATCTTTGCTTGGCACACTTGCTAGGCTTGACAACTACCAGTTCCAAAGTGCTCTTAACTTAGCTTCATACTGGGATTGGACATACAGAAACATGCTAAATCGGTGGGTTAAGTGTGCAAATGCAAGTATGTACATGAAACTCATACTCAAACACCAATTGCATCATATTTTGTATCAGTTCTCATTGTGGCACGTTTTCGATGGACGGATTTCAATCTGGATAAATGTAACTTCAAAAGGGAGTGATACAATGCATCTTATAACTCCAAGGCTGTTTACATATGCGCACAACCTATACCAAAGCTACAAAGATGACATGAGGATATCTTGTGAGCATAGATTTATTTTCCCTAACTTCCTTAAGTTTGTTCCTCCCTTATATTTTCAACCCACCCTGAACGCAACTGGGTTAGAAGGGGTACTTTGTGCAAGAGGGCAAACCCTTGTAGCTTCACACTGCAGCAGCAGACACTTTCACTGCAACAGTGGTGAATGTATAATTATATATAATGTTTGTGATGGTGAAAATGATTGCAAAGATAAATCAGATGAATATGAATGTCCCCTTATTTGTCATGTGATTAATAAACCAATGAATATGCAGTTTTGTGTCAGTTTATGTAAGGATGTATGCATTTGCACATATATGTATTTTAAATGCACCAGTGGTGGTTGTATTTCAATTTCTAGACTATGTGATCAAGAGGTGGACTGTGCTGATAACAGTGACGAAGCAATTTGTAGCAATGTCGGCGATATTACTCAGGAGAATACAAAAACTGATCGTGTAAAAACTGTGCATCGGACAGTCAAAAGGATACAGAATGCAAATACATTATTGAGACCATTCTCACTTGGCAGAATATATCCACCCGATTGTGAGGATCCCAATTGGTTGCCATGTTCCAATGAGCCAAATGCCTCTTGTTACCACAGATCTACTATATGTCTCTATGAGTATGGCGCAAGTGTCTCTTTACTTTACTGTTTTGCCGGAGAGCATCTTCAACATTGCAGGCATGTTAAATGTTCTCAAGGATATAAATGTCCAAATGAGTACTTTATTCCCATTCGATATGTTTGCAATGGCAAATGGGATTGTACAACAGGTAAAGATGAATACTTGTGCGATAAATTGCAATGTGCTGACCACTTTCGATGTAAAGGATCAATTGCTTGTTTGCATCCACAGAAAGTATGTGACAATGTCATACAATGCACCCACAATAATGATGATGAAGGTTTATGTAGGTTTACCCAATGTTTAGGCAGGTGTATCTGCCAAGGATGGACACTTAAGTGTACCAATCAGACATTTCAACAGGATTCTCATATATCACTCTTCTTCCGATCAATAGTTATCAACAACAATTATTTGATAATTATTCCTCAGGCATTTAAGAATATGTTTCATTTTCTTTTCTTTTTAGACATAAGTTTCAATAAGATTTCATATATTGAGTCTATGTCATTTCGAGGGATGAAGACACTGCACATATTGGACTTGCGCTTTAATGTTATTAAGTATTTCATAACTGGAACGTTTTATGGTTTGAATCAACTTCAGGAACTTTTTGTCACTGGGAATTGTTTAAACGTCATATTTGATGGCACATTCACTACATTAGATAAGCTCCCTATGTTAAATTTAAGCGGGCTTAATATCAAACACTTTAACAGCCCTTTTCATGGTCTGAAAAATCTTGAAGTTCTAGAACTTTCTCACAATCGATTGACAACTCTCTCAGATGGATCCTTTGATGAACTCTTACAAGTCAGGGTCTTAAATCTATCAGTGTATAAGTTAAAAACCATTGGCAGTTTAGTGTTGAAAAAGTTGCCATCTTTGGATACATTACAGAGTGATGTACATGCTCTGTGCTGTTTGGGTATACATGTTAGACATTGTTTTCCTAAACGCATATCCCACTGTAACAGTATTCTGTCTGTCTCTTGGGTTATGATTTTAACCTTAATCACAAGTGTCACGTCACTTTTGGGCAATATCGCATCGATGTTTAGTCATTATCGATATGCATCTTGCACAGTTCACTCACTAATATTATTTGCATTAGGTATTACTGATTTTTGTATATCAGTGTACACAAATATAATTTTGGTTGAAGATCTGACATTTGGCCAGAGATATTATCTATTTATTAGCCAATGGATTTGGAGTTGGCCATGCACAGTAGCCTCTGTTGTCTCAATTTGGTCTATCATGGGAACAGCTTTTCTTGTTTCATTGCTAAAATTGGAAAGGGTTTTTGGAATTGTTTTTGTTTTTCGACGTGAAGAGATGAATCGTTCGATGCATCTTGCTTTGATTGTAACAAGTTTTTGCATATATTTGTTGTCTAGTGTTTTGGTAATGCGAGGTGTTTTTGATTCACAGGAAAATAAAAACTCGGTTTCTTCTTTATGTTTACCACTTCTTCTGTCATTTCATTCAAGGGCCTGGAAGGCGCTTATCGTCGCTTGTCTTCTCAATATTGTGCTGTCATCACTCTGCATAGTGGTTGGCCATATTGCTTGTATAGTTTGCATAACTAGAACTTGCAAAATGTCAGGTAATCAGGGCCGATATATAGCTGCTCAAAAACACACGTGTGTCTCTATTGTGATTACTCTTTTTAAGTATCCAGCTTTGATTTCTGTTAGTATCTTGTTGCAAAACAATTACCATGTCCCCCCAATATCATCTGCCATGGTAGCTTCATGTATTGTACCATTTGATTCTATTATCAACCCATATCTGTATACTTTAATAAACATACAATTTACACATTCTTTTATTATACAGAAGATGCTGACCACTGTTAGACGGAAATTGGTTAAAGAACAGCAGTAGAATAAAAACTTGTTTTACAGTGGTCTCAAATGCCACTCTTGTTGAGATAGCTTATTTTTTCAAATTATTGATCCAAATTACTTTACACGTTACAAATGTATCTCCTAAGCGTCTCCTAATTGGGTCGATGCTACATTCAAAAGTGACTCGAACTATGTTGTCAAGTGGAACATAAGTCATGGGCTTCACTGAGTTTCCCATGGAGTCTGTTGTGGTTGTAATGTGGTTTGTCTGGATTGGATAATCATAGGGTATAACTATACCTTCAATATCTTAATAGATTTAATCATTTGCACTAATGACTTTTCCTTTAATGATGATGTGGAATACTGACTGGTATTTTTTTTATCTGGACTTATGATTTGTGAGGACTAAAACGGAATCCAATGTAAACCACCCGGGAAAGGGGGTTGGGGGTGATTATGGTATATCTGACTGTGTTTGGATGTTATAAAAGTTGACTGGGTGGTCACACACAGTAGGCTTGTTTTGCAATGGCAATAACAACTGCTCCAGATTTCATGCAATGTCCACTTCAATCATTGATTCACTTGCTTTGTACACCAACGAGTTAGACAGCAGATCTGGTTAGGCTCATCTCCCTCTTCAGTGGTTTCTTCATTGCAACTCTCGATGAAGTCGACAGTTAAGACTCTTCATAGTGAGAGTTAACACTGCCTAGCATGGCAAATGGTCCTCCTTTTATACACAAGTCTGTGGTGTATGGATGTCAGGAAACGACCTCTCCCAAGTAATGACAACCTGAAAAACGAAGGGCAATATAATATGTGATTTATTCCATTGGTTACACCATTTCGAACATCTGATCCAGTTACAGACCCACACCCTGCACATCTCCCTTGAATAACGGTTACACCACGTATTTAGATGAACGAAGCAGATACCAAACTGTAATCGAAATGTAATGTACCATATAATACCCTGACCAACAATCTGGGGAACGCGTACAAATTCATAATGCATATATCCAGGGTTTTATATAAACTCTTGCAATACACACCAATACTATATATTACTAAACCAGCTGCTTAAATCATGAATCTAAAGTCATACAGAAATATCTTGTCTGGAAATATAATGCTCAATTCTTTATGAAATACCTGAGTAGGATAGCATATAAGCAGGAAATATCTTGTGAAATAATACACAATATAAATATTAGTTATGGAATAATACTACAATATGCGACTACACACACACACACACACACACACACACACACACACACACACATATATATATATATATATATATATATATATATATATATATATATATATATACATATATATATAAGCTTACACAATAATATTGGCGTCAAATTACTCATATATATATATATATATATATATACATCAAGTATTTGTATCTATTTGTTTTCTTATGGAAAATCGGGTCTCTAGGGTAATCTACTGGACATGTGACATGATACACACAAAATTCCCCGTGTTAGTCCAAACAACATGCGCTTTATGCTCAAAAAGATCATATGTGTAGCTTGCACCTGTATAGCCTTGCTGATAGTTGAAACTGTACACCAGAAATACCAGAACTTTAGAAATAGACAAATATGGCAATCTCATACTTACGATACTGACTACAGTGATAGTGGTCCATCATTAATTATATTAACAGCAAAAGCCCATTTTGGGCGCGTCTAGGACGCGAAAATATGTCGACCAGCAGACCTCTGACTTTTGCCCTGTTTTAGTGCACCGGATCCAGCATGCATAAAACTTCACCCTTATATGCGCATCGTTACGCAATGGTACATGAGCCAAATTCCCACACGTGACAGGATCACTATATGACGAAACACTCAATGTCTTAACCCCATGGAACCAACAAATGTGTGTATCAGAGAATTGTTTCCTTACAAGTTATAAACACTTTTTTACTCAGCCAAGCGTGTAAATCATTATCGCCGCAGTTACTATATAAAAGTTACATCCATAAATATTTTTACCTATTTTACATATAAATCAACCATAATTATAATTGGTAGCACGCCAAAGAAACAAATCATCAAATGATATCACCAAATATTTTACTTATTAATGGGAAATGCACACAATAATCAAATTCAGTTATTCTGGATTTGATAAAGTCTGACCCATGAACAATGGAAAATACCACGGAAAAGTCCTACGCAGCAGTTTTGTCTGCCTAGTTCCAGTCAGAACCAGATAAATCATGTTATTATGTTTGATCAAAGCACAATATAACTCAGTGATGTCAAAACCCCAAAATATGTTTCTACCTTACTGTACACTGGCTCCGTCAATCAGCTAATGTGATATGAAATTCCCCCTCCTTCTATTCTCATACCGAAATTGACATATCAGGTTGAACAAGTTCATTTGCAAACATAATAGAAAAGAATACCCTTTTTATATGTACAGCCTTGTCCTGATTAATGCAATTTCAATCCGTAATTGAATTATTGTTTCATTAATGCTGAAAAGAATTAATTCCGATTTTTATACAACCCATTTCCATGTACTGCATACCCTCCAATCCATCAATGTCATAAATAATTGTTATATCTTGTAAGTCCGTCCACATCCTGGACTGCTTCATTATCTTGTGACTTGTATCTAGGCTATGCTCTTGCACAATTCCTGTCTGCATTTAACACTCTGGGTTTTTTCCACTGTCTCTGACCTAGGCTTAAAATTATATATTTCACAATATTACTGTATTTAGTCTTTGGGGATTTCCATTGAGTAAGATGATTAAGATCTCAAGATCTTGTGGACTTCCACTGTACTTCCCCTATTACAATTATAATTTCCTATCAGATTACACTGTAATCATTCTGTGTTTATTGTTTCAGCCAATCAGATCTTTAATATCATACAAAATTTCCCAAGGGGATCTCACTTCCGGGATTTGTCTGTAAGTATTTTTAAGTCTACGGTGTAGAATTTTCAACAAGCTGAGTTTCCAGAGATGAAGCTTGGTGCAATCTCAACCAAAGGAAGAGTACTGCTATATACTAATTCTTGACAACCTTTACAAATAAGAAAATGATTAAGAGTGCATATTAGTTTAGGGATGTGTGTAGATGTACGTATGTATAAATAGATATAAATTCATACCAAATGTTTGATTGGATAGCCTTTGATACCCAATAACTGCTGTCTTGAAGTGTGCACCGTTGTCAATCCATTCACGAACTGCTTCCTAAAATTCTTTTGGTTTTTGGAAAGTGAACAACATGGATAGCAATATACAACTGTATAACGAGTGAGGGGGAGCATGGAAATATTTCAGTGTGTACTTTAGAACTTGCAATGGAATATATGGGGCAAGAGAAAATGTAGTGTCATGTATCATTGGAAGCTTAGCTACATAAGCAATTCACTGTATCCTTTACACCAGTGTCCAGCTGGTGCAAATGTATTTGGGTAGGTCTACAGTGTGAGCGTGCATGATGAAGAGCTATAAATGTGTTATTAAAATAGTACAAGTTAGAGCATTTGCAGCACTGGCTGAGTTATTTTGATTCGAATACTGTTATTGATGAGGAAATCTGGATATCCAAAGGTAGTTTATTGATCAAAATACTGATAATTTAGGGTGGGGCCTGTCAGGGCATTAAGATGGGTTGGACATACATGAACAGGACACAGCAAATGTGTACTTAATATAATGTAAATACAAGATTAATCAAAATAAATTAACAAAGCCAATTAAAACTTAAAGGTGAAAATTAACTTGCCAAAATGGCACAATGTTACAAATGTCCCCACTTAAATATAAACCTTGGGTGTACAAGTTTGCTACAGAAATCATTACATTTTGGGCATACTTTACATGTAACAATAAAATGATGATGAGAGTTCACGAGTGTCCAGTGCTAAATTTTACTCAGGTAAATTGAAATTTTCATCACATAGCTATAAAACCATCCACGTGTTGGTATTCTGTACAATAAGCCATACACAAATATCAATTCATTGGTTCCATTTTTCTAACATGAAATAACAAGAAGTGAATAATTGTAGTAATTATGAGCATTAAAGTTCATTACACTACAATAAAACATGTAGGCAATAGGTGCAGGCCCATCTCATTGTACACTGGTCATAATTGGTCATTGTGTCAGCAAATGGCACCCTTGTTGCACAATGTCAATTGAAAAAAAGGGAAGAAACAAACAATGCACAGCATTGCTTCCCAATCCATTGGAAGAAAGACAACACACTGGGTATCATATTCAAAATATGGGTACATGTCCTGCGATGCAAGTGACATATGTGGGAAAATCCAGATGCCCACGTATTATAAGTTCTTTCATGCTAGAGGTCCATAGGTTAAGTTGATATAGGCAGAAACGTGTGAGTAGCAGTGGCCTGGCGTAAACAGTGGAGTAATGGGTCGCAAGGTAAACTTCCTAAGGAGCAGTCCATTAGGGGTTATATAATACCCCTGTAGCAATAGAGTCGGGACACACAATGAGACCAGTTTACCCCCATTTTCCCGGCCCAAGATCTGTAAGCATAAATGCCTGACCAGAAAATATACCTCCTTGTTCACGGTATACATGTCCGGCAGCAGTCAAAAACAAATCTCTTTGAGGACCCTGTTCAATTACACCACTTGACAATAGCCCATTCTTTTTGGACCAAACAGGACACATGGCCCAAGCCATAATTGCTCCGGTAGATGGAACTTGAACCGTTCCTATCCAGGTACTAAATGTTACAGGACGCTCATTTACCATCAAGTGAGGCATCACAATTGCCCATATAGAACAACTAAGCAACAGAGAAATAAATTTAGTTCATGAGTTGAATGGAAAAAATAGTCAAGATCATACATCAGTGGATGATCACATGGCACTAAGTAAGGAAAGCAAAGCAGAACAAAAGCATCCATTCCCACAAGTAAATTTAGATAATTTACACCCGCAGGAATGGACTCAATTAAAAGCTTTGTTGAGAGAGTAGAGTGATGTTTTTGGGGAGGATGTATTAGATCTTGGAGAAGGGCCAAATTTTATAACACCCATTCCGACAGTGGAGCATATACCTGTAGAACAACGCATGTATCCTATGCCATATAATAAAAGAGAAGAACTGGAGAAACAGTCAAGCAAAATGCTGAAAGCTGGCATTATTAGACCGTTCAGCGACCCATGGAGTAGCTCCTGTTTGTTTGTGCCCAAGCAGAAACAACAACTAAGATTGGTGATCGATAACAGAGAGTTGAACCAGAGGGTGCGTAAAATAGTTACCCATTACCAAATATTGAAGATGTCATGATGCAGGTCAAGGTGCCAATTATATGAGTATGGCAGACATGTTTATGGAGTGCAGCCAGAGTCCTATCAAAGAGGAGGACAAAGAGCACCTTCATTTGCCACAATGGTCTGTTTGATCATATTTTTTTACCAATAGGCGTGTTGGTGGGACTTAGCTTTTTTCAACATACTCTGAATAAAGTCTTTGAGGGCATGCAACACAAATTTTTAATTGCTTTTATGGATGATTTGGCCTGCCATCCAAAAGATTTTGCATCAGATATGGACCACTTGTGACAAATCTTTCAGAGGTTGCATAAGCACAACATGAAGTGGAAAGGGTCCAAGTGTCAGATTGCCGACAAGTCAATTTCTTGGGACACGTATTGTCTGGGGAAGGAATTACACCACAGATAGGCAGAAAAGAAGTAGTACAAAGGATGCCTGATCCCAAAAATGCTCATGAAGTGGGTGCTTTTGTAGGGATGTTAGGGTTTTAGTGAAAGTTTATTCTTAATTTCGGTCACATTACCAAATCTCTGACTGCATTGACCAGTAAGAATGCCCATTTAAAATGGGAGGAGGCAGAGCAGAATGCATTTGACAGTTTAAAACATTTTCTTACAACAAGTCCCATTTTAGTTCATGCAGAAATGGACGGAAACATTTCATTTACATACAGATGCCAGCGAGTTTGCAATCTCTGCCATTATTATGCAGTCCCACCCAGAAGGTGAGAAAATTATACAATATTTGTCACACCAGTTGTCCCCAGGGCAACAAATAGACAAGGAAGCATACACCGTTATTTTGCTATGCAAAAGCTATATCACTACTTGCTTGGTGCTAAGGTCCATGTTTTTACAGATCATGCCCCAATTCGTTCATTGTTTTTTTCAGAAACGAAGAATACATGAGGTCAAAGCTGGGCTATCATGCAACCAGAGTATGACTGTACAATTCATTACTGCCAAGGCAGATGAAGTAAAAGTTATTGCTGGTGTAGATTAGTCCCTAGAGATCAAGAGTCTGGTGATACATTAATGTCTCATCTACCATGCTGCAGATGGGATGGTCTTGTGGAACTTGATGTTATAAACATAACTGCACCCAATAAAAATCTCAGTCAGCATATGGAACAGACTGAAGAGGGGGAACAAGGGGTCCTAGTTTCATATTTTCAGAGGAACAATTTGAATCTTTGATTACTCTTCCCCCTAAAACAAAGCTAAGATAATTACAAGGACAGGACGCCTATGCCGCAAAATCTCATGTTATTTACAGGAGATAAGGTGAAGGCAGCAAATTCATTTATAAATTTATTATTGAAGAGGAGCACTGTATCACATTGCCCCTGGTGTATGATTAAATTATGAATTTTGGGCGTTTTTGCTTTTTTCGACTTCTCCAAAACATTCGCTCAGATTGTGCTAAAACTTGGTGGATATGTTCTTTGTGGAAGGGTCACACAAGTGTGTTCACCAGGCGGCGTTCTTGTGGATCCCTGATTTTTAACGAATTTTTCAATGCGGGTACTTGTTGGTCAGTGCATGCATTCCTGTTGTTTACTATGTAACTCAATGGGAATTGAAATGGTAATTCACATTTTCGACCTCATTAGCCAGATTCACTTCAAACTTGGTGGAGATGTGCCTTTAGGGAGTCTCTACAAAATTTATTCAAATGTTTGTGGTCCAGTGATTTTTAGCTCAGCTGACTTGTCAGTCATCTGAGGTATTTTTGGGGGTTCGTTGTCTGTCCGTCCATCCGTCGTTGTCCACAATTTATATTTTCAACTTCCTCTGAAAAAACCGTCAACCACATTTACTTCAAACTTGGTCGGCATGTACCTTGGGCAAGTCTCTGCCTAGGTTGTTCAAATGGTCCTGCTCCAATGATTTTTGGATTTTTTTAAAAAAAAATTTGTTCTCGTTTTGGGCATATCTTAAAAAATCTTCTCTGATACCGCTCACCCACTTGCTTTGATATCACTCAGGAACACTTCTAGGGATTCTTAGTTCTTAATTCGTTCATCAGGTGGCGCTGCATTTTTTTCTATTGTTTTATGTGTTTTGCTATTTTGACATCTTTTCCAGAACCGTCATTCAGATTGATCTGAAGCTTTGTGGATATATTCCTTATACAAGGGTCAACCAAAGCTGTTCACGAGGTGGCACTGCTGTTAATTCCAGATTTTTAACGATTTTTTTTTTTCAATTGGGGTACTTATCGGTAAAGGCAGCCTTCCTATTGATTATTATGCAAGTAAATGGGCATTCTAATGCTAATTCATATTATTGACTTCTTCTCTGAAACCATCTGCCAGATTGACATCAAACTTGGTGTCAAGATACCTTGGATGGGTCTCTAACAGGTTTGTTGAAATGATCATCCTCCAGTGAATTTTGGATATATTATATATATATTTTTTTTTGGAGCAAATCTTAAAAAAAAAACTTGTTCTCCAAATCCGCTCACCCAATTGCTTTGATATCTCACAAGGACACTCCCAGGGACTCTTAGTCCAGAATTTGTTCACCAGGTGGCGCTGTATTTTTTTCTAATTTATGATTTTTTGTGTATTTTTGCTATTGTTGACTTCTTTTCTAGGACCGTCACTCAAATTAAGCTGGAACTTGGTGGATATGTCCCTTGTGCAAGGGTCAAACAAAGTTGGGCACTAGGTGGCTTTGCTGTCCGTTCCTGATATTTGGCGATTTTTTCAATTGGGGTACTTATCGGTAAATGCACCTTTTCTATTGCTTAATATGCCAGTCAATGGGCATCCTAATGCATTCTAATGGTAATTGACACTTTCGACTTCTCTGAAGAAACTGTCTGTCAGATTCACTTCAAACTCAGCGGTAATAGACTTTGGGAGGGTTTCTACTTAGTTTGTTCAAATGGTCATGCTCCAGTGATTTCTGGATTTTTTATGATTTTTTTTCAAACTCCTTAAAAAAGTTCTAATAGGAAAGTTTAACATGGGGATTTCTTGTAATGATTAGAACTAAAATAATTTGGGCCAGATAAAATTCAAACTTGGTGGGGATGTGTCTTGGATGGGTTTCTACCAAGTTTGTTCAAATGGTCATGTTCTATTGATATTTTGATTTTTTAATACATTGGTTTTTTTTGTTCTTTTTTGGGACAAATCATAAAAAATCTTGTTCTCCACAACTGCTCCCCAAATTGCATTGATAATATGTAAGAACACTCCTTAGGACTCCTAGTTCTTTATTTGTTAACCAGGTGGTGCTGCATCTTTTTTCCTGTGTTTGATTTGTTTTATCTTGATGTTAACCTATCTGTTTTCCCAGTGAAAAATATTTTGCGATTGTAGATTCAAAATCCTCAACTAAAGACTTCTCATTCATGTACCAACCTGCCTTTATTCCCATGAAAAGAGATAAACGTGGAGGTAAACAGCTTTCCTCATCATGAGGCGCAAAGGTGCATTGAGCAAAAGGTTAACTCTGTTCTTTTTTCATTCATTTTTTGAAGAAGTATAAATAAATAAAATTTATACGAAACATAAACATGGAGATTTCTTGTAATGGAAACAACTTAGATTATTTTCGCCATATTTATGTTCCGCTGTGTAGAAATGTACCTTTGATAGGTCTCTACATATGTTATTCAAATGGTCGCACTGCATTAATTTTTGCATAAATTTTGGGTAATTTTGTTAAAATAAGCAGATGCATGTCAGCTCTGTTTCATGTCCACTATGTTTTGTATCGGGCTCCGAGATTAACTATTTTCATCCAGGTTAATGCTACATTTTACAAAATCATTTACATCCAACAAGTCTCTTGCAACGTTTTATCAGTACCTTATACAGATGTTTTATCTAAAAGAATTTTCTTTGAAATAAGGAAAAGACTCTTTGAAGTGAGCGACGCTATTGCGATCTTTCCATACCAGCGTTTCGATAGGGGTTATTCAGCTTAACTGGGATACTGCACTACCACCTTGTTAAAAAACATGTTATTTCTGGATGCTTAAGTAACATAACTCGAAGACGTGCCTGATTATGGTGGAGGCATAGTTCAGTTGCTTTGCAACAGAGGGGACAAGAGCTCGTATCCAATAAATATAGTTAAATATGAGAACCTCCTATTATGCTTGTTGTTCCACATCTCATTTTTACTATCTTTGTCTAAATTTAGGAACAATAGTTGCCTGTGCGCCACGCAATACATACATTGGTAATAGTATATGCCATGCTGGTACCTGTTCTACGTGTACTATGTTTAACGTTTATTCGACTAAGTTCATCTTTTACTTGTGCAAGAGGTGTGCATATATAGTTGGAATGTTGTTGTTACACTTCGAGCGCTACAATGAATTGTGAGTTCGCAAACTTGATATTATGCTTACTATATAAGTGTGTCATAAAGGTGGAGTACAAGACCTTGTGCTGCACTATGTAAGATCATCAGCTCTATGTTTACTCACCAATTCATATAAATAGGTATCACTTTGCAGAATTGGTGCTGCCTGAAGTTGTTGCTTAGTCGTCTATTTACTGCTCATTAAATTCAGTTGTATGCACTTCAATTGTTTTGATGATAGACGGTTTATACATTTTTGATGCGGTATCTACAATTTGGCATATGAAGCACCACCAGATGGAATACATCTTCGCTGTTTGCCCCCTCCCCTAATGATACTCATAGCGGATGATGTCCATATGCATATGAATACTGATCAAAAACACCTCTGTGATCTTTCATATTGTCATTTGAACCTTCGTAGCCTTTCCCAAGGTAATATGAAATATTTAATTTCAGACGTGCAATCTGAATTCGACATTATTGCATTGACGACAACCTTTCTTTCTCCGAAATTTCCTATTGATTGTGTTTGTGTTTCTGCGTAGTACGACACTTATCGTGATGGAACAAATGCCACGGGACGAGGCATAGCTCTGCTTGTTGAAGTTGTTTTCACAGTCACGAGCCATCGTTATTTAGAAATTGGTGCTATCCATCTCTTATTGAATGAAAATTGGGCGTTCTTCCTTCCAAACTAGGCAAAATCAATAACCCTCCGCTTAAATAATTTAATGGTGTACCCGTACTTTTTAGGTAATTTAAAGATACGCACATGTATGTGTAGCATAACCCTTTGATTACACCATGTGTTAAGATGAGCAGAGTTGGAGCCCATGCTTGACTGCACATGGGCTGAATGTGACACAGAGTAAAAAAGTGCACTTCGCAGAAAGGATCATGAGTAGTCTTTCCTGTCCCTGTTAGGACCCTCCTGACCATTGATTTTTCTCACCATACCTGTGTAATGTGGCCAGAAACTGTGCCAATCATGGGTATAAAGGCATGAGGTTTTTTCTGTCAGTTATGGATTCGCCATCACTGGTCAAACTGTGAACATCACCATGCCAAGGCTATCCAAAATGGAGAGGGCAAGAGCCATAGGTCGCATTGAAGCCGGTGAAAGTTGCAGAGCTGTCGCATGGGCAATGGGTCTGAACCACAAATCCATCAATGAGTTGTTGAGAAAATACCGAAACACAAATGATGTTGCGGATTTACCACGCCTGGGAAGGCCAAAGCTGACCATCAGGCAACAAGACTGTTTCATCATCAATGCAGCACTGAGGAGTAGGAGCCGCACAGGTCCTGATATTCAGAGCCAGCTGGAGAGAGCCAATCCTCACCAAAGACGCATGTCCACCCAGACTGTTCGTAACAGACAGCATGCTGCTGGTTTAAGGTCCCGGAGCATGGTGAAAAAGCTGCTTCTTACCCCACGTCACAAGGTTGCTCGGTTGCATTGGACAACAGAACATGTCCGAAAAACACATGCAGGATGGAGCAATGTTCTCTTCACTGATGAGTGTCGCTTTTCCCTTCACAGAAGTGATGGACATGTTCGTGCATGGAGACGGCGAGGGGAGAGACACGCTGCTTGTTGTGTTCAGCCCACAGTTGCATACGGAGGGGGCAGCATCATGGTCTGGGCGGGAATCTCTGCTAATGGCAAGACAGACCTCGTCATCTTGAAAGGAACAATGACAAGCAGACGGTACATAACGGATGTCCTGAAACCCCATGTTATTCCAAATGCGGGTGCCATTGGAGACAACTTCATGCTGATGCACAACAATGCCAGGCCACATGTTTCAGCTGTTGTTCGTGATTACCTGGATAGTGAGAGTGTTGAGGTGATGCAATGGCCAGCATGCTCACCTGACCTCAACCCGATTGAGCACCTGTGGAGCCATATGAAAAGAAATGTGTACCAGAAGATGGGTCCTAACTCACACTTCGCAGATCTACGGCTTTATCTTCTGGAGGAGTGGGACAGTATACCTCAGGCACTTGTGAGAAAGCTCGTCTACAGCATGTGAAAACGCTGCCAACAGTGCATTGACAACCATGGTGGCTACACATCCTATTGAATGGACATTTAAAGGTGCTTTATGTGACACAGTGATGAGTCAATTTCTGCTCTATTGAACTCAGAAAATGCCTTAACTTTAAGTACAGTCTGTGATAACTTTTGATGCAACCAAGCACCATCTGTGATAACTTCTGATGGGACTCTGCACTCAGTTCATATGCATGTTTTAGCGCTCTACAGGTACTCTTGCGAACTTGTGATTCAGACTTTGTCTGCTGATTGACACTGTGCAATGATGCATAACTTCATTTGATCAGAATTTTCTCTACAGATCTGCTCTAAAGTGTATACAGAATAAAAGAAACATTGAATATATTCAAAATATTTATGTGTTTTTTTTTTTATATAAGAATTGCTTTAGTTGAGGGTTATTAATTTTGCCTAGTTTATTCCCAAGTGCAATCGCTGGGACGTCGGTGCAAATCTACTGTTTCGACGTGAAAAAGAAGCAGTTTATTTGGATACATGATACACCTAATTATAGAACATTTGAAAGCTATCTCAAATAAAACATTTCTTTTATATAAAATGACATTGATTAGTGTTTTAACTCCTTGTCCGGTTTTTTTTTCTGAATGGAGCAAAGCACTGTAATCCTATTAAAATAATCCATGTAAGAACTTCAGGCCAACTATGGTATAACTCACAACTTAGAACACTCAAATGTCAGGTTACACGCAAATATATGAGATCGCAAAAAAACAATTCAATTACGAAACTGGTGCTTCGGTCTTCCCATCAATGTCAAGAGAGATAGAAATCGGCAGAACAGGAATACATTGATAAATTCCCAGCCGACCAAACAAATCCATATCGTAAAAACAAACGCTCATTGCGCACTGTTGAATATTTTCTGAATCGCAATCATTATCCCACCATTCTGTTTCTTTCACATGATGATAGAGACATAACGAATAACCATACTAAAGCTGAATTTGTCACTATTGTTTTCCTCAGCAGTGTAACATTGTTACTTCTTCAGCTAACTTCACAGATATTGTTAACCTGGCCTCGACTTCATCGATATAGCTGGAAGAAAAGTTCTTAAAATTCTTTTCCGCCTGGTCTTGTTGAAATACGTCCCAAACATCTCAAGGAAGCTGCAGTGGCTGTATCTTCCTCACTAACAAATATTTTCATTTAATTAATTATTTTCCGAACAATTTCGTTATCTCTACTCACAAATGTTGTTTTACTCGGGGAAATTTGACTCAACTACTGCTCTTCTATCATGAACTGTGTTTAACTACCGACCAACAAAACGAATTGTGCATTATATTCTTCAACATGACTAAATCGTTAACAAGAGTGTGGCATGCGGGTTTGCTGTACAAATTAAGCAAAACCAGTTTTTTTCAGTTGCCTAATGTACAATGTAGTAGTTCTTATAGTTTTAGCTAAGCTGACTTGAAAATCAGCCGAGCTTATGTTATGGCTAGCCATCTGTCGGCCGTCCGTTCATACGTCGTCTGTTGTCCGTCCTTCTTCCACAATTCACATTTTCGACTTTTTCTCCAAAACCAGCTACACTTTAAAGTTGGTAGGGATGTGCCTTGGGTTGTACAAATGGTCACACTTCAGTGATTTTGGATTTTTCATAATTTTTTTTTGTTCTTTCTGGGGGCAAATCTTAAAAATCTACTTCTCCCAAACCGCCAACACAATTGGTTTGATATCGCACAGGGACATTTCCAGGGACTTATAATTCAAAATTCTTTCACCTGGTAGTGCTGCCATTTGTTCTAATTTTCTAATGAATTTTCGTGTGTTTTGGCTATTTTTGGCTTCTCCTTTAGAACCATCTCTCAGATTAAGCTGACACTTGGTGGACATGCTCCTCGTCAAACAAAGCTGTTGACTAGGTGGCAATGCTGTCGACCCCTGATGTTTCACCATTTTTATCAATTCGGGTACTAAGCTATCAATGCAGGTTTCCTACTGATTACTGTGTTAGCAAATGGGCATTCTAATGTAAATTCACTTTTTTCACGTTATCCAGATTGACTTCAAATTTGTTGAAAATATACCTTTGGTAGGTTGCGACCAGCTTTGTTCAAATGGTCACGCCAAAGTGACATTTGGATTTTAAATGATTTTTGGAAAAAAAGACCTACAAAATCTTTTTCTCCACAACCACTCACCCAATTGCACACAGGAACACTCCTAGAGGACTCCTGGTTCTTAATTTGTTCACCAGGTGGTGCTGCATTTTTTTTTCATTTTTTATGATTTTTTGTATGTTTTCATTCCTTTTCACTCCTCCAGAACCGTCCCTCAGATTATGTTGAAACTCTGTGGATATGGTCCTTCTTAAAGGGTCAAGCAAAAATGTTCACCAGCTAGCACTGCTGTGGATTCCTGATTTTTAACATTTTTCTTTTTTCAAATCGGGTACTTATTGGTAAATACACCTTTTACATTGCTTTCTATGCAAGTCAATGGGCATTCTAATTCATTCTAATGTTAATTCACATTTTGGACTTCTCTGGAGAAGTTGTCAGTCAGATTTACTTCAAACTTGGTGGCAATGTACCTTGGGTGGGTCTCTACCAAGTTTGTTTAAATGGTGGTGTTCCATTGTTTTTTTATGATTTAGAAACGATCTTCAAACAAGTTTTAATAAGAAAGTTTAACATGGGAATTATTTGTACAGGTTATAACGTAAATAGTAGGGATGTACCTGTCATAAATATCTACCTATTTTTGTGCAAATGGTGATGCTCCAATCCTTTTTTGGATCTTGACCTCATTCCCAAGGTCACAGGACAACTGACACGAAATTTGCTAATCACTTGATAACTTGAGATCTGTTTTGAGTTACGACATTGATGTTGCACACGTAAATGTTTCTCTATGAAGGTCATGCTTAGAAGGTTCGTGATTGGCCTTGACCTTGTTTCTGGGGTCACAGTGCAACATACATGAATTGTACTATAACTTGAGAACTACTTGAATTGGGACCTTGATGTTGCACATGTTAGTTTTTCTTTTCTAAAGGTAAGACTTATTCAGTACATGGGAGACTTTGATCCTGTCCCACGTTCACAGAGCTGCAAGTGTGATGAATGTCTACGTCAGCTGCGCATGGGCTGTTCACACAGCCCTCTTGTTATTATAATCGATTACAATGTGTTGTCATTCATCGATAAGCTTCAGATTGAGGCAAGATTGGGGGCAGTTGTACCCCAAGGTTTGGTTTTGGGCCTGTTCATGTTTTTAATTGACGTTAATGACATATCTGATCTTGTACGTACTATATCAGAATGGTTGCTTGTACCTGGGAAATGGTAGTCCTGGTGCAGCAGTTGTATCTATGAATTCTGGTATTTTCGACATCATCCAAAGCACTGATGATTGGCTAGTCACTTTTAATGAAAACAAACAGACTCAATGCTTATATGGCAAAAAACTGATTCACAAACTCCCCTTTCGCCACGTTATTTTTAAGGGTCACGTTCACAAAAATGTTGACCAACATATAGAGCTGGGTGTCACGTTACGTTCTAATTTGGGGGGGGGGGGGCTGATCATGTTAACAAAAATTGTTGCTAGATTCAGTAAATTGATCAATAACAAGAAGGGTCTAAAATTACTCTTGACACACTTACTTTAGAGACATTTTATGTGTCCTTATTAGACCAAATATTTTAATTTTATTGAAAGTGGTAGCCTCGTTAGGGGTGTATGTGCTGCACATGACGAACAAAAAATTGAAAACATTCAAGTAAATGCTGCTTGCATTTTTGCTAGGGAAATGCACCGTGCAAATAATGCAAAATGTACAAGAAACAATGCAATGGCATACCTAGGCTAAACAAACAGATCTTTCCAAGTTTACTTCAATGTATGAGCTGGTTAAAAAAAATCGCTCCGGATATGTCATGCTCTATAATTCCCATTGTCTAAAACACACCCGTTTATACTACACGCCAACGTTTCGACTGCCTCATTTCAGAACTCGCGCTGAACTTCTTTATAAATCTTTTCACCCTTCTGTAGTTTGATTATGGAACAAATTACCTGTCATTGTTTGTCAATCTGAATCACCTTAAGCTTCTTAGTCTCAGTTACATCAAGCAGTTTATCGAAGTATAGAATTTCCTGTTTGCACTTGGTTGCCACACAACTAAATTCCTTTTAACATGACGGCTGGTAACTTCACGTCGCTGGCCAGAACCTGACAGCTCACCTGGGAGCAGCAAGGTGTATGAGGCCTCAGACACCTCCGTGCTGGGAGCTACATTTTATCGCTTTTTTTGTGGACCTAGCTTGGTGACTTGCAAGATGGTCATAAAGATGTCTGAAGTTAGTATCAGTGGCATCGCTGATCGCAAGATGGGTGGTATGGAACTTAAGATATTTTTAATCTGCGTTAGATCTTCCCGCCGTTTTCAGCCGAAGAAGAGGTGTCATGGCTGACAAAAACAACCCTGACGCCAAGTTAAAATACCCCGAATGTGTGGACAATGGAAATACATTGAAGCAACCAAAGCCTTCTCATTCCCTTGCTGCAGTTTCATGCATCAAGAAGCAAAGTTGATTGTCTAGGTTGTGGTCATTTCCTCCCAAAACATTCTAAATAGGGGTTTTTGTTCTAACAATTATACTTATGAACATACATATAGCGTCGAGTCAAACTACTGAAAACTAACTGCTCAAATTATAACAAAAGCGCTAAATGCGTGTTCCTTGTAAGGAATCTCAAGTCAGGAGTGGAATTTGTTTCTTCATGTTGGTATTGGAAGATGAATGGCGATGCTTTGGTAACTCTGGAATCTCTTTGCTGTCATTGCTGGGTTTAAAATTTTGAATATGGGTCATGCTTTTTCTAAACTATTTTCATTCAAGTAGCAGCACGCCTGTATTTTCATAGAATATACCAGTTCAGGTCACCAGCTTTCCTCTGCGCATTGCAACCCAAAGTGTGCCGAGGAAGGCCGTTGACATTCAGTCTAATATGTGGCACTAAAAAAAAAAAAAAAAATAAATAAATAAAAATAAGGGGGGGGGGGGGGGAGGGGCTCATTATAATGACACTCCGGCATGCGATATTTTCGGTAAGCAACACAAGTTTTAAGACACCTGAAGTCCATTTCCTTGACAAACTGACTTATTTATCTGACAAAATATAGATATATCTGACACATTTTTCAGGGAACCAATAGTGTCATTATAATGAGTTTTTATTAAGAGGTCACTTGCCTTGGGGATCTGTTATGTTGGTTGATATCTGGAATTAACGTTTGATATGACAAAGTATTCATGAGGCGTGCTCTTTGTGTGAAAATTTACTGTAGGTTAAGAGAATGGCCTTGCATCTTCAGGAGATAGGTGCATTTACAGATATTTTGACATATTACATTCGACATGGTTGAAATCGGAATCATGTCCTGAAGTCTATATTTTTAATTGGTATAGATTGCAAAATTACCAAACCAAATTCAGTGACGGATACAAGAAAAAATCTTAGCGGCTTATGTGTTTGAAAATTAGGACACAAATGACCAATGACTGGACAAGAAATTTCTAAGTCGCCATTTTTGTAGGACATTCTTAAAGTATGGTGACTCTGGTGGCTCAATGGTGCCAACCTTTTTTTTTTTTTTCAAGTTCGTAATTACGAGATAAAATCTCAGATAAAACGTCGTAATTACGAGATTTTAGATTTTAACTCGTAGTTACGAATTTTTTCTTGTAATTACGAGATTAAAAAAAAAAACAAAAAAACTTTTGGTTGGCGCCATTGAGCCACCATATTAAAGAGTAAAACCTGCTATCCGTAACGGCACCTGAGTGCTTGCTGATTACATTTTGTGAAGATAGTCGGGTGGAGGTAGAGAAAAAAACGCTCTTTGGGGAATCCTTGTACCAATTTTTTGAAAAACCTTGGAGGAACACTGGGGAAGCCTAAGACAGGAATATCTGTAACACCACGTAAAAGGTTTCCTTGTTGTATACAGGGGAGTAGTGCATTTGTGAAAAGGTAACAAAGGTAAACGTTTGTCACGGAAACAGTTTATTCTGATGCCGTATACAAAACAGAAATATTAAACAGGTCCTGCAAATAGAAACAAAATTGACTACAGGCCTGTTTGGTAACATTAAGAATTCATGTGTCGGATTGAATTGACTATATTAAAGTCTTGCACGGACGCTGTACTAATAAGTTACTGTGATCACTTGCATAATTGAGCACAATCACTTCCTATGTTGTCACTCGAGACAAATTTCATTTTGGGTTCAATTGCCCCACATTCTTTATATCTGGTACAATTCCCAACCGTTTTTCATGTACCACCCATAATAATCAGCCGATAAAAGATGATTTTATATATATATATATATATATATATATATATATATATATATATATATATATATATATATATATATATGTGTGTGTGAAAAGTTTAGGTCAATCGCAATCATGCTGAATACACCATGAAGGGGCAGTTGTGAAAATTACAAGTGATAAACACGTGAAGTCACGTCGCTCTCTCTCTGTTTCCCTCTCTCTTTCTTCCTCTCTCTCTCTTCTCACACACACACACACACACACACACACACACACACACACACACACACACACATATATATATATATATATATATATATATATATATATATATATATATAAAAATAAATATATATATATATATATGTGCACATGTGTGTGATATAATAACACGATCACTCGGAACTAAAGGAAGGTCTTTCAGAGAAGAATATGCTTTTCGGGTCGTTAAGAGAGTTCAGACGAGCATAACGTTTGGTATCATTAACACTGCAGTGAAAGGGTAAAATAAATAGCCATCGACTCATATTTTTTGCATTTTACCCCCTTTCGAACACTGACTTGCAAAACAGATATAAACGAAAATGTTGTCATGTTGCACCTTCCTTTCGAAAAGATCGAGATGTGGAAGACAGTCTGTGAAGCTTTGTCCATAACCCAGCACTTAAATATATATCTTCAGGATATAATGCAATTCAACTCGAAGACCTTTTGGATGCATCGGATAAAATGGAATGGACGTTGCAATACCAGGTGTAATCATTATCATACGCTTGAACCGCTTTTGTTGCTTTCATCTTCGAAGTGTGATTTAAACTGAGAGGCAAATTCTCAAGCACACGGCTAGGCGCATTGTACACGCAGACTACCTGCGGCATTGATCAAATTTTTGGCGACGGTTTGTGGCAATTATATGATAATGTATGTGATGAGGATAAATGTTTATATATTCAGTGACCAGAGATAAGTACTAACGTTCACCAGTGTATCCATCACCTTCTTGTTGGACGCCTTCTTCCTGCCAGACACCGATTGCATTTCTGAAGCCCGCGCCATTATAGCTTTTGGAAACAGAATTGTGGTAGGAAGTTTCCCCCCATTTCCCTGCGCAATTGGCGCAGTGTGTTCGTCAAAGGCCATTAGCCTGACTCGCTGATGCATCCATATTGCACAAGAGCCACTATCCATAAGTACAGAAACACGATTGCGTGCATTGGGGGCCTTCATGACGAGAGATAGTCCGCCATACGAATTGTTTCGGATATAACAGGGCATGTATCGCGTAAATTGTCTACCCTGTCACCCGTGAAGCGAGCAGCAAAAATTGATTTACACATGAGACGCTTGGGGACGTCACTAACTTCAAGATTTATTTGTGGAGCACGTTTTGAATGGTGTTTCCGCGTTTTGAATGCTCCAACGAGTCTGTATCTGCAGGGTTCCTAGCATTTGCATTGCATCGGAAAATTTTATGTCAAAACGCTCTCGTCAGTAAACAATGCTGGGTGTTCTAGTAGGGCTGCTTCAAAATTTTCCCGAAGAGCGAAAAGGTGTGAAAAGCCCCCAGATTGGTTGAAAGACGAAAGCAGCGAATTCAATAAGGGCAGGACCATGCATTGCAGGCGGCTCGCAATTTGCCATTGTCGTTTTTAGAACAACGGAAAAAAAATGCTGTAACCATTCGGTGACCCATAAAGATATAGCATTGTCACTGATGATTAAATCGATGTGTAATAATAAATGAAAAAACAATTCTTTATGACTGCTGCATTTGAAAAGGAAATTAACGTGCGTGGCAAACAATACTCAAGCGTTACGAATACTCACTCCAACGTATTGTTGAAGAGCGAATCAGCTATGTGGCATAATGGTTAGGATGGTGCACGTTAAAAGCATGGGTTGCCCGTTCGAGTTAGCAAGCGTTAGAATGCATACGAATTTTTTTCTTTTTTTGGCTTCCATTATTTATTTATTTATTTATTTATTTATTTATTTATTTATTTGTTTATTTATTTATTTATTTATTTATTTATTTATTTCCTTCAGTGATCAATTAATTTATTTACTTTAATATTTTATTGATTTATTTAATTAGCTACCATCACACAAAAAATCTATTATTATACTAGAGAGAACGTACCTTCAACAAAATGACGGTCATCCTTATTATATTTTTTTTAGATCTTTTTGCTGTATTTCATTTTCTCAAAAGAATGGGTGTGCAATGAATTATTTTTTTTATCATCATATATTATTGTTCTTGTTATCATCATCATCATCATCATCATCATCATCATCATCATCATCAGTAGTAGTTGTAGTAGTAGTAGTAGTAGTAGTAGTAGTAGTAGTAGTAGTAGTAGTAGTAGTAGTAGTAGTAGTATAACCATTGATATTAGACTTGCATCGCATATTCTCTTTAAATCATAATAAACTTAGAGTGTTGAAAAACGGATATGTATGTTGTTATCAATATTAACTGAATTTCCATAGTCATTACACGATCTTCTAAGCTCTATGGTACAGCAGCGATTATAGCACCACGTTCAATTGTTTGCCAACTGACCAAAAGTGTCAAGAACCTATATGTCATAATGGTTGAAGTGGATCGCTTACATTGGAAAGGCGAGCGGCTCGAATCCATGTGTCTCACTTCATTATAATATAATATACTTTAACAATACAAGTCCTATTGAGCAGCTCAACGATGTAACAGAAAAAAGAAAGAAAGAAAGAGAGAAAGAAAGAAAGAAAGAAAGAAAGAAAGAAAGAAAGAAAGAAAGAAAGAAAGAAAGAAAGAAAGAAAGAAAGAAAGAAAGAGACCGCCCACACCCAAGCTGTGACTCCTAGTGAACGTAACAAGACAGTCAATTTTAGAAATAAAAACATGTATACATGTGCCATGACGTGTTCATACCTGTAGCTTTGAGCTTATATTGAAACGTTATCAGTCTTATTGGAATATGTAGTATTATATAGAGTATGCTTTAATTCATTTAACGATCAACTTGATATGACCGTGTCCCTCATTTATATTTCTGTCCCCCCCCACAAGTTGATAAAACTTATTGAAGTACATAAATAAACATAACATAATATACACGTAGAATAAAATGTCAGATATGAGAGGAATGAAAAAGTGGGAAATTTGTGAAATATAAGGTTGCAATACCTTTTTTATTATGATAAAAGCAGCTTTGCATTTTAGTGACTGGAGAGGTTATAGTGCCCCATCTGGTGTAAACGATCTCATCCTTAAATATCAAGACATGTATAGAGTGTCTGACGCTAGTTAACGCCTAAATCGGATCCTAGAGGTCAAAATTTTGGGTTAACTTAAAGCTATCTAGTTCTTGTGGGGTGTCGGTATCGTCAAATCGAATATTTTGAGCATCTCATCCTGAAATTACAGCAAGTATTGGGACCTGTCGGGTCAAATTCAGGTGTTCACTAACGCTGTCAGACACGCTGTACAAGCCGCCACATTCTTAGCAAGTGAGTTTTGCAAATTATGTGATACACATATTAACCATACCTGGCTCTTAAGAGTCTTTCTGTGTTGAATTCAAGACTGGGTAAGTATCTTGCTTGCCTCGGTGCAATAATAATGATGATAGGAAACCATGTCATTATAAGGAATGAGTATCATTGGACACTTATCATTATCATAAACATGCTTTTGTTTTTGAAAGTGCAAGAAAAGAGATTGAGAAATATAACTTCTGGTTATTCTGCTCCCAACCATCACATAAAACGAAGAAATGGAATGCAAAATGAAGTGAAGTTTTGTTGAACATAGAGCTGCAATACGGGATAAAATTTGAAGGCCTGTCATTCGCGAAAAAATGTGAGTACCAATCGATAACAGCACTTTTAATCGTACTAAAACAAAAATTGGGGAACCGTCATTCAATACAAAGAAACAAAATAAATAAATGAACGGACGGAGGAACGAACAAATAGTTAAATAAATAAATAAATAAATAAATAAATAAATAAATAAATAAATAAATAAATAAATAATGAAAGATATAAATAAATAATAAAATGAGTTTATAGATCTGCCATGACACGCTAAATGTTGTATAATTAGTAAACAATAACAGATAAATAAACTTAGTTAAACTGCGACGAGGGATTAAAACCCCCTATTTAGACTTGTGGGTCCCTCAAAATTATATATGCAAAATTATGTTTACAAGTTAAGTTTCTCGATTTTAAAATTTTGGCTTACGGTAAAATCAGCTGTCCAAATATATACATATCACCTTGACATTAAAAAAAAAATAAACATCGACCCTATAAGGAAAAAAAAAGACAACCACTGGATTCGAACTCACTACCTTCTGTTTCAAAGACAATGGCGCTCTACCACTACGCTGCCTGTAGTTCTACATGTTTGTACATATTATGTGGCTCGGATAAATCTACTGAAAACTAACATTGCTCGTTTACTTACCTGTTTTCTCGCTGTGCCATGCAGTTCATTGAAATTTCGTTCTCAGGCAATCTGACTTATAAATGTGTGTCACTGGAGAAATATATAGAGCTGTATATGTCATAAGTGCTAAAGCTTAGATATGAGCGAAATGATGGATAGGCGACTCCAGTGTTTGATAAACATTCAAGCAGGTACATGGGCATAGAATTTGTGGGGCAGTAGGGCCTATACTACGATCGAGATCGGGATATAAATTGCATCATAATTAACATTAAGTTTACTGTACGTATTTTTAACAATAATCAAGTAGGAATATGCTTTTGGTAAATATAGACATTAGGGAAGTGCATAAGTACATTCTTCTTGTTTCCTGCACTGGGTGAAAATGAATGGTCCCAAATGTGTTGACGTTTCTCGTTTGTTTCGCTCTATTTCGTAATGTGCATCCTTTCTCGATCTTTTTCGTGGAAATTTTGAAGCAGCCCTAGTGCGGCAATATGGTCAAAACAAAGGATATCCTATACAGCGGATGAAAACTTCCAGAATAGTTATCATGTCAGGTACATGATAATTAATATTATATGTATATTATATGGTCAATTAAATCAGTGTTACTGCTTAATAGCAAATTTTCAAAGAGATTTTGAAAGTAAATAGACCTGCGGCATAGAGGGCACTTCGGGGGTCATACCCCAACCCGTGGTATAACAAGTTACAACCTATATTTTCTTTTAGGTATATATGTCGTCTTCATGAAAAAATAGGTTGTGGAATCTGAAAAGCGTTTTATCATATATATTTCTGCCCGTTTCCATGACAAACCATACCATTTCAGAGCCAACTAAAATTTGTCCTTAAAAATAATAACTTTTGTGATACTGATTGTGGAAAGGCTAAATAAACACCAAAATGTGCTCAATGGCTCTAATATAGTCACAAAATACAGTGTTTGTTCAAAATGCCTAATTATCATGTGTTAATATACGCAAATATATGAAATTTAAATTGACATTAAGTATTGTGCGACGGATAACATACCATATTTACGAAGATATAGTTTCGTTTATTAAAAAAAAGCAAAATGATTATGAACAGTCCTCATAGAAGTTTTATTTATCATGTTTATATGAGTATACCATATGCATATTAATTAATATACTAATATGGCTATCATATGTCATGTTTGCTTAGGGAACCGTCAAAACAATTGCCAATACAACTGATAAAGTAAAATAGTACTTTGTACCATGTATTCACACCTACACGTAATTTACAGTGAACCACCCCATGGAGTCCTGCAACATAATTAATGTATCTCTGGCATCAAACTATAATTCAAGATGCCTTTTAGTAAAGGAAAACATGTATAAGTACATGTACACACTAAATACAGAAAGCTGATCAATAATGGTCACAGTTTGAAGATTCTACGCCAAGATTCAATTATCATCTTCCTCATCATCACTGTCTGTTTCAGTGTCAAAAGTGTCATTTGCACACTCATGTCCAAAGCATGGACATAATTCTGTACATTCAAGTCCTGTCTGGAGGCAATGGCACTTTCTTGCGACAGTAGCCTACACTCAATATCGGTGCAATACAAATGAGTCAGGTTGCAGACCTCCAGTGGGGCTAGCTCCTTGGTATACATCAAAGGCTTGCGGTAGCCATCATTAGACATATCCAAGCCGTTACCATTGGGATCCCACACTTTAGGGTCAGGAATGTGACTGTTGTATTGGTGTCTTTTTGTCCAAAAGCACTTCCATAAGTTAACCTGTCCCTGTCTAACCTATATACATATAGAATTACTATTGTCCAAATTGCACATGCTCCTCTGTAAAATTTTGACATAGGCTGTATTAGCCGAAATAAATTAAAGGGTCTTCGGTGGGTAACTTGTTTCGGAGCCCTTTACCCGTACATGTCTCTGTGGGTGGCGGCTCCTTGTCTAAGCTAAATATTCAGCAAAGACAACCCACATAATAATGAATAAATATGAGGGTGGCAAATGACGAATTAGCTAAATACTCGAAGTTTTGCTTATAAGTGCAGACCTTCATTATGAAAGATGAATACCTGGCAAACAAACTATAATTACCACATTTGTGTATTGCAGGTTCAATTAAGAACAATTTGAATTACCCCTGAATCAATATGTGCCCTTTCTAGCTGCACAGCTTATCTTAGTTAAGCCATCCGCCAGTGTTTAACTGAAGTGGAAAAAAGCTTGGGCATTATATTCAGTCCTAGTGATTGTAAAATAAACAGTTGCAGCTAGATCATCTGTATAAAGCAAGGGAAATCCTAACAAGGACTGCAACAATGTACATCCTGCACCAGAAATGTAAAACAAACTCCAATATGACGCCTACTCCTCAAACAATTAAGTTCTATTTCATTGCCAACCCTGAGTCAATGTATCAACGTAATGTGTCAGGTTTGTGATATTTGAGAAAATACTGTCAATTTTGATTATTTTTTTTATATTGAGTAAATGTGCATTTAGGCATGTCAGAAAAGAATGTAAGTCATAAGCATTTATGCCAAAAACATGTTATCAACACAATTCTTCTCAACAGGATGTTAAGTACAATGAGGCAAACATGTAACTGTCGTAGGCCGCTGCTTGCTACCGATAGCCCCGGGGGGGGGGGGGGGGGTTAACCTGACAGAAAACATGTAAGCCTAAAATGTCTGAAAGTCAATATTAAAACAGAAAGATGCCAAAAGATAAAGTAAAGTAGCAAAACAGACGAGTCTCATAACTGTAATTTATTGTGGCCAAACTTTTTAATATTCTTTGGATATTAACAGTATAATTATAGGGCAAGTCAGAAAAGAATGAAAGTCATTTGTATTTCAGTCAAGAGAATGCAATGAAAATATTAACCAGATATCAAGTACAATTTGGGAAGCTTGTAACTGTCGTAGGCCGCTACTCGCTACCGATAGCCCCTGGGGCTTTAACCTTACAGAAAACAAGCTAGCCTAAAATGTCTGAAAGGCGAACATTAAAACAGAATGATGCCAAAAGATAAAATTAAGGTGTAAAACAGGCATGTCTAAAATCTCTAAAATTATTGAAGCCAAACGTTCTAACCATTTTGGGATATTTACAGCAAATTTTGTAGAAATATTTGATCAAAAGTACATATTTGAATCCTCCAGACTCAAGTTTATTGTAAATAAAATTTTGTTCTAGATGCAAAGTCCTGAAATTTAGAACAAATATGACCAAATCTCAAAATCCGAGAAAAAAAACGTTTTCTTTCCAATAGTGTGCGAAATAATACTGTCCGGGAAAGGATAATTAACTGCTTCAAAGTTATACTCATCTATTTTGGGACAGACTTTAATACAAAACCTGTCATTAATGACCTGAATATCCAAGTCCAAAAACACATCTCTGAAACCATCTGAATTGTTACCCTTCAGCGGGATATCTTTTGGGTAAATTTCTTTAGCAATTTTACTCAAATTTTGTACATTTGCACAAGCAATGTCATCAATATATCTTGCGTTGTTTGATAACTTTGTAGCCATGTGAAAGTCCTTTTTATCAGTTTATCCATATACTTAAATTCAAGCCAGGTTAAATACAAATCTGGCAGTAAAGGGGAGAAGTTGCTGCCCATTGCAATGCCTTTCGTTTGTTGAAAAACCAATTGTCCGCAGTGAACAAAAGTATTATCCAAAAGAAATTTTATAGCATCTATCAAAGTTTCAACAGTGTACGATTTAATGTTACTTTTTGAACATTTATCGTGTTATGCTTTCTTTGTATATGAATTTATATTAATGTACGGTTTACCATTATGGTTAAATTTTTGCTTGTTAATTCTGAAAGTAACCTTTGGACTTCATCTATGGGTAGATTTGTGTGCAGTGTAGAAAAATCAAAACATTTGATCTTTTTTGCTTTTATATCTTTGATTTTAGAAACAAACTCGGAAGAATTGCTCATACTCCAAAACCAATTTAATGCACTGTTTCTAGAAATTGCATTACAGTATTTACGAAAATGATTCCTAATTGCAGTTAAACACAATGTTCCTTCTTTTGATAATTGTTTTGTTGTACATTTTGCAGCACCGCCTATGAATCTAGATATAAAAGGATTTTTATGTAATTTGGGTATCCAGAACAAAAGTGGAATAGAGGAGTCCTCTTCAGAAATTTTGATATTAAAATTCCTTTTCATTTCATCTTAATGTGTACCTATCAAATTATCAATGGCTTGTTTGTGTAATTTATATCCGTCATTTCCTCTTATGTCTGAAGTATTGTTTATACCAAGTTCTTTTTTCAAAACATCCAGATAATATTTTTTTGCAGATGATCCCAAGATTGTTCCCTGCCTTATGTATGTTAGTGACTACAAAACTTTCTTGTAGTTCTTTGACTGCTTTTGAAACTTCAGGTTGCTTTAGTTTAACCGTATTGAAATTCTTAATGTGGGATTTGTAACAATAAATTCTTTTTCTAAAGACTTTTTTAAAGTTTGATAACCATCATTCAAATTTCTGAAATTTCATTTTTTCTTTCTTTGCCCATTCCATACAGTAGGAATCAAATGCGTCACACGTATACTGATAAATACTGTCAATGTTCAACTTGGGACATATCCGAAATTTTCTACCTTTTTTCATAATTTCTTTTTCAACTTGAATTTTGTATAATATCCAAATTACCTGTAAATAAATGTTTGTGGTATGCATCAAAATCAGAATATTTACTGTTAGACAAACAGTCACAATTTTGATTCGTTGCGATACCTTCAAGAGTAATTGGAGCCAGAAATTGCTTGTAATTCATGATATTTTGTCTAATATTCTTGCCATATTTATAAGAAATGATGGGGGGGGCGGTCTTTTATTTTGCACTCCTTGGGAATCATGTTACGAACAAATTTTAATTTGAAAAGGGTGTGAATGTTTAGTGAATCAATAATTTTGTGTTTGAAAGGAATGCTGCAAAACATTTGATCTGATATTTTTTTTCCTTATTAGAATCTGTTTTCCGAATAGTTGTTGTGTAAGCGTACAAAATTTCACAAAAATTTTGCGGGCATGTGTGTTCTGAATCAGTAAGACCCAAATATTCATTGATTTTTGTTATGTCTCGAAATGATAGTGCTTTAAGAGCTGTGTGAAATTGATCAGTGCCATTGTGGCACCAGATGGCACATTGGTATTGCCCTTTTCACATGTTGCTCAAATGCATCCTCAGCAGGCGGTAGTTGAGCAGCTGATCGGTCTGTGGTGGAGGCAAACATATATCGTAGCTTGTCCAAAGTAGTTTTGTAATCAGTCCCTTTTCCTGTGCTGAGAGTTTTGCTACATAAAACACGGGTATTGGGATTTAGCTTGGCTGGGGGTGGCTTCTTGGATGGAGGTTCCAGGTTCATGATTTTAGGTTCATGGTGCAAAATTATCTAACCTGCAAATACATTAAAACGTGAGTGTTCTTACCAAGTCCGAGCTTCATTTTTGAAAATAACCCAGTTCACAATGTGTATATTATCAATCATGCAACTCATTTTGACAAAATGCACAGTCATTCTCAATAACACTGATCATGAGACAATCACATAGCAGAGTTAGAATCCGACATGGACTCTGGAAGTCAAAGAAATGTGCCCAGATTTGTTCTTTCTGGTGCCTCTAAAACACAACACATAAATTATAAAATCCTAATTTGAAGATGACCTCATTTGCATAAATTTAATGATAGGGTTTCTAAATTGCCTTCACTTCATATTTTTTTTTCGACAATATATATTCTAAATGTGCTCAAATTCCAACAATGCATTCTGGAGAAAGCACTTTGGCACAAGCTAGCCAGACCAGACAACCCAGAAACATAATGCCCCCCCCCGCAGCGGACCCATAACATTTCAGTAAAGCTGTGAACGAAAAATGTTGATAAGAGGATTGGGATTCTATGTTCTATATGCTTTGAAGCACTTTTCAAGGAAATGTAGCTTTTTGCATTGGTACAGCACATAATGTGTGATATACATCTCAAGAATACCATAAAAAAACCAACATTTGAAGCCTAATTTGCATAGCTGCAATGGTGTCCACTTCATATACTCCAGTAAAATTGGTATCAGTATATCCCTGGAAATATATTACCTTCATCATTTAACATTTACCCCATTTTTGGTAATTTGGCAACTGCAGCAAACAACATCAACAAATAGAGGTATTTGTATAGCCAAATAGATGACAAAATTTTGCATATGATTATAATAATAATAATGGTGTTAATCAAATAATTTTTTACAAGCTCCATGCCTGTTGAAAGAATGAGGTTAATGCTACCTTTTGATGAAATTTGGAGTGCTTATCTTCTAAATTAAGGCAGATATTAAAAAAATAGTGAAAAGTAGTCATTTTCCACAAAAAATAGAGGTTGCCATAGAAACGGGCGTGTGAACATACCAAAAAACACTTTTTGGACTCCACAACCTATTTTTCTGTAAAGAGGAGACATGTGCACACATTTTGATTTAGGTTGTGTTTTGTTATACCTTTGGTTGGGGTTGCACCTATTTTTAGGGCACTTTTGAAGCATTTGCCGCTAGCCTAAAAATAGTTCCACATCCAGCAGGTAAAGTCTCGTTAAAGATCCCTGCACCGCTTATCATGTGCAGGTCCCACTCCTGTTATGACAATTGAATCATGATCTTCCAACATATGATGCAAAACCACAAAATTAGAATGGGCTTGTTGGTGTGGTATTTCTATCAATCAGTTTGAATATGGAATGCTCGCACAGAGAAATCAATCTCCCGAATAGAGTAAATCAAAACAAGTTTGATTTGCTTGGAATTTGAACATAATATTGTTTGAACAATTTTAGAAACAAGACCAAGAGCTTCATGGGTCATGTTTGAAAAAAAATAACTGAAACAGATGCAACGGTTCATGGATAGTGATACCAAACGATAGATTAATTATCTAAACATATACAAACACCTTCGACTGTGCCCAGGTAACAAATTAAACTGACACCAAAAAGCTAATGTGTAAAAGGGGGAAAGAACATCCATTTTAAACATGATTCAACAAATTTCCAAGTTACCTTAGGCCTCACACAATTAAGTGTGTCGAAAACCTGAAAGCCCCTTATAAAAAGCCCTAACCCTGAAATTAATGGACCAAGACCCCCCCCCCCCCAAAAAAGTACTTTCAAGCCGCCCATCCCTAATAAAAATTGATCGACCCTGGGTGTAAGATTTCATGGAAAAAGTGGCCATCGTGTGCCGTTATTTTGCGGTAAAGTCCACTCAAAGATAGCATTTCCTTTCAACCTGTCCAGAGGGTTAACTTGGACAGGGGGAACGGAATAGCTGCATAGTCACAGTTGTTTGTTGCACAGCATAGTCCCGGTTGTTCGGTGATCGTTATTGTAATATATCTCGCTTCCAGGTGTCCGTTCTCTGAGTTACCAGGACAACCGGTCGATAAAGTACTTTTAAAACATGACTGATGGCCAGTTGCCCACGTTTGGCTTGAGCTAAGATTGTGTCAATCCGGGCTTAAGATACGCTTGAGCTTTATGTCTGTTTGCACATGTTGGGTTCTGATTTGAACCAAGCTTAGAGCTAGACTTACTTCTGAACCTGCCTGTGGGTTGGTTTGAATCCAAGTTCCACTCTTTTCACATGCATTCTGTGATATAAATTGTGTCAGTTCTTACATATTTCTTCATTATAAAAATATTTTAAGGAATGCATGGTGCAGTGGGACTAAGGGAATCCTATTACAACAAAGTCCTCAAAAACGTACTGGAAATAACTGTCTTCTTTATGGATTATCATGAATCATTTCAAATATGATACAGTATTAGCAACCGCTTTACCGAGCCTCAATTTTGCATATTTCATAAAAAAAATCAACATTTGACAGATTTTTTTTTTTATTTACACATCTGTTTTGGGAAAAACATGCAAGCACAAGAAATAATATTTGCTACTTTTCGGTGTCCTACTTGCTACTTCAGCAAAATTTGAGATATCAAATAACTTGGGCAAATTAGTATTTATGTAGTAAGCAGCCAATCAGAAATCCAGAAGCCAAGAATAACTTACTTTCTTTCTTTTTCTTTCTTTCTCTGTCTGTCTGTCTTTCATCCTGTATTTCTTTCATGCTGTCTTTCTTCTTTCCTTAGTTTCTTTATTTTGTCTTTTTCATTCTTTCAGGCTTTTTCCTTCCTTCCGTCTTTACTTTTTTTATTTCGTCCACTTTTTTCTTTTTTCTCCCATGCTTAATTTCTTTTTCTTTCTTTCATTCTTTCTTTCTCCCTCTGACCCTACTTTCCTTTCTATCCCTTCATCTTACTCTTATATTTATTTCTACTTTCCTTTTATTTTCTTTCTTTTTCTTTCTTTTTTCTTTCTTTCTCTCAACCTTTATCTTTTTTCTTTCTTTTGCTACCTACTTTCCTACCTTTCTGTCTCTGTATCTGACTTTCTTTCTACCTTCCTTGTTCTTTCTTTCCATTATTTTTTCTCCCTTTCTTTCTTTCTTTCTTTCTTTCTTTCTTTCTTTCTTTCTTTCTTTCTTTCTCTCTCTTGTTTCTTTCTTCCTTTCTCTTTCTTTCTAGCTGCCTTCCTCTCTTCATGTCTGTCCATTCCTTCCTTTTTTTTCTTTCTCTATTCATTTTTTTAAAATAATTATTGACTAATTGATTAACTAGACAGATTGGAAATATAAAGAACTTCCAACGGACGATTTATAGCAATGGGACTTTAAATTCGAATAAGTTGCTTTGTGTGTAATATCTGCGGTGCATCTCCAAAAAACAAAAACAAAACAAAACAAAACAAAACAAAACAAAACAAAAAACAAAACAAAAAAACAGAAACAAAAGAAAAAAAAAAAAGAAAAAAAAAAGAAAAAAGAAAAAGGAAAAAAAAAAGAAAACCCACGGGTGTTCAATTGTCGACATTCTTACCCCCAACGAACCCGTTAAAATGTACAAAAGTATACAGAGAGAACCCATGTAAATGATTAAGAATACTGCTTAAAGGTAACCATCATCTACGTGTAAATTATCGTTCAGAAAAGTTTAAATTGAAAATAATAATCACGCAGGCTATACTTTTTTCAATGGAAATTAGGATAAATTCAAAATAGGTGATATTATAACTTTACTTCTGGCAATATATGAACTCGTATTAATCAGAGAATGAGATGGGGTGTATTCCCTGAAAATAGCAACGAGATTTAGTTTGAAGTTGATTATTTCAATGAATGCATGACCTGAAATTCTGTTAACTTGTATAACACATTTCTCTGTGTTGCATGGGCAATTTACAGAAAAGGGCAACATATTCCATATTTACATCTGCTGCAGCAGTGAGCACAATAACCGTGGGTTATGAAACATGGTTCAGTTTTAGAGCAATAGATAACATCTCAAGATATTTCATAAAGGCACATTAACAACATTGGTAAATTTTTGCATGTAATGTAAATTCTTCTATTCTTATAAATTCTTATACTCTTTTATCAGTTTTAAGGAAAATTAGGATTTTCACATATGAAATATTAAATGCTAGCTCATCTAAAACTGACAATCCTGACAATGGTCGGAGCTTCAATTTAGACCTATATAATTTGGAAAGAAAAACATGCCCACAAAAGATTATTTGGTTTGGATGTATTATGGATATGAAATAACATAGTAAATGCAAGTTATAGGTTTTAATACTGACTGCATTTTTGGTGGATATTTTGGAAATATTATAAGTTGTGAAATTGTAAACTCCGACACAATTTAATACTTTCCATGAAACTGGATGTTTTGTCACAACATTGTGTTCATGTGTTCCAGACGAAATACATGTTTACCAGTATTGACGATGTTTCGATGTGACATTAATGCGTAATAATCAAACAATTATAAAATTCATAAATTCATTTAAATCATTTTTTCTTCTTAATTCTATGATGATGTACGTAAGGTACATATGAACTGGTGTGGAGGTACGTTTCCGTGCCCAGAAGGGTATAGATGTTTTCTACTCCTACATGTAGTTCATTGTATTCAGATTTATACATGTATTGAAATATAAATAACTATGTAAAGAAGTGCAGATGGATCAGAAATGATGTACTAGTTTACAAATAGTGGTGAAGTTTAACGAATTCGTGGAAATTCAGCAAAACAAATTATTTTAACAATGACGTAGAATGAAACCAGGCTCAAGCCGAGAAAACGTGAGCTGAGCTTGAGCACACCTTGTGCAAACCAGATGGTCACATACAAACCTGGAATTATCCCTGAATATACCCCAGATATGACAAGCCTGACTTCGTGAATTAAACCCCAGTTTGGGCCTTGGCTTAAACCAAACGTGCGCAACTGGCCATGACTGTCCTAACTTTTATCTGCCGCCTCAGTTGTGTGTGAAGAAGGCATCATCGTTAGCTACCAATGCAAATGCGACACGATACCTTGGCTTGAGCCGGCACGTGATGAGGGCCATTTTGAGGATTGCGCAATGCATTGATTGCGGGACAGTTGCACAAAAATACACTTGATTTGAATATCAAAGTGATTCGCTGCTACAGCATATATCATTTCACTATTGATGCTCTGAAACATTTGTAAAATATTTACTTTTGATTTCATACATTATAACCCCCCCCCCATCGTCCAAATACTATCCTCATTTACAAGCCATTGGGTGCGGAATCCACAATTTTCAAAATGGTAGCCAAGTCGAGTTAGTCCCGATTGGACGTAGACTAAGGAATATGATGGGACTTTTCCAGAGGGAGCATTAAAAGTAGATACAGTGCCATACAGTTAACAGTTATAGGCAGCGGTGGGTCCCATAAGAGGGATTTTGTATCAGACACTGAGATGGCCCCCAGGCTATGAATTAAGTAGCAATACAGGGCACACTAGGCAAGACCCCCACTGAGTCGAAGATGGAGCTAAGTGGAGAAGGATACAGGTTCGAAAGTACCGGCGGGATTTAATGCAGGTGGTAAATAGGAACAAAGGGATGAAACCAAAACGTACACCACAGAAAATGGTCTTAGTTTTCCATTACGACAAACCTACCTGTCTTGGATATCGATTGAATTTGGCAGCCACACTTGTGAGTATTTCTATAAAATATGTGACACAGTTATTTGTTCAATAGATCCCATATGAAGAAATTATAAACAAAGATGAAAAAGATAGCCGCAGCCATATGCTTTTGGCAATTGGCTTCAAATATTATCCACGGAGAAGACGTGCGGATGCATACATGATCTTGATTGCATTTTAAAATTTTTGTCTGTCACCACGTGCGTAATTTGTTTAAACACAATTGATAAGAAAGGGTAACTGGCATCGCTGAACAAGTTCCTCAGAAACGTACTTGCAATTTCGTCTAACGAACGAATAACAGCTTTGTCATTTGACCCGCTCCAAGACAGCCGGCGTTATTCTATTTTTGGCGTGGGGAAGGGAGACGAAACCTACATTGCTTCAGTAATCCTGTATCAGTAACATGATAATAAGTGTATAATAGTAAACTACAGGATCTGCTTCAGTAGCCGTGGTGAACTTTATATCAGCTACTCAGAACCGATTTGCTTGGGAGTTAACCTGAGTATCCGCGTGCAAAGCACTTTTGCCCGTAAAACATATACTGGAATACAACTGTTGTTAAAAGATTTTCAGCATTTGACATTTAGCATTTCGAAAATGGCTGTGCATAAAATAGCAAACATAATTTCCTGGTATCTATATATTGTCTCATACATGCTTTGTCCGAGTTTGGAAGATCCAATTAGATAATATGAAGACAAATTCTAAAGTTCCTTGACGATATTATGCAACATGTAATGAAAAATGGCTTGTTCACTACCGCGATATAGAAGGTCAAGCACATTGTCTAGTCTTGGCATGCATCCTTTGGCCAAAAATGTTCACAGAACGCGCTGCCTCTTAGTGTTTCTTTGAAGCGTAGCCACATGGGTAGGTCTTCGAGTTGCCAGGGTCATCAGCGCTGACGAAACGCTTAAAGTTCAAATAAACTTGAAATCAATTTGCATGAAAAACGCTGTCTGACAGGTCTACTGTCATACGTGTGTCAAACAGAGGAAAGTTATACACTTGTTCACGAGTTAAAACGATTTGTGACCAAAAAAAAAAAAAAAAAGAAAAGAAAAAAAATAGGAACAAAACAGCTCGACAATAATACAACCAAATGAAACAGTGCTCCGTCCTCCGTATAGTTTGAAAAAAAAGTAGCTAAAATGAAACTTCAAATTGATCTCTGTAATGTGTCTGAGTGGCTCTCACGTAATAACTGTCACTAAATATTCAACAGTCCAGCACAATGACTATTGATTATTCCAAACCCTGTGAAAACGACCAATGTAAAATCAAAGTTCACAATGAAACCTTAGCCACTGAAAACTCCATAAAGCTCCTTGGAGTTGTATTCGACTCAAATTCACCTGGTGCTCTCATATAGATTATATTGTATCAAAAGTCAGAATGATTGGCCTGCTGAGTTGACTGATATATACTCTACCTACACATTTGTTAACGTTTGTATACTATGGCGTTATATTACCATATTTTGACTCTTGTGACAGTTTGGGGGAACTGTTGTAAAAAGTACCAAAATATACTTTGCTTCAGAGACTGTAAAATCAGTGTGACAGGACAGTGACGGGTATTTTTGATTATACAGTCACCGGAGATTTCTAGCACACGACAACCGTTGGCTGCAACTTAAATTTACGACAATTTCAGGACTTACTCTTCGGACATTCTGTTTTAATGCTCGAAGACTTCTTGTCTCTTATGGTGTGTTTTGTCTTATGATGCCATATTGATGTACTGTACATTTTTATTTTAGGTCATATGTGTCCTTATGTTTGTTTGCTGTTTTATGTAATTGGGTCGCAAGGACAGACAGCTTGCTGATTGGGTCACCCGGTATAGATAGATAGATAGAAGATAGATAGATAGACACACAGACAGACGGACGGACGGACAGACAGACAGACAGACAGACAGACAGACAGATAGATAGATAGATAGATAGATAAATAGATAGATAGATAGATAGATAGATAGATAGATAGATAGATAGATAGATAGATAGATAGATAGATAGATAGATAGATAGATAGACAGATAGATAGATCTAAGCCAGTCACTGTCTGTATCTATCAATAATGTATTGCGGTAATTTTTGTCTTCCTTCCATGCTGGGATTATGTCATATCACCTGATTGAATTGGACGTTATCAAATGTTTGCAAAAAGAAATCATAAATTACAAGAATTCAATATGTATAGTTTTTTTTTTTTCAATTTGAATGAAGATGTGAGAGCAAATGTACAGTGCCCGATATATGACAACACTAAATACAGTCGAGTAAATGTACTGGAGTAAATGCAATAGACCGAGCTGCGTCGAGTATGGATTTTACCTACACATACCTTCATTGAAACACTGTTTCAAACAGCGGGGATTTGACACAGTGGCTATATGAGACCCATCGTTGGCCGGGTAGATGGTGTCGCAAGTTGTTGGTGCGAGACCCAATCGTTTCGTGATCAAGAAACAAAAGGGGGAAAAATGTGTAAATATTATCTCTGCCACCCATCTTTGATATTTCTAGGATACTTCAAAGAAATAACAGAAACATGTTAGTTCAAGCCTTCTTCAAATGCTGCAAAGAAATTGTTAGTATTACTTACCACAAAGGTTAGTTGTCTTCGGAGGGGATTGTTTATTACCGAACACATGTGTAGGGCTTTGGGGGGCTTTTTTAATATCCGCCTTTATGGTAATATAAACGCGCCTAGTAAAATTTAATTTTAACCACATTTTCTTTCAGATGTGTTTTTCAAACGTTAGCATTGGTCGTAATACTAGGCAATACAAAAGTATGCTCATGCTTGGTTCATATATATCCAAAGGATTTCTAAACTAAAGATTTTAGTCTTGAAAATAAACGTACTTAGTGCAGCTTTCTGTGTTAAACCTTTCTCGCGGTAGTCATTCCATGTAAACTGTCGCCCACATTTTGTTTAATTTGCATGAAAATTGGACTAATTCCTTGCTGAGAAATGTAAATAAAATCTGTAATGAAGATACGGTCCGTAAATTTCTTTGACATAGGTTGGGCGAAATAAACTCCAACCCGTACCCGTGGGGATGGGTCACGGGGAGTAAAATTTGTTCTTCGAAAGACGATTCCGTTACACTAAAGGTCGTGTACGGAAGTGAACCCGAAGTGCCTTGACTAGACACAAACATAGTGTCAACCGGATCTGACTCTTTTTTTTTTTTCATGGATCTCGGTATCACGGAGATCAGCAAGTTGTACCACCCAGAAGAATTTGTGGGGCCTCGGTACTGCGCGATAGTCACCATACTGAAAAAATGACTTCGGGTTATTGAGAATGCAAGAAAGTTGTCTGTAGTTGTCTCTATTTCAAAGATTTAAATAAATGTTAACCAGTTCATTCACGTTTGTAGATTTCGATCTTTATACTTCTCGTTCTGAGCGGCATTTGAGCATTAACATCAGTTTTCAAATTAAACTATGGGATAATTGCGATTCTGCGAAAATACGCTGATATTCAGTCAGCATACTGAAGAATCTTGGGAAAATAGCTACTGGCCAAGCGAGTTTTGAAACTGATCTTAAATGACTTATCCTTATCCCACTTGAGCTGTGAGAGTATTGGCATTTCACTCCTGGTCCAAAATTGTTAAGTTGCAACTTTAAGCGATAAGTTTGGTAAGTCCAGGAAATGCTCTCTGGGTGGGAATCAATTTTGCAACTCCGTCTCCCCATCTCCGAGGCAGAAGGGGTCACCGACATCTTTTTTTATATTTACTGTTTTTGCTAATCATTTGATACGCAATTCAAAGGAAAAGCGTGGTACTGACAGGGTCTTGGTTGCATGTTGATGGACGACAAGGTTGTGTCGGCGTGACATCACGATCAGTTCACGGAGAAAAGAATGAAAAGTGTTTGCAAAGAAACCGGTATGACTATGAACGGAACTTAAACAAAATTTATGATTTCTCATGTAAACAATGACGGTAAAGTTCATATAGTAATCGATGAGCTAAAAACACTTCACCGCAATGTGTATATGAACCATTACAGCATCGTTACAGCTGAGGAGAGTGCAGCTTCGGTATTACGTCAACGCGACAGTGCGTTGAAAAAACGTCTACTATATATTTTTTCATAAGATGGGTTAATTCTGATTTAACATGTGTTTTGACTTTTTACCACTCTGCTATGCAAGCGATCTTGAAAGTCGGATAACCAATGCTAATTGATCTGTGTCAATTTTGCTTGGGTATTTTCCTTTAAATTTCTTAGTGTGACAAAGACGGGAAGTGTTTTTTTCAGTAAAAGTTTAATAAATGAAATGGAATTACGAACGACACTTTCATATTTTTGCTAGATGTGTGGAGAAGTGGCATATGGACGTCACGATATATACATTATAGATAGCTTGTAAAATTATAACTCATATGGAACTTTTTAACTGAAGGACGAAATGAATTTGTCCGAAACGTCAAGGAAATTATGTTACAGAAACGTAAGTCCTGACCTGACTGTTCAAGGCCTGTGCACCAACGCCCTCGTGACTTTGATACCAGAGTCACGGAGGATCTCGTTTACGCAGCTCCAGCTGTCATTTCAGAGACCCCGCTGTAGCAACAGCGTTCATGACAAAGAGCATATCGTTCAATTATGTAGTATTGTGCGGGACATAAGAGACAGTCATGGAATATAGCTCACTGTCAGCTATACAAGCAAAAGACATTTCTGACGTCAAGGCGCTTTCTGCATGTCTATTTGTCATTTGGATAGAGAGAGAGAGAGAGAGAGAGAGAGAGAGAGAGAGAGAGAGAGAGAGAGAGAGAGAGAGAGAGAGAGAGAGAGAGAGAGAGAGAGAGAGAGAGAGAGAGAGAGAGAGAGAGAGAGAGAGAGAGAGAGAGAGAGAGAGAGAGAGAGAGAGAGAGAGAGAGAGCTTTTTACTGATAATCCGAAACTACCTACATTGCCATTGCTTTAAAAGATATCCAAGAGAGATTGTGATGACAAATATTGATAAGGCTGGCAATACCTTTGGCTTTGTGGACAAAAAAAATATAACATGAATGATTTTAAATGAACATGGTAGGAGTGACTCCAGCTGTTCAAGGCAACGATGTGTAAGTACAATACAGAAATTGCGCAGGCAAATTAACTAATTTGCATAACGATGTACTTGAGACTGATGTTAACATAAAAGTTCTGACAAAGACTCTCCTAAGCCTACTCTATTTCCGATTGCCAAATTATACAAAAATCCTAACGCGTGAGCTCAGTGTGAGATGAAAAACATGTATCTTACTTTTGGGGCAGACCCCTTCTGCCACCCGTCACCCCCCCCCCCCCCCTCAAAAAAAAAAAAAAAAAAAATGGACTTCACATTGAATTAGTATCCTAAACGCAGTGTTCATTTGGGATTTGAGTGCTTTCTCTGTATACCTGTGTATCAATTATATGTACATATTTTGTGTACGTTTTTTTTTCTTTTTTATTTTATTTATTTTTTTTTTTTTTACAAAATAACCACTGTGACAAAAAATGTTTAACACTATGTTCTATTTGTTTTTGTCTAATTGATAAACACAAGCTGACTACTTTCTACGAAGCCCAGATCAAAGCAAGCAAGCCTTCATAAAACTCACGTTAATGTTTTTAACTGTGAAAAATAATTTCTACATTTTGCCAATTATAATTTTGCGTATTCTGTCTTGAACACTGCTCCATTTGTGTATATTAAATCTTGTAAAATAAAGTGTTAATCGAGTTTTCAGTCTTTCGATTAGGGTGTGTGTGGTATTAAAATATTCAACAATAACGAAAAGACATAACTGTTGCAACTACAGAAGACCGAGAACTGCACGAAAAATGTAAAGTGCACGACACAACGTAGGGCTTATAACTGACTGTTTGTGACTTGTGTCATCTGGAGATGTCGAGGTTGGATCATGCCGCCCATTTTATCTTTCAACGCACATCTTTTTCTGAAATATGAAAATGCATTAGACTGTGAAGTTGAAAAGATCTGCTATGTGGTTTGCTTTTATAGCAGCAGTTATATGTTTACGTACTCATATATAAAAAGTGCATTGTTGCCTCCTCTACTTCTAATGTCTTTTATCATGTTCAACGGAATTCCTCTGCAATTTGATGCAATTAGTAAACTATTGATCTGCGATCACCAAAACAATGTGGGCCTACATTCTTTTGCTGCCAGCTCAGCTGACTAACAAATCAGGCACACTAAAAGTGGCAGGCCTGCGATGTCTTTTCTTTGTCACACGTGATAGATGTTGCGTTTAGGCCTATATGTTTTGGAAAAGGCGAAATTTGTAGTTAATGAAAACTATTTCAAAGGTTGAAAGGACCGGCTTAAAACCACCAGTTGCTTTCCATGGGTGACTGCGTGTCTCAAGTCAGGAGTGAACTTTATTATTGAAAGCTGATTGATAATGTTTTATTATTATTCAAAGCTGATTGTTAATATTTTGGTAATTTTTGAGTCTTGGCCATTTTCTGTATTTAACTTTGCTGTCATTGTTGGATTGGAATTTATGAACGTGGGTAAGGTTTTATTGAGCTATTCTGGCTCAACTGTGTGTATTAAAACCACAGGCGCGTCAAACGTTCAGTCAGTCAAGCATTCATACTTATACACTCGGGGTGAGTGCGAGGTATATGGAACATCTGTGCGTGCAATGGCCCACATAGGGCATTATATGCAACAAAGTATTGTGCATTCGTTTGTGCAGTCAATTATTCGTGTGGATAAGATGGGAGAGGGCGGGCCTAAATCAACTACGTCGTCAGACGGAGCTCCTGCAGAGAGATGTTTGACAGGAAACTCACATCTGTACCAACATTCCGCTTTGGCATCATTTCCCCGTTCCTGTACATACCAACAAGCTGCAACTCACCAGTCTATTCGAAGCCTATTTTTACAGGAATACTGCTCAAATAATCCATTGTTATCCACATATATTCAGAGCACCACGCCTATAATTGTCCCATAAAATCCATTTGGGGCAAAAAGTCTGAGATTACGGCGCTAAATTCTAACTGGTATCCGATCCAGTATCGAGTTCGTTCCGAGGCATTAGTCATTTACAACTGTCCTCAATCAGACCATATTCTTTGTCCACTGGTGTTTTTATCCTGTGTTCATTTCCCAAAATCGTGACACTTGGCGAATCTTGATTCCGTTAGTGCAGTTTATTTCAAAAACTATTTTCTACATTCCGACATTCCAACGGCTAATGTCACGGAACGAACTCGATTCAGGATGAAATACCCGTTTGAATTTGGCGCTGGAATGTCGGACTTTTTGCCCGAAATGGATTTTGTGGGACATATTCGACCATTATAGGCCTGTTGCTGTGGATATATGCGGATCTCAATGAATTATCTGTGTGATATACCTGTAGAAAATAGTTTTGGAATGGAATAAACTAGTGAGGTACAGGTTGTTGGTGTGTTCAGAAACGGAGAAATCATGCCAAACGTGAAGCGGGATGGTGGGCCAGATGTGAGCTTCGTTTCAAACCTTTCTATGTAGGAATATGTGACGACGTTGTGGCTTTAGGCCCATCCGACACCATCTTATTAGCACAAACAATTGACTGCACAGATGAATACACAATATTTGATTTCAGATATGGCCCTATGTGGGTCATTGAACGCATAGATGTTTCAGGTCCAACCTCTTTACCCATTATCTAGCTCCCTCACCCCACACCCCCGCGTATATTAGCACGGAAGCTTAACTGACTGAACGTTACGAGCGCCTGTGTTTGAAACTAGCCAGAACAATGGTAGTGATTAGTCGGAACTGGTCCATTCTTCTCCCCATGGCTAATGGTATCATGTTCCTTTTCAGTTTCCAGGTGTCATGGACAAATTAAACAGTGTCATTACCACATACAAACCGTAGTACTAATGAAACAAATCAAAGTCAATTCCGACAAAAGGTAATGTTCCTTGGCATGTATAGCTGAATCACATATATTTATAGTTCGTCTGTACCCAAAGGAGTCCAAAACGTATGTGCAAAGGTCCGTGGGGTAAAAATAACATGTGTAGTTTCAACATGACGGAATGCAAACGTTTTGTTTAAAATTACAGGCCTATTTCAGTAAATTGGCTTAAACAGGTGCATTATTCATGTGCATACAGGACCGTACAATTCATAAAAAAAGACTAAAATCTGCAGCACATCAGAGAATTTGCAAGCACAGGTTCGTAATTTGTTGAAAATATCAATAAAATTTAGCATTTAAAAGGTACTAGTTGCAACCACCGTCTCAAGAATGACCATCATCCGTACAGTTCCACAAACACCAACGTGAATCCATCAGAAAAGCCCCATCGGCCTAAAATGACGATCAACAAGAATCCAAGCAACATGATCATACAATTTGATGTGTTTTAGACATGAAGCTAAAGGCATGATGTTGTTTTAAAGGAGATAAACTGAGAGTATTTCAAAAAGAAAGGTTTTTGAATGTGCCAATATAGTGAAAAGTCATATCCTTTATGACTGTGTAAACAGATCTATTATTATGCCCATGTAAAAAAACCCTTTTGTGGACAGCACTCCTCAAAATCTTCAGTGTAAACTATAGTTTTGAGCTCAACTTTCTCATGTAAAATTTGTGTTCACACATCTGATTTATTCGAGAGCTTGTAGTTTAAGTATCAAGCTGTCCAAAAATATTAAAAAGTGATTGGAGGTTATTCAAAGGTGCTGGCTCCAGATCTGCCACCTTACAATTGAATCCAATACTGTGCACAAAATATACAAAGGGGCACAGGTTAGCCATTAGGCTTATCAGTATATATGTATCTTAGCGAGCGACAGGAAATGACGCAACGTCCTCGTGTGACACAATTTACCATGCCTCTGTGTAAAGATCCATGCAGACAGTGACCCCAGGTTGCTGAATCAACGTCCAACAAAGGAACTTAAAGATCGCCAATTATCCACTTCATGCAGAGTTGGGGGTCCTGTTCGCCGCGCCAGGATCCGAAACTGGACCCTCTTTTCACAGAGTTGGTTGAAAAAGCTGTATTATTTTCTTGCGAAACTTTACAAAGGATTACGTTTACCTATTTTTGCATTGTTTGAGTGAAAAAAAAATCTATTTTTGTAGAATAAAATGAGGCATTTTGACAGCAAACTATTGCACAATATACAGATCTGACCACTATTTTAGCACAGAGATTGCACATGTAGTGTAGGACCCAAGCCTACTAGGAAGCCTACCTACCGTTATACATGCACATGCATCCTTAAAACCACGACAAGGCCCCATGCATGTGACTTTAGTGTTTCCCGGCACGCTTTAATAGCCACATGAACCAGCATTTACTTAGCACTCTCTAACAGAGATACATCAAAATATATATATTTTTAAAATTTCAGAATGGATAAGAAAACAGTTATGTTACATAACGAGCAGGATGCACAAATGACGCTGTAGTACTGATCTATCTACTTGGGAAGTGCACCGTTTGCGATTAGTTTTTGATATAAATTGCGTTGACAGATTGTGAATGCATATAATATTTGAAGCAAATCATTTCCCAACGGTAGCAATAGCTTTGTTTCGTCTGGACCGTTTGACGTGCAGTAACGGGTACAATGTGTTCACAGTTGGAGGCTCCATGTATTTTTTAGATGACTTACCCAAGCAGACTGACTGGTATTTTATAACTGTTTGGTTGCTCTATACAGAAACTCAGCTTGGTCTTGAAAAAAGAATTCTGCATCTTATTTATGAAAGACACTACGAAAAACCCTGCGATCTAACTCAAGAGTGGATCAAGTCTTCGCTGAAAGCATCCCTAGTCAGGATAGTCCCTTACACACAATTTGGGGGTTTTGTAGATGGAAGAGTTCGAACCATTTGTCAACCACTAATTAATCAATATGTCGTTTACAATGGGCACAAGGGAACGCATTTGTTAACATTTCCAGCTGCTTGATGACAGTGAATGGGTTGATAGCTGGCCTGTTTGGTTTCGTAGCGGTAAACAAATATACGACGCGACGCTTCTGCGAGGCAGCGTTCTAATGGACAGAGCAGACCACCAAAAATTAACAACTGTTGCTTATACAAGGACCAAGTCTACTCTCTGACACTACAGCTTCTTTTTCTTTATCGGAATTCATCCACCCCCCAGGAACAACAAAATTTCAACAGAGGTATGTTCATTTGAGGCAAGTGGGTGATTAAGGATTTGGACATTTCAGTGAATGGCGTGCATTTCTTGATTTGAAGCAAAACCTGAAATTACATGTACAACTTGCTGCAAAATACTACTTGGTAGCAGCGATTTTGGTTAACCATCATAGCTTTTTGTACGGCAAACAAACTAGCGAGATTTCTAACCTTGTACCCCCGCCTTCCGATAGGTATCTAAACCACAACTAATTATCATTTAGTCTTATAGCACGAGACGCAAAATGAACGGGATATGTACAGGCAAATAGATTTTGAAGTAAATTAGACTAATTAAGAAAATTAATCTTTTTTCCCACCATATTGCTTTTGTATAATTGAAATAAAACGACTGAAGTGACGATTCATCTTTTTAGTGGCATGAAATATATCTTAGCTCAAAGGACATCATTACTATATATGTACCTACTCTTATATGCAGGAACAATAGAAGACATGGTGCTGAAAATTAATTATTTTCATGTGTAACTTGCACAAATATAGGTGCACCTGTAGAACACCACAGTGACTGGCAACATAATTAATCCACAGGAAGGTCCTCATGCTTATTCGGTGGTATTTTTCTATTGGGTGCATATAATCACAACATGTACTAATATATGTAAAGCAAAATGGCTAAGCTGGAGGCACATATTGAAATAATATACAGGCAAACAAATCTCTGTGTTTTAAAAATCATGTGAGAGTCCCACTTATCTTACCAGAAATAACGTAAATAGATTAAATCGGTTGGCACATGAAATTTCTGGCCCACGTTGACACCTTTCCTGAACAGAAAAATAGTGTAAAGAACGACATTATACTTGTTTACAACCACTAATCGTGACAAATGAGCGCGAACTTTGCTGTTTATCTGGAAATTAGTATTCCAATTCCAATTACTCGGATCCTTCTAAATTGACTAAATAAAATTATGAGGACCATTCCAGTATAAAAGCAATTCAAAGTTCTGAGTTAGCGCAGACACACTTTTATTTTAAAAATGGGACTGAGAAAAGAGGTTGTTGATGAACTGAGACATTTGAAAGTGAATAAAAACCACTGGTCATGACAAGATACCAGCAATAGCTCTAAAACTATCGGCCAAAACTACTGCAGAGCTTCTAGCCAATATCATCAACACAGGTATAAAAATATCATCTTTACCCTCTGAAATGAAAAAAAAGGCAATGTGTTGTCCATGTACAAGAAAAGAGACCGTCTGCTGATAGAAAATTATAGACCTCTCAGCATAGTAACGGGGCTTTCTAAAGTGTTTGAAGGTGTAACGATCTACAATCGTATGATCTCGGGTTACAGAAAAGCACATGATTGCAATTATCTTACATTTAAACTAATAGAGGACTGAGGAAGAACGTTAGACGGTAAATACATTGTAGGAGCTGTACTTATGGATGTATTGTAAGCTTTCGACAAGCCTCCACATCCATTATTGTTGGCAAATCTCAGAGCATATGTAATGCACCCACATGTAGTGGAGCAGATTATTGATAAATCGTGCATTTTATGATACAAGCATGAAATTTGGTAGAAGTGTAGTCTCCAAGCCACTTTTTCAGAAAAAAGTGCTAGCCACCCAAAATTCTAATATGGCGGACATTTTTTCAAGATGGCCGCCGTTGACCGAAAACGCCTACAACTTTGGAACTAGGACAGATAGAAATGTTCTGTTTGTTGCAATCCCCCCATTTTTAGGGTCAGGGAATCTCATAAAACCAATTTGAAGTCCAACACACGTCCGCCATATTGGATTCCAAGATGGCCGACACGCGTGATCTGGTTTGGCCACTAACTAACTTGGAAACTAAGGCAGATAGAAATGTTCTGTTTTTGCTGCTTGCCCCCCATTTTCAGGGTCTGGAAATCTGGTACAACCAGTCTGAAGTCCAACAGACGTCCGCCATATTGGATTCCAAGATGGCCGACACATGTAACAGTGAGTGCATGTTGTTTGGCATGACAATGTGGCATTGTTTGGCCACTAATGAATTGAACTTGGCATTTTGATTTTCTGAATTTTATTTCCGATACTGAGGCCTCTGGACGAAAGGGTCTCAATGTCCATTAAACAGGTCTGACTGTACTGGATCTACACCTGCCAACATGGCTGGACCATTTTCCTGCATTGAAACTACACCGAGCTCCACCATTGAGCCCAAAAAGATACGCCCATTGAGTGTCCCAATACTGGCACTAACCAGTAAAGTTCATTCGATGTTCGATGTTCGATGTCTTGAGTCCATTATGAAGATGTCTGACAAGGGCAGCTACAAAGTGGGGTACAGCTTAGTCCATTCTTGAGGCATTTGCACCTTCTGCTACAGTCCTTTTTGCATCCGCATCTGGCCAGTTCCCGACAGCTTTTCGAAATGGGTTCTTGTGTGGTCCAGACCACCTTCCGGTCGTCCCCTTCTTTTGCCCATCCCCACGTGGAAGGACACTGGATTTCTGGTTGACGAATAAGACACTGTCCCCAAATATGACATGCCTGATAGGCTGCTCGTTTGGCATGTTCTTTCAGGGCACATTGTGTTGGTGGGAGCAAGTCAAATGATTTCTGCTTCTTTGCAAATAAATCAAGCCTTGCCTCATCTACCGAAGATGCTGCACTGGACCGGTCGTACATGAGAACTGTATATTTCTCCAGAATGTGTAGGTCCAAGTCTTCGATTCCAATTGGAGTTTGACTGAGTTTTGCAAATGTGGCCGTGGCGTCATCGAAAACGTTCCACGTCTGCCATGCGCACTTTTTCCCATTTCCGTTGAAACCAGATACGACATCACAGCCACTGAATGCATGGAAGAAGAGAAGTCCCTTGCATTTTTCCTCACCTAGGGTGGACGACAAGTCATGGACGGGAATCCATCGGGTGTGCTCCCCTTTTCCGAACCGAACCCACATTTTCTCCAGGCCCATCTTTCTAAGTGTTGGCATCACAGACACCGCAATAACAACGACATCTGTATCGTTTGCGTCAATTGTGAGCGACTGAAACCCCTCCCGTACCGCATGCCACGCATGCAAGAACAGCCGAGTGTCAGCCTCTTCATGTGTACAAGGTGCCAACTCCTCAAGGCTCATGTTGGCAAAGTTGGTACTTGTGACCGCATTTTCTTCCTTTGTCACAACAACTGCGTTTGCTGTAGTCATTGAAGCTACGGCATCAGCGAGGAAGTGGAAGAGCTCTGTCTTGTTAGTGCTGTCTCGAAGGAAGCTCTTCCAGTTTGTAGGTGTCTTGCTCTTGTCTGTTACCCTCCTCCTGATGGATTTTCCTCGCTTAGATCTGGCTTCTGACTTCAGACTGGACTTCTGGTATTCATCGAAGACGATGTCTGTCCTTTGGTACGTGTCACTGTATCTCTCTATTTGAGGAAAAAATGTCTTTCTCTGCATATTCTTTAAACGTCTTTGGTGTTTTTGGGGAAATCGCATTCACCAGAGATGTGCCATCCACAATCAGTACATCAGATTTGGGCTTTGAACTAGGAAGTTCGACTTTAGCTTGGAGGACATCCACGAGGTCAGCCTAGGTGCATGCGCGTAGTTCACCGCCCTTGCTCAGTGAAGGCGGGTAAGAATGGTTCTCATGAGCAAAAAACTCTCCAAGGTCACATCCTCTGGTTTGGCAAGAGATGAAGAGGCTAGAAAACAGTTGGCAGTCCTCCTTGAGTAGTTTGGTCTCGCATTGGCTTCCTGTCTTTCGCCCACTTTTGAAGAAGTCTGTATTGTTCTTCTTGAACAGCTTGTAGAAGTAGCCCTTATCGGTGTGGAGTTTATCCATGAATGTCTTGAATTGCTCTTTGCCCCTCTCATGATGTGTCGCAATGAGTTCAGCAGCAGATGGATTGGCTATGTCCTTCATATCCAGTGTGAGAAGGTCTGTTGTCTCCTCCGCAAATGGATTGCCCATTTCTTCTATGACTGCGGTGAGTCGCCGTACTTTGTCAAGGAACCTCTTTTGAGCTGTTGGCGACTGTTCATGGTGGCGACTGTTCATGGTGACGACTATCTTTCTTCACATCTTTCTTCTCTGATGCTTTTTCATAGTTTGCAACTATTCGGCTTACTTCTGGTCCAGCTACCATCCACCGTCGTAAAGCTGAAGGATCCTCTGTCAGGCCAATAGCTCCCCCATCCCCTTTGACAACTGCGTTGTTTTGCTCATGGGCTTGGTCAAGAGCCATTGAGGAGAAATCTCTGCCTGACTTGTGAACAACAAACGCTCCCAGGTGGAATTGCTTGGCGACCTCTGGGTGTGTCTTCTCCAGGTTCAGCATGTCTCGAAGATGAACGGGAAGCCATAGTGCGTAGTTGATGTTGTTGTTGGCAAATAGATAGGGTATCAGTTCCGATAGTGATACACAGTACAATGTGAAGTTTCCCTCTCTAAATGCTCATACCAGTGTGAAAATGGTGAGCTCCATGGTTAGGACTAGTTACCAGAACTGGAACTGTGGACTTTCTTTCCTGCGGGCATCACACCATTCATCCAAACTCATGCCTCTGTCATCACTTTCTGACACATCTGCAAGGTAGGCGTTGTAAGCTTTCTTCATCAGACTGAACAGGCTGCATGCTGTCACATGGTGAGCTTGCCAGGTCCTTGAGACATTCGAAGCAGACAGAAATGAGTCTGCCGTGCCAGAAGAAGTCACTTCAGCTTCTGCAAGCGCTCCTGTCCACCCATTATCTTCAAGCAATGTACCAATGGACTTGAATGCCGTCATCTCGACATGTACCCCACCAAACATGATAACAAACTTGTCCTCTCCGTACTGTTCGGGCCACTGCCATTGGATTTGTTTTGCCAGCGCATACAGTGGTGGGTCAGCTGTCAAAACCGGCGTTTGTCCCGGGTTAAGAAAAGCCACTGCTTCCTTTATTTTGTCCATGGTGTGCTTGATGGTGGCAACACTATGGGCGTGGTCTCGCAACAGAGGCAGGAGAGAAACGATACTGGTCTCAGCTTTACTTGCTCTTTTCTGGCTTGCATGATGAGCTGACCATGTTACATTCGATGAGTCACCTTCGTCTGTGGTATCATGAACCTTTTCCAACCATTCGTATTCGAGTCTGAGCTCACTTCGGAAAAGACTTGGATCTGGGAGGGAAGTGTTATTCGTGATAGATGGTTCTGGAATCTTTCTGCTCAAAAAGGCAGGAGGGACGTTGGTGTAAGTCTCTGGAAGCTCAGGAACCTTTCTAATCCGAGTCTCCACAATTGTAGGCAATGGGCGAACTTCACCACTACATTCTTCACTCGGGTGCTGAAACATAGAAATACTTGTTCCATGGAAGGCAGTGTGCGCTGTGGTGGATGTTGGATTATGGTCAATGTTATCTACAGCAGATGAAGTGAACAGTCCCTTTCTCAAAATTGGTGGAGACACAATGTCATCTTGCACGTACTGGTTCACTACAGTTTCACCTAATTGTCCTGATATTTCCAACACTCTATCGTACAGAATGCTGATTCCGTTTTCATGAAGCTTGTCAATTAATTCTCTTTTCCTGGTCTTGGCAAACACCTTCATTCCGACATACACAGCAAATGGTGTCTCACAGGTTTTTGAATGCCTGTTGGTGCTTGATTCTGTTACTTCGCTAGACTTTGAGAAGCAGTTATACTGTAAAAGCTGTGCAATAGCCAAGTCTGATTTCGCAACACCATGTTTCAGATGTGATCTGATGTCTCCACCATGTTCGATGCTGCGAACGAACTGAAGAAGTGCAGAGGGAACGGCTTCTTCTCCAAACCCTTCCTTAAACTCTGTGCTGAATGACGTCTTATGCTGAAGCATTTCTTTGCGGAAGATATCTGCAGCCTTAGCTAAGTGAATAGCTTCAGTGTATTTGCAAGCATCAGCGAGCACTGTGCCAATGTCTTTCTTGAATGCTAATAGAACATCACATCCTTTGTTATGGGCTTCAAGCTCAGGGATTCGAGTGAGTAACTCTTTCTTTAGCCTTGTAGAGTGGACATCTGGTGAATCAAGGCCAAGTTGTTCTAAGCGATGTCTGTACATGGACGCAAGGTCAGCAAGCCTGAAGACAACTGCTGATGATTCGGTGGTTGTAACTTTGCTTTCCATGATGTAGATTACAAGTTCTGAAAAGGCTACAGCATACACCTTCTGCGCAGGGTTCGTACAAGTGTCCATTTCTTGCTGTATGGCTTTAAGGTGTGCTCTTGCTGCATTGTATATATTTGCCAAGCATCGTGGGTGATACTTGAACTCCTGAGCAACAACGTCGCCTGCACTGAACTTTGAAAGGAGCTTTCCGTCATTGAGGGTCATTGCACATTGATGAAGTCTTTCGTTTAGCTGCATAGTCATCGCTTCTCTCAAATTCGGCATTACATCATCTTCTTCACACAGGAAGCATTGTGCTTTTGTAGGTTCTGAGGTTCTCCTCCTCCTCAGACGGTCTTCATCTGCACTACTGCTGGGTGTCCCTTGATTAGTCCTCTTCTGTGCTCTTGCTAGTTTCGTGTTATTGAATAACAGTCTGCAGCTATTGTGATATCTTGCTTGATTCTTTACCAATGTTGCTTCTATACCCTCACCTTCATCTAACCTTGCTGGATTGAAAAGGATTGGCATAGCATTGATAGCATAAAAGAGTGGTACATTTCTTGCTATATTACTGTAACCCGAATAGTCCTGTTTCCTTCACTTTTTTGTATGGGATACAGTTAGGTTCGAGCTACACACTATTTTGCAGCCCTACACCTAACCCGATCGTTCATCCAATACCATTTAAATCCCGTGCGATCTGTACACCATCCGGATAACATCCATTGCCCCTGTTATCCTTGGCTCGGCTCTCCTGCGCTGGCACACCCTGTCGATTCAGGAGCGGCTATCTAATGTCATTGGGGCTGATTATAGATAGCATTTAGGATACTAAACTTGACCTTTAGCTGATATTGAACCCAATGCCGGGTTCCACAGCAGTGATTGTCACCAGTGTGCCCTGGTAGTGAGCGACATTCACCCTTTTACTTGACTTTGTGGATTGGTTTAATTTCGGAGTTTTCCTTCTCCTAGATGAATTGCCATTGCCCGGCTTATGAGCTTCATCTACCCAGAGCTACTGGTTTTAATTTGCCAGAATCTCGCCTTTCGCACCACCACTTTCAGCGAAATCACCCCCGCCACAAGAAGGCTAGGGTGCGTATTTGGGGGTACTTGACCTCCAGAGGCTTTGTGGTTGTGCAAGCCATTTGGGGTACTTTAAAGACAAAAAGAGCTCATCCTCTTTGCCACCCCGGCATTAGCAGTCCATTTAGGGGCAAAACAATCACTTGCATTAGCCCTAGCTGTTCAAAACGATTATCTGGTTATTGGCCGCTTTTTGCGGTCACCAGCGACCATCTTGAAAAAAATGGCCACCATATTAGTTTCAAAGTTAGTGGCCAAACCAGATCACGCATGTCGGCCATCTTGGAATCCAATATGGCGGACGTTTGTTGGACTTCAAATTGGTTTTATGATATATCCTGGACCCTAAAAATGGGGGGATTGCAGCAAACAGAACATTTCTATCTGTCCTAGTTCCAAAGTTGTAGGCATTTTAGGTAACCGGCGGCCATCTTGAAACAAATGTCCGCCATATTAGAATTTTGGGTGGCTAGCACTTTTTTCTTGAAAAGTGACTTGGAGACTACATTTCCACCAAATTTCATGCTTGTATCATCAAGTGCACAATTCGGCCCAAAAATGGGATTAATCTGCTCCACTAATGCTCTAGAATTAACTCTCCGATTTATAGCCACATATACTTCGTGGGATGATATTTCAAAGGTCGTCCCCCAGGGGTACCTATTCGTATTTGTCTTATTCAACATATTCATAAATGATATATATTTGTTTACATATAGAAACTGGGATCTTTACAATTATGCAGATCGCTATACTGTGGTTGTCAAACACAAAAAACAAAAGAGAAATGACACTTGGTCTTCAAGAAAAAACAAATGATTGTATCGTCTGGTTTAACAAAAACAACATGATAGCTAATCCCTCCAAGTTTGAAGCTCCTTGTTTGATTCCAAATATGAAAAGACACAACGAAATCTCAAATGATGCACCTTAGTTGGGACTAAATGGATCAAGCAGAATCACTTTTCAAAGTGATGTTGATATGCTGCTTATCACAACAGATGGCAAGCTGTCCTTTTATAAACATATTCCATCCTTGTGTAGAAAAGCTGCCAGACAGGTGAATTTATCATGTTGTCTGTGCAGGCTTTTAGACAAAAGGGCAAATATAATCATGTGTAAATCATATATTTTCTCAAACATCCATTACTACCCTTTTAATGTCGCACTTTTGCAGTGCAACCAATACTGCAAAGATAGAAAAAGCACAACAAAGAATACTAAGATTTATTTTTGATATTCCAAAGACAGAAAATTCTTCCAAAACATGCACAAAAAAATGATGGCCTATTGGCAAAGACAAACTTGCCGTGTCTTACTATTTGTAGATTAAGAGCTCTTGCCACGAAGGGTTACATGTTCATAAATAAAATGGGACCATCATATCGTCACGACCTGTTTCAACCCAAAATTTTGACCCAATCGATAAGAAAGAAAATTTTACTAAGGATTCCCAAAGTAAGAAATACCTCTCCAGGCTTAAAAAGTTTGAGATATTATGGAGCAAAAATATGGAATAATCTTCCAAACCAACTCAGAGAAGATATGATTATTAAAGACTTCAACAATGTCATGAAGAAATTTGATGGTCCCGCCTGTAAATGTGCCTTTGGCTCTTCATAAGCAAATAACTTTTATTTCGATACATTTATATTGGTGTGGGGAGTGTGTTGCCTCTCGGGGCGATCATGGGGCTAGGGGCGGGGCTTTCAAGGCGGTGTTGGTTGCTTCCCCATGCTGGGTAGGTGGCCGATATAGTCATGGATGATCCGTGGGCTTCATGGCCGTCTCCGAGGGGTGACATACTCTTCATATGAGCCAGTAATTAACTTAAATAATAATACCGATGTCAAGTTTTATACCGTCATCACAAGAGCACCATTATTCTCATATTTAGGTCTTATTTGTTACATGTATGAAACTATGAGGAAATTGTTTTAGTAATTTTATAAAATTTACTTATATTGTCTTTCAATGTAACTTAAACGTTAAATTCGTTTAATGTTTAAGTTACTATTTTAAGTTCCTTTCAGCTTTTTATCAATGTGCTCTGGTGCATGCTCTTCTAAAACTGGAGCATGCACCAAAGCATAGTGTCAGCAAAGAGCCTTAGACTGCTCATGTTGTGTATTTTATGTTAATCGACGAAAAATAAAGCATATGTATGTATGTATGTATGTATGTATGTATGTATGTATGTATGTATGTATGTATGTATGAATCCTTGTCCAGTCATACTGGTAAATAAATGAAGCTCCCGAAGAGATATAACACATAAGATGACAAAATACGATACAGATAAGTTTATAGGAATACAATTAGCGCCTTTAGTGCCATGCGTTAGCTTGCGTCAGCAGCTTTACTCTCTGCCCTCTGCACCATTAAAGCTGCTGACCTGGACCTCTCTTTTCGGAGAAGTCGAACTACTGACTTTAGGTTATGCGTCCTAGTACCTTAACTAAACATGTTTTCCTACAATGGGGAGATGGAATATCAAGTCACCTATCCTATTTAAATGCGTGGGACTAGTTTAGCTTACGGCAAGGAAATAGTTAAAATATCTGTAACCATCCATTTTAACTGTCATTAAGCAATTCATGTTGCAAGAAGGTACGTGGTACCACAAGCGTGGACACAGTGTTTGCCCCCATATAGTCTTCAGAAAGGCAAGCAATATGATCCGTACATTGTTTGCGAGGTTATATAATTATTTGATATGCCAAGTATATCCATAAACCATTGAGTTTATGACCATGTTCCTGTCGACCCCATTCAAAAAGTTCAGCGAATAACTCAGTTAAAAAAAACGTTATATATGATTTTGTTTGTTTGTTTGTTTGTTTGTTTGTTTGTGTGTGATTTTCCTTAATGGTATTTAAAACGCCTTACATTTTATTCACCTTTTTTTACAGGATTAAGTTTACAAAATGCGCACAAATTGCGATCTTCGGGGAAACGTTTGACGCTCTGTTTGTGTTGTTTGTAGTGACTTGCTGCTGCAGTTTCTAAATTCTCAGACCACGCTTTGTTTTGCAGGCAAATGGAAATAATGTGCCGACACATAAACACTATTCAAACGAGGCAATTTTTTACAGGTTGATCAGGAAATGGCAATTAGACACCGTGAACCCGATCTGGTTAAGAATCAAGAGATGTGTTATTTTTAGCTAAAAAAAAAAAAACTGTGAAAAGACAAAGATCCTTTGACGTTTGAGCTCCAACACAGTTCAGAATACATTGAGTATAAGTTATAATTCAAGGAAATATGAAATGTCAGATAGAGTGCCTGTAAATGCCATAACACTATACTTTTCCATTTACCTAAGCTCAACAAAGGTACATACAGCAAATATTGGTGCAATTCAACTCTTTCACTTTTGCACACATGCTACCAATATCCCGTTAGCATCCATAACTAAATATTAAATGTATATTTTTTATTATATATTGTGTTCCCACAGGGACTCCGTCATCTCTACCAAACAACTTCTGAGGCATATCATGGCGAAAATCCAGCTGCTTGTTATACGTTTGCCACAATGTATTGCTATCCAATGTTTGATTTAGAAAACAAAATGTGTTACATGTTGTTTAGATATAAAAACTTTATTTTTCCCTTAACATGTTCCGAACTGCGTGATAATAATGTCTGAAGTGAAACCGAGAACATTCCGGGGTTGTTTATATCCGAATATATAAATACATATACATTTTATATATAAAAAATATAGTATTTCTGATAATAATATTATTATTAAAATAATAATAATAATAATAATAATAATAATAATAATAATAATAATAATAATAATAATAAATTATTAATATTATTATTCTAATAATATTAAAATAATAATATTAATTGAATTAATTATTAATATCATTATTAATTATTTATTTAATTTATATTAAATCAATAATTTATTAAATTATTTAATTAATTATTAAATTTGGAAAAAAAAGTTTGGGATGCTACCTTTCCGAAACTGTCTTCATAGCATTATTCATGAAGATTCTTTGCTTTGGAAATTCACGAAGATAGCATGGTATCAAAGACACTTAAAAATCGTCCCTAAGCGAAATCTACCTGTTTCACTCAGGGACAAGGACATGCCTTTTGATGACCATATAGCCCACTTTGGCCAGCCAGGTCCTACAATTAGATCGTAGTGATGTTTTTTTTTTATATATAATTCTTTGCACCATAGCGCATAGGCATATGCAGTTACACTAAGGTAAGAAAATTGAATGTCCTAAAGCTCATACAAGTTGGAGCTTTCAGAGTAAGGAAACCAAGAGGTGATTCACGTGTGTGGATGGATGAGTGTTTGATAATGTATGACACAGAGGAAATTATTTACAATGATTAGCATATAAAATACTGTTTCATGTTCGGTTGACTGTATAAATACACGCTGCAATTCAACACATAACAGTGTAGCGGAAAATACAGTTTTATGCGTAGATTATAGGGAGGCACGTTCAAATTTCCAACACTGGCGAATACACCGGTAATGTGATCACCTTCCGGATGCCCTGCACAAACAGTATAGAAAACTATTGTGGACTCTCAGTGCATATATATATATATATATATATATATATATATATATATATATATATATATATATATATATATATATATATATATATATATATATATATATATATATATATATATATGTGTGTGTGTGTGTGTGTGTGTGTGTGTGTGTGTGTGTGTGTATGTGCCTGTCTGTGTGCATATGTGTGTGATATACTAATGTGATGATAACCCGGAACTAAGGATTACACTCATAAATTTACGTATGCCCATGTACCATGTACATGTTACATGCAATGTATGTGGCCATGCAAATACTGAACATATAACATGGTTTCAGATACCAAAGGGGATGAGTTAGGCGAGTGCAAGCTAAACATAACATCTCTGGAAATTTCTTCTTCTGTTTCATGCACAAGGTACACATAGCCATTCAATGCTTACCAAAGTCAAATTGTTCAAGCTAGTTTGAAGATTTGTTTTTGTGTCATTACCGGACTAAGTGTAAGGATGGCTTTCTTGTATGTATAATTGATCCCATCTTGCGTCCTGTGTATTTTCACAAACCCTTTAATATTGAAAGACATTTTCCAAAATGTATGCTTATAATTGTGTTTCTTATTCATATTCTTCAATAAATTTAATTCAAAGTTCGATGTAACTCTATTTTGTATCTAATGATGGATTTCCGTCTGCAGTCATACAGCCCCTTTACCATTGCACTGGAAATAAAGAAGCTGGAGGTAGGACTACCACTGCCAAGGGCTGATTGGTGGCCTCTTCATTTATGTTCCCAGACACGTATTCATTATCGCCATAAAGGTGCTAAACATTGGTAAAGACTCCTGGTAACGTGGTGTCGTGCACGATACAGGTTCAAACACTAAACGTGAAATGGATCTACGCATTGTACCAAATGAAAGATGTAACATGGCAACAAGGATCTAAAGTAGATGTTTATTCGTATAAAAATTGTGTCAGTTTAGCAATCATATATTGTCACAGCTTACCATGATTATTCGTAGTTATGTTTACCTTAAAAAGATACATATCCTATGCGGCAATGCATTTCACTCGAACTTATACATTGCTTGGAACCCCGTCAGGAGGTGCCTGACAAATAAAGAAGCAAACAAATTATTGGACTTTTTTAATTCCGAAACATAATTTTTATTATGGATTTCTCACCAACATTAAAAAAACCCATTCCGATTTTCTAAGGGTGTATTAACATGCTCGAGTTTTCTCTCGTACTTAATGCATATTTCTACACAATGAATCACACGGTGGCCATGGACGAATTGAATGCATTTTGTGGTTCTGTTCTCCCCTCTCCGTTCTTTATACTGCATATATCTAACATGGTAACAAAGACATTTTGAACGAAATGTTCAGTGACTTCAGTTAATTACCAACAAATGGATCACTTTATTTATCAGTGTCTACATTTGTTTGTAAGGATATTGCATTCGTGTCCAGATATAATTTATAAGGCATTTCTAAAAACATACTATTGCAATAACTATGACAGAGTGTTTCTTGTCTTGCAATATGACGAACGTGAACCCATTTTGTAACATTTGAATAAAATAGCATTTAAGTTAAGAAGTTAGTATTATCTGGCTTTTCCTTTTAAAAATACTAATATACTTTATTTACCTTCGACTCATAACTATATGTGTGTGTGTGTGTGCGTGCGTGCGTGTGTGTGTGTGTGTGTGTGTGTGTGTGTGTGCGTGTGTGTGTGTGTGTGTGTGTGTGTGTGTGTGTGCACTGATGCCAGGAATATAAACATGAAAATTTAGAATTTCCGCAAGTGACATTTTTTTGTATCAATTTACCATGGCATACATGAATGGAACCCTTGCTTTTGGATAAGTTATTTTCAGTCAACACCCGAGTCGGTATCAAGGGAAAATCTTCAGAGTTATACCACTCTGCAGCAATACTAGACAAACGTGTTTAAATTATCTCTTGGTGTTAAAACGGATATGGGAGCTTGCTGTGGACTACAATCGATAGCAAGTACTGATAAAATATATATTTAATGATGAACCCAGGTCCCTGCATATTTTACATGGTGGACCAGACATCCGATACTTTAGAAATAAAGTATGCCACGACCTGTTTTTGTCTGTAGTTGCTAACATATGGGTTTGTGTATTACGATTCTGCCTAGACCTGCTTGTTTTCCGCCAGACTGGATTGCAAACTGCACAAAAGTATTGTTTTAATGCCACCAGTTTTATTTGGTAACCCGCGTTTCAACGAAAAAGTGATGCATAGCCCTTTCTGTTTCTATTATTCGGTTTATCGGCATACACTAGTTGCCTATTAGTTACGATTTACATTTTTGATATATTTTATGCAACAATAATGACGACCTCTGAATGCGAATAAGCCATGTTCGACTAAACAAATAGTATTGATACCAAGCAAAGTATATCGAGCATATTTAGTATGTTCATTATTTTTTTTCATTTTTGCTGGATAGGACACTGTTTACGAAGATTACCTGGAAACGTGTAGCCACAGTACATGAACACATAAATAATAATAGCAAAGCAAGTTTTGTGTCATCGATGTCGCTATTGCCTTAATCTTTGTCTTCGGTATTGGATATAGAAAATCTTTCTTCATTACTTATATCGCAGTGCAAGCTAAGTCATTCTTGCTTTCCTTTTTTCCGTCAAATTGAGATGAGTTAAGAATTGAACAGTTCTGGTGATTCTAGGGAGCCTGTATCCTGAGTGCTTATATTATTTGTCCACAACTGTAAGTCACAACAATGCATGCAACAGTGACAAGGGGCCATGCTTTAACACTTCCCCCACATTTGACGCATAAGTGAACGGGTCAGTTTGGATATCAAAAATCAAAAACTATCACATAGAACAGTGCCAGGTGTTAGTTGTTAGCTCATGTATTATTCACTTCTGTGAATTTCCCTTACGTAGCAAAGTAACATTCTCTCCATTTTTTTCATCACAACAATCATGGACAACGCTCCTCTATGGCTTTTAGAAGTAGTTTTACACAGATGGAACAAAACCCTGCTGGCGGAACTCCCAAGAAGACATGAAGAGACATAATTCCCACTAGGTAAATGTGCAGGCAGACTGCATCAATGCCTAGACCATGAACTGTCATCAAGAGCCGCAGCAAACACAACTGAGATGCATAAAAAGGAGATATGAGCAACATTTCACCCCCCCCCCCCAAAAAAAAATAACTAGTCTGTATCGACGTATGTGATCTCATGGTGCTATCCTTCAAGCCTTGAAAATGACATGGTTTGTCCACTGCGCAAAACCTAAAAACATTAACCCCCACCCACCCACCCCCGGCCGCATACACACACAATACAATAGTGTTATACGTATAACGGAATGCACAATCCAAGAAAAATATTGCAACGGCTTGCTGGCTCATATTGATAGTGTACATGATATTTGAAACTGGTTTCATTCGTCTCCTAGCACTTGCATTAAGCTTAAAATATCTTTCAAAATCTAAAGGATTCAAGCTATCAGCAATAGTATTGTGTGTCACTGAGAAGTCTATGTGCAATTTTATTTAACGCCGTAAAATAATACAATGCTGAATCGGGTATCACTAACTCTTTATCCTTGGTTGTTATCATTGCTTACACAGACAAAGCCAGCATTGTTGTCAATGTTACATGTAAAATGTCGGTGGCTTTTAATTGATTATCCAAAGTGCTTATGCAGAACAATGAGAGCCAGAAGTTCTCCTAAAGCAATAAGCATATGTGACAGCCATGCATTGTCACCTGTGGATGGTACAAAAGACCCATTTTCACAAAGGCGGTAAGGGCTAAGTCTGATGCGTCTGTACATATCTGATTTCCCTGCTCCTTAAGCCATGGGGGCAGAAATAGGGCAATGCCAGTGTGCGACTCACGGCACTGTAACCATGAAGTTACATAAGCATGGGCATTTCTATTCAACCACAGCTAAAGTGGCACTTTTTAGATAAATCATAATGTCAAAGTTCTCAACACGTTTCATGCGATGAACAGTCTTTTTTTCGTTCACGGGAAAATCTTCTTGATTGCATTTTTTTCACATGCTTTTTTCATAGAATGCATGCTACTCTGCAGATAATAAGCAATCTATTCAATGCCTCCTTCAATTGTCATCATGTGTTCTAAACTACAAGCAAATGTATTATGGCATCTTTGGACCAGGACACAGACCAAAGCAAAAAATGTTGCTGCTCCCAAAATTTATATAACAAAGCTGGTCTCCTTAAAAACTGAAAGGAATACATTTAATGATCCAAGGCACTCCAGTGAGAAATAAAGTACCGTTTTGAGGCCAAACTCATATTACCTTTGTAAAAACCCGGAAGTTTGAGTTTGTCTAATCAGTTCTGCAACATCTGAAACTATATGGTTATCCATATTTACCTTCACAAAACTGTCACAGGTTCCAATATTTTCAGAGTTACCTTTGGTGATCATTACAAGAAATTATTAATTTCTCGAAAAATTAACGTAAACGTAACATTTAGCACGTACAAACATACATGCTAACAAAGCATATGTCCGCTGAGTTGTACTTATTGTGTGTTCTGTTGCATTGATTGAGTACCTCATCCGGAGATAGGAACTCCAGCATCACCTAAATAGATTTTATATATTACAGGTTCTCCAGCTACACCGCAGGTAATGACTCAAATGGATGACAAATGACAAAAAGGGAAACAATGTCTAATTTAAAGGCTGTTTCAATAAACGAGCCTACATTATGATCATAAGCCCTTATTGGGACATGCCAAAATATTAGACCCCTTACATATACGGAAAAGGGACTGAGCCAAATTCATTGAAGAATTTCTTAGTGAGGTGGGGAAGATAATAAGACGTCCACTAAGTATAAATTAAATGGAAGGAAAGATATCAATTACCATTTCTGATGATTTGGAATAATTTCAAAGTTTGTTCTTGGTTCTAATTTTTATGAATCCCAAAAAGATGATAAAACTACTGTTTGTGTCCGCAAACCAATGGTTGCGTAATTAACTTTTATCAATACTTCGGGAAGGGTCAAATGCGATAAAACCCATTGGACACTTAAAAGATATGCAAAATTTATGCATCGCTAATGTTATGTGAATTCTTATTTTCTGGCTTTGAATTTTTTTTTATTGAAGAACACCTGAGCAGGCTTGAAAGTATTTAATACATGCTTTTGTACACTTCAGCTGAAAATACCCAACTAAAAGCCATTTCGTAAGGTGGTTGTCACCCCCATTTCTTCTTTCAAGCCTTTTCTGCAGGGTCAGACTTGACCTGGACTTCAAACAACACCTTGTAAATCAACCTAATTGCTATTATGTCATCAATGAGATAGCTAATAACTGTATATCCCATATTTTAAATGTATATTCATTTTTTCAACTCGTGTAAATGTTGCTGCATACTTTCCTGTTCATTATCCTGTACAGCAATAGATATTGCAATCCTAAGTTACATAATTGATTTCGTTACCACAGTGAGCCAAGCCAAATTCACTTAAAATTTGAAGGAGATGTCCATTAAGAGGGTCTGTACCAAGTTTGCATGATGCCACTCTTCCAATTTATAACCTTGCCAAGATGGTTTAAAATTATCTGACGCTATTGCATCGATTTTCTGTGTCTGGTGAACCCTGAACGATACTTTTTTCAGAAGGGTCTGCTGCTTTTTAATTCAACAATATTGTATTTGTTATTGATTTTTTGGAGTCCAACTTTACAAACCATCATACAGATTGTTCTGAAATTTTAGATCAGTACTTTTGGGATTGCTGAACAAAGTTGGTTTCAAGGTGTCGCTGCAACAGTAATTACGTTTCTAATTTGGTTGGGGGGGGGGGGGTGTTTGTCATTGTTATTGTCATTTTGTGTACTTGTTGCCTGTTGTTTACATTTCTTTTGATTACAATATACGTCAATGCAGATTGGTATAGTGGTCCATATGTGTATCTGTCTAAGAAAAGAAATACTGTAATCCATATGCATCTAAAATGGAATCTGATTCGTGTATGTCTGTACTTATTAGCCCGATGATGGCTAGAATTTTACGATTTTGCGAAATTTCACTGGCACCCTTCTGGAGACCATTAGACGTTAGTTTGTGAAGATGGTGACGTTTCCAGTTTCAAGATAATTTTCAAGTAAATTTTTTGTGCTTTCGTAATTTGTTACATTTTGTCCCAAAGAACATGTCCGATTTTTGTTCGAAATTGGTGGGAATATGGGTGGACTCAATACAAACAAAGGTGGCTCGCTATATAATGCTGCTGACATTTCCTGATTTCTAAGTACTTATTGACATTTTGAATGCTTCAACAGATATCTTTTTATTTTAATCTTTTTACCATACACCATCCTATTAAATCTCGCCACCTAGTGAGCAGTAAAACAAACACTGCCGAGTGACGTCACCGGGGGATGGATAGTTTAACAGAAGCCGCATACGCATTATTTCATATGCAGAGATGAGTGGCCTTCTTGTTAGAATAATCTTTAAATGCAAAAGTTACGAGAAAGTTATATCTTGAATATATGACATAGTAGTGAAAAATATAGGTGCATTTAGGGTTGATGCACTGGCAAAACAGTCGGAAAAATGGAGCATAAATGGGGGTCATTCGAGATGGCGATCGATAGTGCTAGTCATGGGAGACTAATGCTGAAGTACAAGTGCTTGCCCCGATATTAGTTGAAACTAAGCAAAGCCTGGCAACACGACTGGTTTAAATTGATAACACAATAACCCACGCAAAACCCAAGCTGTATAGTGGTTTGTGTATTGATAGAAATTGATTCAGTAAAATGATCGCTAAAACGACCAATCGAAAGCAGCCATTCATCCATGAACAGAAACAATTTCGGTAATTTTCGGTCCAACATGGCCAATTTCGTACTCTCCATGAAACTTTTGCAAGAATTTTATGATGGAATATGGACTGTTTGTGACAAACTGACCTGTACTACGGCAATATAATTGCCCAATCATCACGATATTTTCACTTCTGTATCTCCCCAATGCGATCCTTTGATGCGGCTTTGTGAATAACCGTGTCACTCCAGAGTCAATTCGACTTCGTATTTTTCATGTGTATATGTTCATACGACAACCTACGTTTGTATTATATGAAAAAAAAAAATCTTCATTAAAGAATATGTACAAGCAATTTTTATGTCAAAGTAATCAATAAAAAAAGCACATGTCAACGACAAAGATGACACCGCGACACGTAACACTGTTACTAAGCCTGGGCCACTAACAGCGGACAAACAATTTCCTCCTCTTTCGGTTTCACACCATTTGGACTCCTGGTCCATGCTGACTGTGCTAGACACTTGAAAAAAAATGGGGTTTAAGTGATAAGGTCTACATTTTCAGATGAGACAAGAGTGTGGTTAATTACGAATTTTTCAAAGGTTGATAGGACCAGTTTAAAACCACCAGTTGCCCTTTATAGGTGATTACCTGCCTCAAGCCAGGCGTGAACTTCGTTTCTTTACATTAGTATTGGAAGATGAAAATTGATGTTTAAAGGTCGCATAAATAGGATTGGATTTTGTCTTGGTAATTGTAATTCCCGTCAGTTTTGCTCCAACAATTGCAACTCCATGACTGGGGAAGTAAAGATGTTCATTCTGCAAGCAGTGATGTTGGTCTCAAGAAAGGCTTACTTCATATTATTTCCACGACATTAAGCATTCGCCTTCACAGGTTCCGTGTTATCTCGTCATGACTTTTTAGACCGCGGAGAAACTCTTGAATTCTGCATTAGGGATGTAGTTATACATGCTAATTATGGCTATGTTTGTTTATTAAAGCTTTCGAGTGAATACATAGGTTTTATGTTCATCCCATATGTTGAAATACTGGCTTTTTCGTTATTTTAAATAATCTTGCTTGAACTATTTGAATAACGACCAATTTGGATCTCATCCCCTACATTGTATGATATACATTCCATCTGATTGATATGCAGTTGCCGTAATGTTGGTTTTCCAGATGAATTCAATTACGGTGGACGTGAGTATTTTTAGTCATTTGTTCTTTTATCTGGCTTTCTGGCTCAGTGTGCACAGACATTGATCTTGCACCAGGTCCTGGATGATATAATGCTAAAAGTATAAAATGAGATATACCTTGAAGTATTCTTGACAGCCTTTACATCAGGAGACAGTTCATCTCTAAAAGTAGCCTCTGGATAAATATAAGTAATCAAACTTTAACCCCCTTTCCCAAGGATATATTCATTTACACACGATTTCTGTATCCAAAAATGTTTTAAATGCTTGCTCTTGTTCCAGTATCCGAACTAAAAATCACATATTGTTTATAGCAAGGTACTTCGTGAGTCCCCTTCCCCTGATGGACAAATATCTCTGCCGACGTCTTTGCTTAGCAGTTTCGTTTCAGTGACGTGCATGATCCATGCTTTGCATATGGTTTGCTTAAAAGCATTGGGAGAATAGAAACAGCAGACTCAGTTATCTGTCTATGACTTATTACAATGGGTTCTGTACAATATTTTAAAATGTACTTTTGTACCACCCCATCAACCATGAAAAAAAAAAGTGAAAGAAAAAAAATACTGTAAATCCCTGACGTTATCAAACAAAACATGAAAGATGGGGTTTTCTGGTTCAGATGGATCAATTTTGGAAGAATATTTTCATACAAAAACTTTTTCTTCTAAAATTTCTTGAAAGTCCCCAATTTCTCTCCCATTTGCATTATCTAATTTTGTGATACATTTACGTTTATAATTTCGTTCTTCCAGAGTCAGGAAGTATTTTGTACTTTTTTTCCCCTTGTTCACACCATCTGGCATGAGATCTAATCATAACACCTTCCGTTTGTCTGTTGCATATCTCATCCAATTTTGCATGTACTAAATCAATCCTGTGTTTTACATCATCAGTTGGAGATGTTGCCATATGTGTATGCAATGTTCTGATGATTTGTGTTAACTCATTTTCTTTCTGGCGCCCCTCCATTGCTTTTCCTTTTGGCATAATCTAATGGGGAACCCCTAATTTTGTATTTTATAATGTCCCATTTCAAAATCTTGTTTTCTAAATCAACATGATTTCCTCTAGACTACTGCTGAATTTCCAAAAGCCTGGATGCCTCCCCTTGAAGTTTGAACCTTTAAGTTCTACGCTTATAAGTATATGGTCAGTTTAAGGGGAAGGTGCTATTTTACATGTGGTCACTTGTGGACTAAGAAAACCAGAGACTAACCAGAAGTCTAATCTACATGGGATCAATGGGGATCTGGAATACCACGTGTGCATAAATGTTTCTGGATTTTTAGCTCTCCATATATCCCTAAGGTCAAATTCCTGTATAAAGTTAAACAAATCTGCACGGTATCTGGATGGAGTTTTTCTACTACCTTTTTTATCCATTGTTGGGGATAACACAGTATTAAAGTCTCCTCCAAAAATAAAATAAAATTTGTGCAGGTTGTCCACCAGGTGAGTTCTCAGATCAGCCAAGAAGGCTACCTGATCAGATACATGGTCTTTAGTAGGGGCATATAGATTCACCAAAAAGAAGTTTTTACCACCAATTTCTGTTTCAAGCAAAATATACCTACCACTGGGATCACAAGTACAGTTATTTATATTATAGTTTATTGAATTAGAAAACAGCATAGCAACACACCTGCTGTCTCGCGAACCATGCGAAAAAACAATATTTGCACCCCACTAATTTTTCCAAATACTTTCATTTTCAGAACAAAAGCATGGTACATATATGTAGAACGAAAAAACACGAAATGAAAATAAAGTGTAACAACTACAAAACAAACAAAATAGTATTTTAGCATCCTGTAGAACAAAAACACTGTTCTGACCGTTGAACTATGACAGTGTATGTGAACCACAAAGAAAGAACAGGATTTTACATACTAGCGGAAAAACGACACATATTTGAAGTATGGTGGGAACGGGGGGGGGGGGGGCTGCCTACAAATATTGCTTAGAACAAATTGACCCTCTGCTTTGACAATATATTTGTATGGACTTAAGGTATAGCCCATTGTGGCGCAACATTTGATAATCCATTAATTCAAAAGTTGTCAAATGAGGAAAGAAATAAGTGCAATGATCAAGTTACTGGAAGTGAATGTGTTAATGCATTTAAACACTTTAAAAACAATAAAGTCCTAGATATGATAGTTTTTCAGCTGAATTGTATATATTGTTTTATTTTTGGATAGATATTGAAACTTCAGTAATTGAGAGCTTCAATTTTGCTTTCGAGAAGGGTCTGTTACCTGTAGATCAGAGACGTGGTGTAGTATCTCTTATCCCCCCAAAAGACAAAAATGCGCGTATTTGAAAAACTGGCCGCCATTATCATTGTTAAATGTCGATTACAAATTATTGTCAAAGGTGTTAGCATTAAGAATACAAAAATATTTACCCAAGTTGATTAGTAGTGATCAAACTGGTTATGTTAAGGAAGGTATATTGGGGAAAATATTAGAGAAATATCAGATATTATATATTTAACAAGATAAAGGGATATAGTAGGTCTGATTTTACTAAAATATATTTTGAAAAAGCTTTCGACACTTTAGAGTGGACGTTCTTAGATAAAGCACTACAAGCTTTCAAATGTGGTGAAGTTTTTAGGAAATGGGTTAAGATGTTTTCACAATGAAAAAAACAGCTGTGTCAAAAATAACGGATTTACTTCTTCCTTCTTCCCCCTACACAGAGGTGTACACCAAGGATGCCCCTTGTCTCATTTTTTGTTCATTTAAGCGTTATAATTACTTGCAATTGACATAAGGAAAAATGCAAATATCAAAGGTATTCAAATTGGAAATTAAGAGATAAAATTAAGGCAATTGGCAGATGACATCACCTGTTTCGTTCCAGATGAAGAATCTGGGAATGTAGTAATATATTTTTTACAAAAATATTGAAAAATGTTGTGGATTAAAAATAAATCTTGACAAAACTGAATGTATATGGATAGATAGTGATGCTGAAAAACAACCCAACATCATTGCTGCAAAATGGTGTACAAGTGATTTTACGACTCTTTGTATTAAATTTGCTTCAAATGAATATGACATATCTAACAGCAATTTTGAAGAAAAATTTAAACTGATGCAAATATTTTAAACATTTTGAAAGTGAGAGATCTCTCAGTAATAGGGAAATGTTCTGGCCATAAGATCTATAGGTGTTTCAAAACTAATTTATGGTGGCTCCAATGTTTCATTTACCACTGATATGATTAAAAAGGTGCAAAACGCAATCAACACATTTTAGTTGGGCAGGAGGGGGGGGGGGGTACCCATGCACCCTATTGATTTTTTTTTTAACTTACATATATTTAATCCTCAAGTTGTCTAGTTAACGATTTTTTTATATTCCCGAGTCGAAATTTTGTCCCATGAGTCTCTTCGGCGGCCATTTTGGTGGCCATATTGGATTTCAACAAAAGTCGATCATATTAATAACTTTTGAATGAGACATTGTATAGAGACAAATGACCCCAATTTTTCTGTGTAGCCTTGCCATGGAAAGTTGATACAGGTGGTTACCTTTATGATTCGAACAAGCCTTATACATGTAAACTAAACAAAATATTAAATATCTTGGAAATGTTGGCAAAATCCTGCATGGGGATGTCAGTTTCCTCTTTCACAAGAAGGGGCAATATATATATATATATATATATATATATATATATATATATATATATATATATATATATATATATGTGTGTGTGTGTGTGTGTGTGTGTGTGTGTGTTTATATGTATTGAGAAGGTTTTTGCATTGCATGATCTATTGACTATTGCACTCTTTATTTTTCCCTGTGCTTTTTGTAGAAGCAGCTAGAACAGCATTTTCTTGGTGATGGTTACCATATAGAATAAGTACATGTATATTGTGGTGGTGGTGGTGGTGGTTAATGATGCCCGAGTCAAAGAAACCCAAACGTGTTACCAGCAGCAGTGGTGGGTCAGAGATACCACAGAAGCGTCCCCCTGTAGCTGGCATCTTGCATGTGACAGGTATTGAGCACCTACATTTCACCCCACTGAGTCAGGCCAAGGGGTCTGCCATTGAAAAGTTGACTCAGCTACATAGTATTCATGACAGACGTCTTGCTGAGCTTCCAGACTCACCTTATCGTATGGAGGTTGTCTGTAAGCGCATTCCTGACTCTCTCTCTCCCTGGGCAGAACAAGGTCGTGCAGCTTGCAACATTGTGCTTTCTCTATATTCAGGAGCTGGAGAGGAATGGTTTCCCAAAGGGAGAGTATAGGAATGAGAAATTGAAGACCAAACTTGAGAACTATGACATTCATGAGTCCATTGCATTTGCCAAAGTCAATCCAGGTGATAAAGGCTGCATTTCCTATAACCTGGTATACAATGCTAACATATCTGTGTCAGATTCTGATATTGTTTAATCTTCTGTGAAAGAATGCCTTAGCTCAGAATTACTTTGGTCGGTATATCTGCTGACCAATCAGCCATCAAAACCAACAGAGTAAGTTAAGCAGGCAATTGAAAATCATGAATGCTGGAATTGTCACCAAATACAGTGGAAACTGTATTGTTTTCATAGCATTTTGGTTTGATATTCCACCTTGCTCTCGAGTGTATTTGATTTTACCAACAGTCACACATTGTCTTAATGAGTTGGTAAAGTTGAGTGAAACTGGTTGTGACTGAAACTATATGATGTTTTGATAGCAAGAAGTGGGACAGTACAGATGTAAATTGTGTTATTAGCATACATCATGTGCATATAGTGTCATTTGTGTGAAGAATGAATGAATAATTTTGCTGAAATAGCTATACACACTTATAATATGTCAAGTTTATACCCCATCAGCTGAACAACCCAACGTCCGACTACTGAACACCTCTCACAACCGGACACTTTCACTCAGTCCCCAAAGTGTTCAGCAGTGAGAGGTGTTTATATATATATATATATATATATATATATATATATATATATATATATATATATATATGCATATATACAGAGATACATATACATATGTACTTGCATACATAAAAGTAAACACTCATGTATGCCTAAAAAGGAAGTTATTATTGCCCCTTCTGGTTAACGAGGAAACAGACGTCCCCATGCAGGATTTTGCCAACTTTTCCAAAATATTTCACATTTTGCTAAGTTTAAATGTATATAGCTTGTTCAAATCATAAAGGTAACAACCTGCATCAACTCTCCATGGCAAGGTTACACAGAAGAATGGGGTCTTTTGTCTGTATACGACGTCTCATTCAAAAGTTATAATTATGATCGACTTTTGTCGAAAATCCAATATGGCCACCAAAATGGCCGCCAAAGAGACTCATGGGACAAAATTTCGACTTGGGAACATCAAAAATCGTTAACTTGACATCTTGAGGATTACGAATATGTGGGTTTCAAAAATGTATCAATGGGGTGCATGGGGACCCCATTTTCCTACTAGACTATTTGTATGGGGAAGGAATATCCCATAAGTTTAAAATGTTAGTATATATCAGAAAACACTGGATGGTGGTTTAAAACTTCCTAACTTTGAGTCAAAGTAGAAATCTCTACTAATTTCATGGGTCAAACATATATTACGTAATAAAGATGCTAAGTGGAAACATGTTCTACAAGAACTCTTTCCTGGAGTATCTTTTTCTGATTTATTTCGAAGTCGTTGTTATGTTAGTTCAAACTTTAAAAACACACCTACATTTTATAAACACATTATAAAAACTTGGAACGAATTTCGATCTTTCTTTCCTGCTACCAAAAATGTCTCAATCTGTATAAAGGTTATTTGGTTCAATGAAAATACATTAGTTAAAAATAAATCAATTTTTTATAAGAAATGTTTTGACAGTTGAATTATTTACATCAATGATATTAATAAAATAGATATTTTCTTACATTGGCACAGATGCATGCGAAATTTAACTTTCAACCCAACATTTTAGAGTATATGCAGAAACGCTCTACAATACCATATCAGTGGTAAACTACTTTAAGAGGTCAGAATTATGTTAACATTAGAAATATAACCTTGAATTTTTAAAATTGGTATATTTATGCCTGTTGAAGACTTAAACAGCAAAGATATGTTTTGGGTATTTGTAAAAAATAACTGCTCAGCAGAACGAACTTCTTTTAAAAATGGTATGATATTTGTCCTATTTAGTTGAATCTTAACTGAAAAACAAATCTCATTGGCATTCAAAACAACAGTTGAAACTAAGTAACAAGCATTTCAATTCAAAATAATACACAGCATTATTGCTACGAATTCATTTTTATACAAGGTGGGAATTACAGAGAGGGAAAATTGTGAAATATGTGTAAATGTAAAAGAGACCATTGTACATATTTTTTTTTAGAATGCCCGGCCTCAATAGAGTTCTGGAATCAACGAAAAAGTTTCGGGGAAACTCGTATTAATGCAACCATTGTAATTAACAAAGAAAATATTGTATTTGGCTATTATAATGAACCACAAAAAATGCCTTCAATTTTTGTATATTGTATGAGAAATATATATATGTCCAGAAAAACAAATCTGAAAACATTAATTTTGTTAGCTTTTTACACCTATTGAAAAGAAAAATTGTAGTGTATAAACACATAAATGTAGTCAATGGTAAATTGCAGAAATTGTATATAAATTGGAGTGCTTTATTTGATGCAGTTTGTCAAAAAGTGGTTTAAATCGCTCGATTACAGATGATTTTGGGAAAACATTAATTTGTGTATAATTTAGGTATTGAATAAACAAAGCTATGTTGTATGCTGAAGTTCTCAATTTATTGCTTGATTGTATTATTGCCACAGGCGTACTGTTATTTTGTCTATGTATATGACTATTTGTTAACTGGGAACCAAATAAAAATATTGAAAAAGAAAATAAAAATCCCCGCATGAATGTACACTATCAGATGTTGTTTAATTTTCATAGAAAATTTTCACCTGCACATCACATGTTTCCTGTTCTTGTTAATCATAAATTAAGCGCTAAAACTTCAAATGTAGGGTTTATACATTATATTTATCAAGCAGCAGTATTAAATGCTGTGAATATACTTCTACCGTTTTTTTTTTTTTTTTTTGGTCGTATTTGTTTATGCTATCTGATTAAACGTTCAGTTTTGAAGAGACATGGAGACGATGAAAAGATACAAGTCAAATATTGAACGTTTTAGCATGTAATAATGGGGGCAATATAAATTAATGCAGTGAACTTCAATTCAATTCTGTTCATGAGTTTATAGACAACAGGCGATGGGAGGCATTCATACAATGGAGTGATAACGTTCTCCCTTGCAAAGCCTCTCAATTCCTGTCAAGGCTACCATCACATAATTGTTAAGAAGATGTTCATTTCATAAATAAAAACATTTTACAGGGTATTTTTACTTTATTCATATGTGTAGTTAACTTTATTAGAGTACAAAAATATGCCCGAGGTTAGCTGGAGAACGTTTGGACTACTGCCACCCGGTAGACCGTAAATGAGCAGTGAAGGAATTTTGATGCAACTATTTACAAAACGGTTTCCAGGTATATCGCTTTGACTCACTTTCTTTCTCTTTGCGTATTACTTATGGCAAGTAAGCTGAGTTTGTAAAATGGTGAATAGTCAGTTGTGTTGTCTATCATCTGTTCACTTATATATTTCTAATGACTCCAAAGCCAATGCATGCTTCCTCTTCAAATTGCCTAAGCCATTATGCTGTTGCAGATTCTTGATATTTCATTATTTTTTGTTGTCCATTTTGTTCTTTCTACATGTTGTAGTTTTGTGTTTTCATCACACTCTATTGCTTCAATAGTGGTATGCTGAAGTAGCGGAGCATCCAAAAAGATATTCGCTGGATAGTGTAACTGTGGATCCTTGATACTTGACAAATATTTAAGTCCAGGTACTAACCACTGAATGCACTAGTGATTGTAATGTTAATTCGCGTTTTTTGTTTTTGCTTTTTTTTTTTTTTTACTTTCCCGAAATATTTAGCCAGCTTCACGGCGCTTTTTTGCTGAAATTGCTTTGACCAACCATTTTTTTATTTTTCGGTAACGTTTTTTAGGTAGTCGGAAAAATCTTGATTTGTCTCACAGGTACCACTTTGATATCAATTATTATGTGGTTTTACTATTTAAAACTGCATCATCGATAGAACAGCATGAATTTTCTCGGAACGAATTTTGGTTTAGTTTAATTATTTAGTTTGTTGTAGTTTGCCCTTTTGATAAATATGTTTTACTTTAATTGCACATTTGATGATTTGAACTTTAATCGTGGCTGTTGATACGGTAAAAATAATTATTGTCTTATATTTGTGCAATGTTGCTTCCAAAGTGCATTGTTACTATCGTCGATTGATAGGGACATATGTAAAAGGGTTTTTCTGGTTTGTTACAGTTGCTGCTCATGGAGGTTGATAGGTCTCATAAAGGTCAAAGGCTGTAAAAGTGTATATATTTCTCTTTTATGCCTAGAAAGAATCTGCTGAATTGTATTCTAAGCTGGCAGGAATGAACTTAAAGCTGTTATGTATACAACGTGTTTAAGACGGACAACCCTGCCTGGCTTCCAATTTCACAGGGCAACTCTGTGCTCTGTTTCTGTAAAAAATTGAAGATCAGGTTGAGGAAATATTCGCCGTCAGAGCACCGAACATATTGTTTGAAATGTGTTGTTGTTGTACAGTCTTAATTTTCAAGAAATCGTTTATTTTAGCAGCTTATTCAAAAATTGTATGCATACATCCGTGGTGATTACAACGTAAGGTAGTCTGCATTCTTATATAATAAGTCCATTTCACTAATGACTTATTTTGGTTTGTAGATATATTGCAGCGCCCACTAAGCTAAGAAAATTCCATGAATATGTATGATGCACTATACCAGTTACCAGTTCATCAGTTTTAATTATGTACATGTACACATGTGAAAAAGGTACCGCGAATATTGGCAAAATGGCTTGAAACACCATGATTAATGACTTGCAGATGTAAACTTTAATCCATCGACGTGATCCAATTTGCAAACATGCTAGGATAATTTTGGCTCTCGTGTGTGTTACATTGATACGAAAATACTATATCCATAACCAATCAAATACAGGTTATATATGTTAAACTCATGTGTGACAAGCGTGTATAAAGATAGCTTTATTGATCCTGTTTTATGACATATATGCATGGAAGAAGTTAAAGATAATATGAAATACACTTGAGTGTGGGATTAAAATAAAAATCACGGAATATTAAGCATGTGCCAATGGTTTATCACGGGTTACATTTCTTTGAAATGCCAGGGAAACCCCAACATGTGAAGCCATGGAGCCTGAGCCAGCCACAGGTCCTGTATGTGTATTTGTAAGTAAGAGGGTCCCTGGTCGATATTCTTACTTCCTATTTGTCTCGAAATTCCCAGTTTTGTAGCTGATTTTGCCGTATGCAGGTAAGCTGGAAAGTTCAGCAAAATTATTGTCTGGTAGTGGGCCTAAATTATGTAAAAAAAAAATTGCTGGACATTGGGCATTATATGCTTCTCTGAAATCCACCCAAAATGCTTTTGGGAGGTATCGCAAGCAAAAATAAAGCCCACATGAAGCTCTTGCCGAATATTGGGTATAACTGACCGGACAGAATGGACAAATCTGTGTGTGCTTACTTCGTTATGTGTCCCAAAACTGCCATATCTCCATGCGATTCCTGAAACATGTGACTGAGTATATATTGTAATTGCACTGGGACTCGAGATGAGCAGTGCTCGTGTAATATGCCTGTGATTGAGCACCGCCATCCTAACTTGAAGTTACAAGTAGAACACATACTGTACCCTTTGTATTGTCAGAGGTAATACGTCGCTTTTTTCCTTCCACATATTATCGATATTCTGGTCAACTGTTCACATTTCAGTGACATAGAGTTTCTTAGTCTCTAGAGCAGTATTCACTTTATGGTCGTGGGTAATTATGGTGATTTTGTGTTGTTGAGACAATGCTAAAATATCACATCCTGGTATTTAAGACAAATGTTTTGTAATCTGTCTCTACTCATACTGCTGTGGTTGAATCCTGCAGCTATAAGCTCAACAAACAAATATCAGGGATAGAAATAGCCTGTTTCTTGTCATCTAATGATGCAAAACGGCCTAACAAGTAACAATATCCTTACACTGCTGCCAAAGCTGAGTTCATGGTTGACATATTAGATACATCCAGGCGATTAAACGTGGTGTCACCACAGGCAAAATGGGATGCTGAAGCCCAGCTAATGTCACGCTTTATAGTTATCTGAGCTGCCTTGATATTCAGCAAAAATATATCTTCACCCGTGTTCATATTGTTGCCTAGGCCCACTAGACCTCCTGTACACAGCGTTGCTGTCTTGTGTGTCATATTTGTATTCTCATCTGACTGAAATTCTGTGATACGTTCTGAAACAAGAAGCACAAAAACAACAACAAAAACAAAAAAAAAGGGGGGGGGTCTGTCTCCTAATGTACCCTTGTAGTGTCCTTGCTCATATATCAGTTGTGCTCTTTTCAACCGTTTCTATGTCAAAGGCCACTTAGTGTGATGGTTTAGTCCACTGGTTCACACTGGTAGTTTGAGAGATTGCTATAAGAATCTACATGTTCTATTCGTAATTACAAAAACTTGCATATTTCTACTTCCTAACATTCTCCTATGAGATCTGAAACTCACATAAATTAGTTTTTCATAATATTTTCTTATGATAGAATTTGAAACTGCATCAACTGTTTGCTTTTGAGGTTAGGCATGCACTTATTTCATTTGCAAACTCAATGTAGATAACATACTAGTTCGCGGTGTAACCTATAGATTTAATCCAGTTTAATACCTTGGCTTAAATATGGGAATGGTCTGTTTATTTGTATGTGTGAACCATTCTACTTAGATTTCCCTGAAGTTTTTACATTTATACTTCTTGTTCTATATACTTTAGTCCAGATATGATAGTCACGGGAGAGTGCTTTATTCTATAGGATCACATCTTCATGTGTGAAAGGAACACTCACTCACTTTTGATGTTGCCATCTGTATTTGCATTCTGTTTTTCGTGGCGTTGCCAAGCAGTATGCGAAAAGTAGATGCCTACCACACATCTGTAACTGGTCAATCTCCAGTGATATTGTTCTATTCGATTTAGAAGATTTTTTCACTAACTGCGTCAAGACCTTTTGAAATGGCATAGTCAGATGTTTTGAAATTCTATAGGGACAGTTCTGGTGACTCATGAACCTTATTTTGTTAGACGGGTGATGCTGCGTTTTGTTACCTACGTTTAACAGATGTTTTGATGCTCTGTCTGTTTTTCATGTTTTTCTCCTAAACACTTGAGCAGGTTTGGAAGTACTTGAAAATGCATATAATGTTAAACTTAGGAACAGAGCTTCTTTCTAGTGTGCTGAGCATTTGGATAGGCCAATTATCTTTCATCTATCCATCATCAACTCCAAAATATATTATCGATCTCTTCTACAAGATTGACGATGTTCACTTCAAACTTAGGTAGTACATTGTACATGTGTTGTGCACGTGAATTCCTAAGGTAATATGGTGAGAATGTTAGCTGTACAGAGGTGAAAGATAGATGACCATGCAGTATGCCAAAAGTAGATGCCTACCACTTGGTGCTAATGAGTGCGTATCCCATATTGTTAATGTATATTTTTTTCCTGTTAGTGATAATGTTGGTTACTGCACTCTTTCCTGTTGATTACACTGTTTCGCAATGTCGATTGCAATCATAAGGTACTTAATTGACTTATCGAATAACAGCCAGCCATATCCACTTAAAATATGATAGGGATGTCCATAAAGTAGGTCTCTACCAGTTTCAAAAGGTCTGAATCCTGTGATTTATAGATGAGGCAATTGCATCCAATATCTGCATCTGGAGAACCCTGGACCACACTTTGTTCAGCAGGGCTTGCTGTTTTTTTTTTTTTTTTTTTTTTTTTTTTTTTTTTTTGATTTCTTATTGCTATTTTTGCTCTCCATCTTCAACTACAGAACCGCCATTGAGAATGTTCGAAAACTTTGTGGAAACGTTCCTTTTAGATGGGTTAGGCAAAGTTGTGTTCTTGGTATCGCTGCATCAGATACTTATATTTTAAAGATGTTTTCCGTCATTTTGGCTACTGGTTGCCTATTATTTACATTAATCTTGATTACAATGCACGTCAATGGAGATTTCAATGGCAATCCCCTTTTTTCATTCTTTTCCCAAAAACTGTCACCCACATTTACCTGTAAATGAAATGCACTTCATGTATGTCTGCGCTGATTGTGTCAAAAGAGTCATGGTCCCATAATTTCTATTTCAATATTTTTAATAATTATATATATATATATATATAAAGCCAAACTTGTGACACAATTTTAGCACAATTGCTTTTCAGTACAATCATTCAGTAAGAGGTTTCAAAATTGCTTTGACATTCTTCTGTGTGTTTCAAAGCAAGGTAGAACCTATTACATATTGATCATCATGGTAAACTCAGGACGTGTTGTCCTGTATTTGTTTCATTCGAAACCTAATTGATTTCTGCATATCGTCGTGTTGACCAATTTGCAAGTCAGTGTGTTTTTAACGCAGCTGACTAGCCTCCATCCATTATCTTTTTGTCGTCAACAATTCACATTTTAAACTTTGTTGCCAAAACCCTTGGCTAGATTCATGCCAGACTTGGTGGGAATGTACCTTGGTCTGGCTCTACCACGTTTTATCAAATGGTCACGCTGCAGTGAATGTCTGAATATTTATGACATTTTTTTGCGTTTTTTAGGCAAACCTTGAAAAATCTTTTTTTTCAAAGACAGCACACCCAATTTTTTTGATAGCACACAGGAACACTCCTAGGGACTCCTAGCTGGTAATCTGTTACCCAGGTTGCGCCGCATTTTTTTTTTCTTATTCCTTTCTTATTCTTTTTATGATTTTTTTTTTTTTGTGTGTTATTGCTTTTTGGAGTCATTCTCCTCAGCAATCATTTGGAGTAAGCTGGAAGTCAGAAGATATGTTCCTTGTGGAAGGGTCAACCAAAGTTGTTGTCCAGGCGGATTTCTGATTTTTAACTTTTTTTTTTTGTTTTTTGTTTTTTTTTTTTTTTGCTTTTTTGTTTTTTTTTTTTGTTTTGTTTTGTTTTTGTTTTTTTTTGTTTTTTTGTTTTTTTTTTGTTTTGTTTTGTTTTGTTTTGTTTTTGTTTTTGTTTTTTTTTGTTTTTGTTGGTTTTTGTATTTGTTTTTGTGGGGTTTTTTTTTTTTTGTTTTTTTTGTTTTTTTTTTTGTGTGTGTTTTTTTTTCAATTCGGGAACTTATCGCTAAAAGGCACCTTTCCCATTGATTTCTATGCATGTCAATATGCATTCTAAGGCTAATTGACTTTTTGGACTTCTTCGAAACAGTCAGGCAGACTGACTTTAAACTTGGTGTCCATGTACCTTGGGTAGGTCTACACCAGGTTTGTTCAAATGATCATACTTTTAGGGATATTTTATGATTTTTTTTTCTTGTTCTATTTTAGGAAAATCCTAAAAAAAAATCTTCTTGTCCAAAACTGGTCACCCAATTACTGCAATATCACACAGAAAATCCTCTGGGAATGCCTAGTTTTGTATTTATTTTTGTATTTTTATTTTTATTATCATTATCATTATCATTTTTTATTTTTTTTTATTTGTTTTCGTTTTTGTTTGGTGGCGCTGCAATATTTTGTATTTCTTTTCTGGTTTTGTGGGTGTTTATGCTTTTTTTCAACTTCTTCTCCTGGAACATCTTTTAGATTAGCTGAAACTTGCTGGATATGTTCCTTGTGGAAGGGTCAAACAAAGTGGCACAAGGTGGCAGTGCTGTGACTGACTGATTTTTGTTTTTATTATTATTATTATTTTTATTATTATTATAATTATTATTATTATTATTATTATTATTATTATTATTATTATTATTATTATTATCATTATCATTATTATTATTATTATTATTATTATTATTATTATTATTATTTGTTGTTGTTGTTGTTTTTATCTTTTTTTGGGGGGGGGCGGGGGGGGGGGGGTTGTTTTCTTGCTATTTTCGACTTCTCCAGAACGGGTACTGAGATTAAGGTGGATAAGCTCCTCATGAAAGGTTCAAACAAAGCTGTTTACCAGGTGGGACTGCTGTGGATTCTTGATGTTTCCCTTTTTTTTTTAAGATTCGCTGCTTAACAGTAAACGCACATTTTCTATTAATAACTATGTAAGTCAATTGGCATTGTAATGCTTATTCACATATTATTCACATATTTGACTTCTTCCCCAAACCCGTCAGCGAGATTGACTTCAAACTTGCTGGCAATGTACCTTATCTGGGTTTCAATCAAGTTTATTGGTCATGCACCATTGAATTTAGGATTTCCCATGATTTTTTTTTAGTTTTGTTTGGTTTTTTTTTTTTATTTTTTTGATAATCGGTAAAAAAAGGTTTATTTGGAAAGTTAAGCATTTTATTTTTTTTAAAACGTTTAAAACTTAAATGATTTCAGGATGTATTCTGAGTTAGGACCTTGCTGTTGCACATGTCAATGTTTCACTATGAAGATCACGCTTCTACAGTATATTAATGCGCTTGACCTCATTTATGGCGTCACAGTGCAACATACATGAACTTTTCTCTTCATTTAACTTGAGAACTTCCTAAACTGGGACCTTGGTGTTGCATATGTTAGTGTTATTCCATAAAAGAAAGACTTAATCCGTACATGGGTGATCTTAGTCCTTTCCCTGGTTCACAGTGCCACAATGTGACGTTCTCTAGGTCAGCTGACCATGGGCTGTTCACACAGCCGTCTTGTGTATCATAAAGCATTCAATTTGCTTCTCTGGACCACTGTGAAATTGCACTGGCAATCTTCTAAAGACAGTTAGACGTTTCTTTGTTCAACATAGTGATACTTCAACTTTAAAAGTATTCTTAGAGGATTTTTGGTGGTTTTTTTTTTTTTTTTTTTTTTTTACTTTTCCCCAACAATTTCCTTTGAATCCATTTGTAAAATACAATTACAAACTATAAAAGTTAAAGTGTTCAGGAGATTAATTCCGTTAGCTAACATAAATGATGAATGTATATGCATAATTTAATAATATAAATATCATCTTGAGAAAACTTGCTCGTAAAATGCTGAAAATCCCAAATTACTTCCTTTATCAAGTTGTGACGTTTTAGATTAAGAAACAAAAACACGAAAATGCGAGTGCGAAGACACGACATAATTGCTGTCGTATTTTTGCTTTTGTTTTTTCGCATTTTCGTCTTCGTGGTTTTTACTTTAGTGCTTTTGCATTCGTGTTTTCCTTTTTTCGACCAAAGAAAGAAAACAGTAAAACAAGGAAACGAGAAAACGCTAATAAGAAAACACGAAAATGCGACTGCAAAAACACGACATACTTTCTGTCGTGTTATCGCGGTTGTGTTTTAGCATTTTCACCTTCGTGTTTTATATTTTAGGGTTTTGGCATTCGTGTTTTTCTTCTTTTCGCTGTTCTGTTTCCTTATTTTTTTGTTTTCACCTTCGCATTTTTATGGAGCGAGAAAAAAAATTTTAGTTGGCACTTTTGTGCCACCATATATTTACTGTAATTCTCAAATGTTAACTTCCACTTTTTGAGTCAGCTTCATTTTCAATTTGCCGTAGGGCATGTTATTTATGGGTACACAATGCGTGAAACTTTTCAGTGGATTCTTCTAGCTTGTTTTCAGACTTTGTAAAAATGTACAAACTTGTGAACCTCCTTCACGTCACGATTTACCAGTGGTACTCTTTCTATGTGTCTATTTTCACATTTGCACTAGATGCATTGATTGGCTTCCATTTGCCTCTTACTTCCACCACTGACTTAACAGTCAAACGAATGACCTAAAAACTATGAATACAGTTATGAACTGCTTCAGTCAGCCAAGTTTATAAAATGGTCAGTTGGTGGTTGTCTTTGTTATCTGTTTGCAGCTATATTGTCAATTTTTCCAACACCGATGGATGGTTTCTCTTCAAAGTGGACACCTACTTTGGGTTGATTTATATCAGCTTGCGTCAGTCTTTATGCGGCTACAATTTCTCGATATTTTGCTTATCTTTGTGTATTTTTTTATCAGAACTGTTACATTTTTGCGTTTTCAGCAGACTCGAATTTCCCATACCGATACTGGTTATGTGCTGAAATGGCGGGAAACGTCCGTTTTTTGGAGGGTCACAATAATATTCACTTGGTAATATTGCTGTGGATCAATGACAGTTGATAAATATTTAAATCTTGGTACTTACTATTTAACCCACTGGCCTTTGTTATGCTAATTCATATTTTCGAATTCCTAAAATCTGAAGCCATGGTCATAATGATTTTCTCTTAAACTTCTTTAGGCAGTTGTTTTGCCATGATTAGCGTATGTATTCTTTAATTCCTAGACCTCAACCATTTGGGAACCTTGCTAGCATAATTTGTCTCACCTACATGTTAGGTTGATGTGGGGAATATTATATCCATGATAAATGTAAAACCGATTATATATGTTAAACTCAGGTATTACAAATGCGTATAAGGAGAGTATTTTTATTATTGTCTTTCTACATGTATATGTAAAATGTTTATATGTTTGATAACGTGAAGTACATTTAAGCGTCTTTTTAAAATACAGTCACGGAACATTGAGCATATGCTGTAATATGCTAATCATCAGTAATATTTTTTACGAAATGCAAGCGAAACGACAAAATGTGAAACTGTGGAACTTGAGCTGGCCAGAGGTCCTAGCTGTGTTTCCACAAGTGTCAGGCTGGCTGGTCTACACTTTTTCGTCTTATTTCTTTGGATCCTCTATTTTTGTGGGTGATTTTGCAGTGTCCAGATAAGCTAGAAAGTTCAGAGAAGAAAACGCTGATCAGGTAGTTCGGAGTCATTAAATTTATTTTTTTCCTTGATACAGGACATCATATGCTTTTCTGAAGTTTACCCTGAAATGCTTGTCGGAGGTATTGCAAGCAAAGTAATGCCCACGTGAAGTTCTTGTTAAATGTTGGCTAAAAATGTCTGGATGTAGTGGACAACTTCGTGTCTGCTTACTATGTACTATGTCCATGAACAGCTGTATCTACATGTATGTTGACTTGCTGATGCTTGAAATATGTGACTGTGTATGCACTGTAATCATACCAGGAACAAGCATTGTTAGTGCTTCCTTAATATCCGTAGGATGGGTCACTGTCTCAATGCTCTAAGTTACAAGTGGAGCAGATGCTGCACAATATGTACTGTCTGAGGAAGTATATAGCCTTTCTTCGTCCAAAATTTACTATGTTGTGGTCAGCCTTTTGACCTTTTGCTTGTTGGCATTTAACGCAACTATCCTTTCTCAATTTGCTACGGCAGCATTCACTTGTTCACGCAGATAAAAAGGATGGTGCTAAAATTCTGTTTTAATTTCTTAATTCTCAAAAATGACATACTGGTATTTAACACACAAGTTTGTAATCTTTCTCTACTTCTGTTGTGTAGTTTGACCCTTGCAACCATGATCTCTACTAACGTTTTACTCGCGACACATGAGTACTCAGGCTCTCTGGTATAAAGTGAAAAATACGATAAATTTATGTCGACCTGTATGGGATTCGAACCCACTACCTTCGGCACACTCGCCTAGCCAAATGTAAAGTCCAACACGCTGACCTCTAGGCCATCGGGAAAACCCCAAAAAAGGTTGACCAAGGAATTTCCTGTTGCCATTTGTCTACAGTCTACAGTTAAATGATTCTCATTTATTTTGAATTAACAATTCAAGTTTATTTCATGCCTTAAGTAACTTCTGCTATTTGTATTCAAGTGGCATCAAGGAAACTGTTACAAAATTGAATAGGCTCTTTGTCAGACGATAAGCACTTATTTTCACTTTTGTAGCAATAAAATATTAATGGCACAAACATGATGTATCACTTACGGTTTCTTCAGCATGGTGCCATGGTCAGGTATTGCGCAGTATGCCAGTGTCAACCGACTTGATCCTTCAATGTTTTTGCTTCTTCGTGACAGTTGGCTTTATGCTGTACTGTATCATGAATTTGCTGAACTAAAAGCGAGTGGCGATCATAAGCCGATCAGAAAATGAAGGTTGATATACTCACTAAGAGACATATCGAGGGAACGCATCACTGTGTATAAACAAAGGGCTGGGCTATATACTTTGATATATCTGACATCACATACTCACTGGAACAAATATGAGGGACCTTCCTGTTGTATTATGATGCAAAGTAGTTAAACAGGTACCAGTATTTAACACTATTGCCAAAGTTGAGTTCTTGGCCAACCACCAGGCAACCACACGTGGTGTCATTGAATATGGTTTGTTGTGTGCAGGCTAAGTTAATGACATACTTAATAGTTATGTGACCTAATGCAACCTATATCTAAGTTTTGTGTGGGATTTTTTTTCGGACGACTATTTTTGCATGCCCCCCCCCCTATTGAATATTTGTATTATACTCTTTCACTTAATCAAAAGTTTTTATGTGGTACATCGCAGCGAGAGGGGTATTTAGTTGAAAAAAAACTACAGGCGAGCGGATGACACTATTCAGTAATTGAATTTTTTTATCATTTGATGATGTAATTGTTTTGACTTCCTCCACTTAAACATCATAGTTGTGACTGCTAATTAGGTTCATGTCTTTTCATTATGCATAAAATGGGTTTTCTTCGAGTATGGAGGCTTCAGGGTGCAAAACCTGCTATGATCCCTTTGTACGGGTGAGGTGACGTCTTTTTTTCAGGACAAATTACTTTCATATTTTCCTTGTCCTATGGACGAGTACTTTCATTGGCAAAATTCGCAATATGTTAAATTTCAAGGTTTGCTTGCATTACAGACGCATAGACTCGCTGCATGAAAAACAATCCATTAAAACATGCTCTATAAAACAAAAAAGTAGGTACAGTTCATCAGTATTAGGGAGAACAAGAGAAAATTGTTTGTCACTTGTCCTGCAGACAAGTAATTTCAAAACATTTTTCATGCGCTAAAAACATTTCAATGATACATTTTTAATGATATCCTACACTTGATGGTACCCACTCAATGTATGCCTATGTTCTCTCTCGATCTCATTGATCCTCTGATCTTATTTCCACCTATTTTGTCTTTATACGTGCAACAATCAGCCCACCTAATGCAAGGTAATGTGCTGGTGCTCGTATCAAAAAGAATATAGACATCGGGTTTTATATATTTGTATAGGCCTTCCATTCAAACTTCGTACATTAAAATGCCAGTGCCTACAAAGAAGAGTATACTTTTCAGAATATATTTTTGTTGATTGTGATGGAAATTACCATTCAATGTTTTACTGAGGTTTCATCAAAAAAAAGAAGATAAGTAACTGCATTTATTAAATAAGCTTACGTTTCTCACGTAGAATGCCCAAAAAATTTCAGTATGGAATTGAGCCTGTGGACAGCAGCATTTTACTTTTATTTTTAACAATTAGTCTAATGTCGCCTCCTTTCCGAATTTTTTTCATCGTGTATCCAAACACTTATTTGTATATCCACTTGCAGATGTTCTTTTCAATGTTGCCAGGCGCTTTAGCTCTCAGGGTTCCTCATCAGTACACTGTTAAGCTGGGGATTTGCTTCAAAATTGACATCACAGTGGATTTCCTTGAGACTCATTCATTCATCAGTTTTAATTTTTTTAGTTCTCACTGTTTTTTTTTTCGCTGTTGAAATGGGTGATTTGTTTTCCAGTTAAGCTCTCCAAGGTCAGAAGGTGGTCTTTATGTAGACTGTGAAGGCAGCATGGATATTCCACACTTCATTCTAAAATACATTGACGACATTTGCAGTCATCATGCAAGGTCATCAATCAAAACAGGCATCTGTAATGATCTACCCTTCACCCAGTCATATTGTATACATTAGGTATACCATATTCCATGACTATTTGCGGACACTCACGTATGATCTTTTGGCTTTTCCATAAATGTTAAGCATATCCAGATGACCCATGAACTTTATGTTTGCCTAAGTTGAGTTCTTGTCAAAAGCGGACTGCTGGATTCCTTTGAGCTTGATGAGGATGAAATCTGGGTGGCTCTGTACTAATTTGTTTAAACAGTTTACGGCCCAATGATGTTGTGTTTTAATGATTTTTGTTTTTGCTCATTTTCCGGCAAAATCTTGTAGTAGCTTCTCACAATAGCCGGGCCATTTCCTTTGAAATTGCCTATGAACACTTCCGAGGACCTCTAGACCCTAATTTTACCAGCAAGGGGCGCTGCAAGTGTTTGTATTAAATGTTCTTGTTTTGCTATTTTGTACATCGTCTTCAAAACAGTTGAGCATATTCGTTGAAAATTCGGTGGAAATGTAGCTTGTGGAAGGGTCAAACAAGTATGTTCACTAGATGAAGAGGTTCCCTATCTGTGATGTTTAACTTTATTTTTCAATTTGGATACATAATCGTTAATGTATAAGTTCCTATTGGCTATGAGGCTCATCCATGGGGATTGCAATGATAAGTTATATTTTTGACTTGTTCTCCATAACTGTCGGTAAGCCTCACTTCAAACTTGATAGGAATGAACTTTGGGCAAATGCTAGCAAAATTTGTTGAAATGGTCATGAGCACTGCAAATGATTTTATGATTTTTATATTGTTTGTTTGACAAAATCTTTAGAAAAATTGTTAGGAAAGAAAAAAACATAGTGACAAGTCTGAGGACCCATGGACCTTTATTGTTTACCAGGAAAGACTGCGATGTTTAAAGTTGCAAGCCTCATATGTTTTGTGGAAAAATTGTTTTTGAAAAAAAAATTGAAACTTTCAGAGGACCAGTCTAAAATCACCAGTTGCCTTTTTATGATGACTCTCTGTCTCAACTCAGGAGTGACATTTGTTTCTTCACATCAGTATTAAAAGTTGAATGTTATATTTTGGTAATTCCTCAATCTCTATGGTTAGGCCTATACATTTTGGAAATGAACTAGTGTCTGCAGTTAATGATGAATATTTCTAAGGTTGAGAGGACCGGTTTAAAACCACCAGTTGCCTTTTATGGGTGACTGCCTGTCTCAAGTCAGGAGTGAAATTTGTTTCTTCACATTGGTATTAGAAAAGAAATGTTGATGCTTTGGCAAGTCTGGAATCTCTTTGCTGTCATTTATGGGTTTGGAATTAATGAATATGGATCATGTTTTTCTGTACTATTTGAAAATTACTTTATTGGCTATGTTGTGCTGTGGGCTTTGTTCTCCGACTCATAGTTGTAGTGGAGGTAGAGTGTGTTTGTAATGTTCCAGATTCATAAATATCACGAAAACGATGTAGGCCTACTTTACTTTTTTTGCTGTAAACTTAGGTGACTGACAAGTCGGGAGAACTAAAAGGTGATAGACCTAGCAGGTCTCTTTTTATTGTTGGCAGAAGTAATGAAATTTGTGTTTTTGGTGGCTAGGCCTGTACATTTTGGAAATGAACTAGTGTCTGCAGTTAATGATGAATATTTCTAAGGTTGAGAGGACCGGTTTAAAACCACCAGTTGCCTTTTATGGGTGACTGCCTGTCTCAAGCCAGGAGTGAAATTTGTTCCTTCACATTGGTATTAGAAAAGAAATGTTGATGCTTTGGCAAGTCTGGAATCTCTTTGCTGTTATTTATGGGTTTGGAATTAATTAATATGGATCATGTTTTTCTGTACTATCTGCTGTATTTTACTTTGCTGTCATTATTGCGTTGGGATTTTGGAATGTGGGTAATCCTGTTTTGAACTATTGGACAAACTTCTATAGATGTTTTGTCAATAATACTTGGCTATTTATTGTCACGTCTGTAATCCTTTTTATTGTAAGTAAACGTGATGGTCTTGTGTGTAAATGATCAGGATTGGTTGCTATAAAGTTGTTATTATCCTGCCACATCTGCCTACCCATATCTGCCAGTTTCAAACTTTTGGAACTTTTTGAGTGTCTTTTTTTTTTTAATTTTCAGCATGTTATCCCCCTCCTAATTTCCTTATTACTATCAAAATCTCCATATTTTTTGTCAGAGAGACAATTTCGTATGATACACAACTACAAGCAAGTTATTCTTTCATATTTTTTGTTTAGTTTACTATCAAATTATATCAGATATTGATTGCCCTCAAGGTAATCATTTTCATACATTACATGACAAAGGATAAGTTGCCCCCTACCTGGATTCCATATGTTGACCAGGTGCTCCAATTTTGTATCTCCAGAAAAAAAGGCGTAATTTTGTGTAAAATGTATCAATTCATTTTGGTATGCTGCGAAAAACACATTTATGACAAACCAACATTGACTATAAATCTTCAGGAGGACCCCCGTAATTACATACAGTTAAAAGGGCAGCCTTTTGAATACATTTATATGCATCATATTAAGTTAAGGGAAGTTGATCGAAAGTTATTTATTCATATTCAAGTCCCGAACTCTTTGAAAGTAAATTTTACAGCCATTCGTGTAACAGAATTCTGGAATTATCTATGCCAAAAGGACAGATTCTGTGTTCGAGATGGCTGCCTACCAAACAGTCCAATTTTGTTCAAAGAGTGTGGAATCATTGACCCACTCACTTTCATTTCGTCAACCAGTTCACTTTGTATCAATATAAGCTTTCATATACTCTGGCGTTCTAGAATTCGCGGCGCATACCAGGTTACATCTGCTGTTCACACGACTTACTATGAAGCATCTTCACAATACAAGGATATCTTTAAAAAACAAATGACATTGCAGCTGATAGCACATCACGAATTCTTCTATTATCAAACCCGTTATGTTAAAATAGCTAAAATGCTTTGGAACTTGTCATTTGAAATAATGAAAGTATGTTCCAAACGTCACGTTAAGCACAATTATAGTGCGCAGTCCAGCTGCGAAAAGGAAATTTATTTGCGAACAGATTGTAAACAAATTTCATTTCATTTACTCGGCGGATCATCTTGCTCAAATATGCGCTATATCATGTGGTATATCATAGCACCAATTACATGGAACATTCAATTATATATAATCAAATTAGATATGATGTATATCGGTGCTTCCTGTACGTTACTGTGCCTAGAAATAAGGGACATATATTGGGTTAAGAATACACAGTTTAGGCGCTTGTGTGGTCGGCAAAGAGGTCAAACTTTAACGTCATCATCTTTTAGAGTTATCCTGTTGCTCAAGTCTTTTCTAAATTGGGTTTCAATATCGTATGTTGTACTGTATGAATTTGTATGCTCAGAAGTACGGAAGACTGTCGCAACAGAGGTACTGAGAGGAGAGGCACTTATTGCCTTGTCTATTCATACCATCGAAGCATATGAAAAAGGAAAATTTAAGTATACATGGAAAATAATGAGTAGAAAAGGTTTTCATTTCGAGTGTTTCACAAACATAAGTATATTACCTGTTGAACGATCAATACTATTTTATCACAGTGGAGACAAAGAATTGTTTGGAATTGTGCTCCAGTTCAATTCGAAACCAAGAATAAACAATATGTTCAAGATCTTAAGGTCAAAAGGGCACGTTTTCTTCATACTGTTCTGTTGTAGGATCCTAATGGGATACATATACATACAGGCATCAAGTCACTTTTACTTTGCACCAGAGTGCAGAACACACAAACTTAGAAGTGCAATAGCCGGACAAAAATCAGTCATTATTTTACCGATTATCTGTTCTCCCATTAGATATTATTATAGTATTGTGCTTGTGTTTGTAGCACCAAGCAACGAATATGTGCATCTAATATTACGGAAAATTCATTGGTTAGGCTCCACCATTAACTCTTGTGAGTCTGGTGGTATTGTTTTATACAATTTGAATGTGCTTTCTCGATTTACCTTTGTCCCGATTGGTCCGTTTTGTAATGCTTTACAAGACTGGCCTAATATTGATAATGATATAGCTATACACATTGTATTTTCAACAAATGTGGGTATAGTTATCGTCTATTCTTACTCCGACAGGCTAGCAGTGACAATAGAAGCTAAATCGACACATTGTAAAGGATTTGTGCAAATATTCCATCCCCTGACTGCTTTAGGATACAACAGCAACCTTGTTAAGGTACAATTATTTAAAAAAAGGTTACACTCTTTGCCCTTGCTGTCTCTGCTTTACAAACGTAAGAGATGCTTTGTAGTGTCGCATTACCCTTCCGACTGGCATAATACACTTTCGTATTCAACAATACTAATCGTTGGTAATCAAGCCTTTGGAGCTTTTCGGGTAATAATAACGACAAATTACAAAGGATGGCTTTTTGTTGATTGGAATAGCGAACTTTGTCACGCGGCCTTTAAACAGCGCAAAGTGGTCATTTTGCGGGGATTTAAAACAAGAAAGATAGAGGCTTACACTAGTTGGTTATATTTTGGGCTTGAATATGATCCAGAAAATCAGCACGGGCCCTATCAAACAGAAATGTGTAGTCTGAAAAACTTTTTCTTTATCTTGAAAACAACATATCAACATTCATGTCCTACATTTAAGACCAAAAGGGTTATTAGGTATCTACATCTGCCTTTATGTTTATTACTCTGTTTGAAAATATTCATCCAAATGCCTTTAATATTATTCCGGCTGTGCTTCAGTGGTCATGTTGGTCTTCTTGGTATAAACCAATGGAATGTCGGGTTTCCTGTGAAAGTCCTTCTTTCTCACAGTAAGCCACATTGTCTTAGTGGATATACATTTAAAATTTGGGGATTTCCAAAGAGCAATGATCAGTTATGCGAGAAGGTAATAACTAACCCACAGCCGCAAAATTTAAGGCTTGTTTGGGAATGGGTATTCATACATAAAATGCCCATGCAGTGGACATTTGAAACGGTACCTCGTTTACGTATATACCAGGATCCAGAAACCGTAATGCATCTAATGGAGTTGCAAAGGAAAAACCAATTTTCTCAGCACTCTAGACATTGCTCCATATCATTAACATTGCAAACATGTGGGTATTCGTCAGAGACAGAGGAAACCTACACCATTCAGCCATACTACAGGGTCTTCTTTGTTAGGATTGTAATAAAAAAATTGCAGATACTGAGCTGGAATGACGCTGCCATATTATGCAGTTGGAATGGAGCGAGACTGATTACTCTTAACACAAAGCTTAAAGTAAAATCAATGCAGAATATAGCCTTTGATAGAGTACGCTGGTTTTTAAAATTGTCCCTCATGCTGACATCATCTGTTGTTTATATTGGACTCAAACAACACGTACGTATGCTTTTTTCAACTTATCTTTTTGCAAACAGCCACACAAAACTAAACCAAGTCTAAGTTTAGAAAGTGAGGACAGCAATATGTGATGAGAAGCATATTTATGTGAACGCCTGAATAAAATATATTTCTACAAATTGTATTGTTTGTGCGCAAGGACATTATTGACAATTGATATATGCAGTTATGTGATAGTTTGGTTATTATTATTATTATTATTATTATTATTATTATTATTATTATTATTATTATTATTATTATTATTGTTATTATTATTATTATTATTATTATTATAATTATTATTATTATTATTATTATTATTATTATTATTATTATTATTATTATTATTATTATTATTAATATTAATATTATTATTATACAGATGTCAGTAATGCAATTACAGCTTGATGCAGCTTCATACGTGACCGGTTGGCATATAATGTTTGGAATGAACAAAGCTCTTTGTCTACCTCATAATGTACAGTCGCCACTTTAGTTCCCTTAACATTTTGTAGTAAACTAGGCATCCACGAGTTCTGAATGAAAGCTGTTTCTAAACACAGATAGAGTCCCCATGCAACAAATTTTACATAATTTTCTTTCCTCAGTGCAACATGATCATTTGAGATAGGCACAGGCTGCAGAGCACGATATCTGAATCAAAGACATGTTGCATGCACCCCAGTTTGCTGACATACATTGGTACAATATATTCAAGTAAAAAAGGATAGCAAAACTTCATCTCTGCAACTAACTTTCAAAACTGCAATCCAAGAGACTGCACTGTCATGCTTATGGATCTTTTAGAAAGAAACTTTCCGTTTAAAAACATACCATACTTCAAAAGGAAATATGGGAGGCACATATTTATTAGGTTATGACTGACACAGGTGATGCAAATCGCTACTAGATCATTAAGGTTCCCAATTTTGGCACAATCATAGGCTGAAACTTCCATTGTGTGTTACTCATTTCATATACATTGCGCAACATCATTCCATCACGTCCTTATTGAAATGTAGGGATTTGTATGCTTAACCAGACTTTTTATATACCACTTATAATAAATGTTTCAGTGACTACCTACGCACTTTATTTGTTTTGATATCACTATGGTATGTGCATTTGTCGAACAGATAATGGTTCAATCCATACCTCAGCTGACTTGTCAGTCATCTGAGGTTATGGAATGTTCTCCTATCCGTTGGTCGACCATTCAATCATCTGGACATCCATCTCTCACTTTATCATCTCTACTGAACAATCTCTTCAACTTCTTGCATAAAACCTTAGCTAATATCCTGATAATGCATGTTGAAGTTCTTCCCCGGTTGGTTCCCTGCCAAGTTAGTTCAAATAGCCATGCTAAATTGATTTGGGTGTGTTTTTTTTCAGTTGCGGAACAATCTGAAATGTTTAGTGTGATTCCATACTGACTAGTAGCATGTATTGTACTTTTTTTTTAACTTTTAGAGGTAAACAAAAGGAATAGACTGCCCCCATGTGGATATGTGGTAAAGAAAATTCATGAAGACTCTGTATGACTTATGAAATTAGGCGGACGTTAGTCAGTGTCAGAATAATCTATGTAACACAGTTTTATGAATAATTTGCATAATACTATATTGTAATTGTTTAAATCAAGAGCATTTGTGACTTTTTTTAATTCGTTCATTTTTTCCAGATGTGCCTGGGAATTTTGTTCAAAGACATGGCATCTATTTCTGTTGTGCTGGAATATGTTTATGAAATGTACGCACATCATGCATAAAACGCAAATTTCAGAAAGAAAGATCTTTACGTGATGAGTATGGACCACTGACACCCTTATGCTATCAGTTACACTTAGGTCAGCTCTCATTCCTCGGAATGCAAAATAAGTTCTCTTTCTTCCTTTTTACCTTTCTTCCTTTTTTCTTTCTTTCTTTCTTTCTTTCTTTCTCTCTCTCTTTCTTCCTTTCTTTCTCTCTTTCTTTCTTTCTTTTTTCTTTCTTTGTTTATTTGTTTCTTTCTTTCTCTCCCTCTCTCTTTCTGTGTTTATGTTGTTGTTCTTTCTTTCGTTCACTTGTTTGTTTGTTTTATGGTAATATTTATACTTCCAATGCCTGTGGTGGGAAAATCTAACGTATAGTACACCAGGCTTGCGTTTGCATGACGGCCACAAACAAAGCATAACATTAAATTGTCATGTCCTTATTGTATACATCGAATCCATTGTTCTTATGTTGCATGCATGGTCAATGTACGGGAACCTGGATGTGGGTGTATGTATTTGTACCTCTCTCCAAGACTGCGTACCAGATCTTTATGGAAAGAAGGGTTCAATTGGTTCAGTTGCTGCTTACTATTGGTTGCTGTGGTTGATATCATATACAAGGGACCCGGCTGTTCCGTGGTCACAACACATATAGTAGAATGGTACATATATATATATACTGAACCCCAATGAAAAGTATCCACATGCCAATTTTGAAGTATTTTATTGTTTATACTTGAAACATTTCATACCTAGACGTGCTTAGAACTTAACAAAGCATTCACTTTTCTGGCGTAAAAATAATGTCACGCTCTACCGACATTAACGTCACTTACAGGCAAAAAATGTCATTAACTGCCCTAATTGAAAGTCACACAAATTTTTCTGTTCAATATGGGATGTGGCCACCTCGAGCATCAACACATGCTATACATCTGCGGCGCATACTGCTGACCAGGGTTTGAATTCTGTGTTGGGGAACATTATTCCATTCTTCCTGCAGAGCTTGGATCAGCTGGTTTCGGGTAGTAGGCCTAGGTGTCCTCCGTTGAATACCTTGGCCTAACTGATCCCACAAATGTTCAATAGGGCTCAGATCGGGTGAGAACGCTGGCCATTCCATGACATTGATGTTGTTCTCATTGAGAAAGTTCATTGTTAATCTTGCAGAGTGTGCACGTGCATTGTCCTGCTGAAAGATCGCCAGATCTTGATGCTGCTCCATAAATGGGACCATGTGCGGCTCCAGCACCTCATCAATGTACCGCCTAGCATTGAGGATCCCTTGAATGACCACTAGGGGTGTCCGGTAGCGGTTGCTGATGCCTGCCCACACCATGACAGAGGGTCCACCCCATCGATCTGCCTGACGGACACAGGCATCTGCATATCTCTCCCCAGTCCGGCGCCACACACGTTCTCTGCCATCTGCTCTGCTGACACAAAAACGGGACTCGTCAGTAAAAAGGACAGTATTCCACTGCTGGCGAGTCCACCTGGAGTGTGCTCTACACCACTGCAGTCGTCTTTCTCTTCTGGGTTGGGTCAGCAGGTTACCCCTGTAAGGTCTTCTGGCTGTTAGGCCACTGCTCCTCAGTCGCCTCTCCACAGTAGAACTACTGACAGGACGGTGATTCACCCCTTGAGTCTCACGGGCTGTTTGGGCTGCTGTACGGAAACGGTCTCGCAGGTGCATCAGCCGGATGTGACGGTCTTGGCCAGGTGTTGTCACTCTTTCTCGGCCAGGCCTAGGCCGATCATCTACGGATCCAGTTTCTTGTTGCCGTTCAATTAGTCGTTGGATGGTGCGCCGAGTACACCCCATTCTTTGTGCGATTTGAGTGATTGGGACTCCACCCTCTGCAAGCCCCAAAGCATGGTGTCTTTGACCTTGGCTCAGACGCGGCATGATCGCCTCAACACACCTGAGACCACTGGCTTTTTTCTTGGCTGAACATCCCTTTTTAAAGCCACTGAAAACATCAGGTCATTTTAGCCATCCAATAGGAGTGGTGGTCAGAAGCCATATTCGGTGCACAAAATTCACATGCATTATGTAACAACCCAGCAAAAGTTAAAAAGTTGTCCTGAATGACCCTGATGTAGGCTCCAAACCATGCATATATGCACACACAGTACTTAGTAACTTACAAAATTAATTTGTTAATTTTTTTATGTGGATACTTTTCATTGGGGTTCAGTATATATATATATATATATATATATATATATATATATATATATATATATATATATATATATACATATATATATATATACATATACATATATATATACATATATATATATATATATATATATATATATATATATATATATATATAGTTACATCATATCATAAAATTTTATACATTTCACAATGCAGAAGCTTGAAAAAGGAATTAGATTTCTGGAATTGTTAGCAGCTTTATAGAAACGTAAAAAGCAGTAGCTGAGTATTTGTTTACCACTCGTTACTATCTCTATGATGGAGCTAGTCTTCTTCAGTTAAAATATATAATCATGCACAACTACCGTAGAGTACGGATAAATTAAGTCATTGGACCACCCTCTCCATGAGAGTGAGACTGAAAACATTTATGAAACATGAATCCTGCCAAGTAAAAAAAAAGGGAGGGAGAAAATGACGCTTCAAATGAGTTCTTCAACCTTAGGGCTACAATGATTAAATTCAAATTAATTCAGCTGCAACAAAAGGCACAAACAGGAAACGAATAATGTCAGAAGTTACTGACCCAAATTTTTTTGCCACCTTGCAGTGAAAGTAACTAAAGAGCATCTTATAACGTTGGAAAGCTGAGAACATCAGGAATATGAATCTGCCGGGTGCAGTTGCCGACGTTTCGTATGATTTTGAGAATTTAACCCTTTGTAACCCAACTTTGGGAACAAAATGTGTGGGAAAATGACTAGTAGTAGAATATATCACGAATGTATTAAATACATTTTATACTGCACTGCAGAAATATAATCGTGTGATCATGGTAAGACAATATTGACCATTCTTAGGTAAATCTGTCATATTTAAGAGCATTTTTACTTTGTTAACGCAGGTATATTCAAAGTAAGGTTCATAAGTATAAAACCTGTACTTATGTTTGTATCATATTTGATTAAAAAATTAAACATACTAAACTGTGTCACATAACTGTGATATATATGTGTATGTTGTGCTGACGTATCATATATTTTTTTAGATATTTGGACCCATTGGTTTGAACATATTTTTATTTCGTCATTATGTTTATGAATTACATATTATGAGTGGCAATCGGGCAGGAGGGCTAAGCCGTATATTAACCCCACTTGCGGAGAATTAGACAACGAGTAAACATGACTTTACAGAAGACGCACTGTGGCTGCATGTGCAGGCAGCCAAGAAAGGGGTATGCCCGGTCATGCAACGATAACAAACAGGAGAGAACACCAAAGAGAAACATGGACAAATAGAGGGGGCTAGTCCAATTAAACGTTCGTACTATATATGCATATGTTACATCATGATAAATTATTTATTTTCGAAAACCACTTTCATTAACTCACTTTAAGAGAAAATCCCATCTCCCCACGGGGCCCGCATGCAGGGCAAACGGACGCGAACGCCCAGAGATAGGCGCCAGAATCCATCCACCACACACAAGCAACCCGTGGCAGAGATGAAACCCTCAATTGTGTCAAGAATTATCCTTTACCAGTATTTGAGAAGCTAGATGTAATAATAATGTAAGCGTGAACCGCTGAAAAAAATTGCATGTTTTCGTGTAGTGTACATTTAGAAGAACCATAGATTATAGCATGCATGGTAAAAGGGGCATATTTTGCAAAAGCTGTATGTAACTTAGATCGTGCTATTGCATATTTTGGGCAGACGAAAAAATAATGCCAAGTGTCCTCATTGGCTGACTTGCAGTTACAAATGACAGTAGGTTTTGCTCCTAATTTAAGCAAGCAGGATTTCAACTGACTGCTGCCCAGGCGAAATCTGGTATGGAGAATTGATGCAAATCTACTTCCAAAGTTATAAAGTTTTGGAAAAATAACAGGCCGCGGAGAAATATTTTGAAGTTATGTTTAAAATTGTGCTAAAGATGGAGAATTCCGTATTTCAAGTGGAAGTGCATTACACAGTCTTACAGTTGAAGGAAAGACTGACTGAATAGATCTGTTCTTGTTCTAAATAGAGGAAGGTCAGATGATTGTCGTGTATTATATGTTGGTATTTCTGAATTTTGATTTCCATGGATAATCTATTAAAGAGTATTTGGAACTAGATTGTTCACTATTTTATACATCTGCCTCAATTTTGCATTTTTTCTTCGTTTAGCCAAGGTTTGTCAACCAAGTTCTTCATACAACTTTGCATTAGCTGTTCCAGAGAAAGCTCCAGTAGCTATTCTTGCAGCAGCCAGCTGAACTCCTTCTGGTTTTTCCTTCTTCAATTATTGTACATCCATCCCAGACTGGACTTCCATATTCAAGAATTGGTCGTATAGAAGACCTGTAATTAGTTTTAATGTATGTCAATCAAGGCTGAATTTAAGACTTTTCATAATGTTAACTAATTTTTATGCTTTGCAAGTGATATCGCCCATGTGATCGAACCATCCCTGAAAAATAAGAGGAAGAAGAACATGAAAATTAATTTTTCGCGAGATCGGCATACTCTCAGTTTTAAGAGCATTAAAATTCACGAGCCATTCATGGGACCATTTGTCAATGATGGCGAGGTCAGAGTTCATAATTACGGCAGCATGAACATGATTATCTACAGTTAAATATAGAGAAGTATTGTCGGCAAATAGTTTGATATTAGAACAGACAAGGTTAACAATGTCGTTAATACAGATAAGAAAGGGCAGTGGACCTAATACTGACCCTTGAGGCACACTTGGGCCATTTCCCAGCTGGACAATTCACCTTGAATGACCACGCGTTGGCGACGGCAACTGATATAATCAGAAAACCAATTTAGTAACAAACCATGGATTCCATTTTGATTAAGTTTGAATAGCTATCCAGTATGTCAGACTTTATCAAAAACCTTGCCTATATCAAGAAAAACAAGACTCACTTCTTTTTGATAATCAATGGCCAAGCATAATTCATGGTATATGACAAGTAACTTATTAACCGTGGAATCGCTTGGTGTAAAACCAGACTGAAGTGCTGATATTAATGGAGTATCTCTGAAAAGGTTAAAAACATGTTTTAAGATCACTTTCTTAAAGAGTTTACCAACACAACTTAACAAAGATACTGGTCGATAGTTGTTACATGACTTTTCTAGGCCCTTTCTGTAAATCGGAATAATATTACCTTCCTTCCATGACGAAGGTGATTTATTTTTATTTAGCGAAAGATTGTACAGTTTGGCGAGAGATTTGTATATAGGAGGGGCCGCCTCGTTTAGTAGTAATACCTGTAGGGCCAGATGCCTTTGAGGTACCTAGACAAAGTAAGATGTCAAGGACTTACTTGTCTGAGAGAGATGGAACTTAAAATATTATCGGGATGAGCAGTTAATTCCGGGAGTCAAGTTTGCATTGATTAAGGAGAAAAGTATACAGAGCTCCGGCCTTTGACAAGTTGTCGGTTACGTGCCTGCCTTCATCTAAAAGAGATGTAATTGGTGCCGTACGGTTGTGGTTAAGAAAGTGTTTCACATTGCACAACCAGCACTTTCCTTTTTTAGTTCAACTATCTATTCAGTTCCGCTCTAAGTTTATCGTTATATTGTTGTTCAGCAATTTTTAGTTGAACTTGATAATAATTACAGTAGGGAAACCAGGAAGCGGCATCATGACGATGCCCATTAAATTTAACCTTGGCATGAGCTCTGTGTACCTTTCGATGGAGTGACCGAAGATACGAGACACCTTGGATAGTCAGAGGGTCGGACTTCAACATCACGGTTAGAGATACAAGATTTTGCAGCATCCAAAATCATCTGCGACCATAAGTTAAAACCGATGGCGACATTGTCGGAAACAAAGCATGATTCCCAATTTAAGCTATCAAGATAGTTTCTAAAGCTATCAAAATTGGCTTTTTTGTTATTCCACATATGTCTGGAATATACAGGCCCACTTTTCCGTCGAAATAACAGATTTCCACCCACCAGGCAGTGATTGCAATTTGCAATAGGGGGAGGAACGTGAACATTATTCACATAATTAGGGATGTTGCTTATAATTTGATCTAGACAAGTTGCAGAGTGTTCAGAAATTCGTGTTGCTTCGTTAACGTGTAATGTCAAAACAATTGTAGTGGTAAATTGCAGAAGTCTGTTACCGCAGTGTGTGATGAAATCTGCATTTAAGTCTCCCGAGATTATAATGTTATTGATATCAGTAGCATCTGCTAAATCGATGCTATCTTGCAATTTATCCCAGAAAGTAATATTAGAATTGGGAGGTCTGTAAATCACCCCCAAAGAGACATTTATTGTTATGGAGCCTTATTTCGCTCCATAACATTTCAAGATCAGGAACTTCAAAATGTGCTCGTCGGGTAACTAATACAGACCGAGATACAAAGAGTGCAGTTCCTCTCCCCAATACCATTAGGCCGGTCCCGGCGTAAAATCGGATGAAATCCCGGTAATGAAAAGATTTCGTCCAAAGAGTTGTTGGACAACAATGTTTCCGACATAGATGTAATATCCAATTTATCAGCAAGATCTGAGATACATCTGAGTTTGTCTTGAGACAGACTACGAACACTTAAGTGACAAAAAGAAACATCTTGATGTTCTGGTCCAGGATCAACATGAATATCGCCTGCTAGTAGGATTAAAATTGGAGACACAGCGAAAAGATATTCGGGTTTTAGCAGTTTTAGCGTTTTTCAAGATAAATGTACAAGACGCATACTTTACGCGTAAACGTTACAATGCACGTAATGTCTTAGCAAAAACGTGCGGAAGTCCGTCTGAGACCAATGCGTATAAACATGACAAGATTATACTCGTACTCATAATGTGAGACACAAACCAGAATGAAAACTCTACAGCTTTACCTATTATTGAAATTGTTACCATATATCTTGTCACGCAAAACGTGCTTGTACAAATGTAATACAAAAAAAAAAAAAAAAAAAGGCTCTGCATAGAAGAATGCATCGGTTGAATATTCAATAGGTAAGCATGAGTAATTACACGCATCCACATCACAACTATCGAATGATAGACTAATGGCATCATAAGTAGGTAAGCATGAGTAATTACACGCATCCACATCACAACTATCGAATGATAGACTAATGGCATCATAAGTACAATTATCAATGGAGTGTGTACAAAAAATGTCTCTAAGAGTCGACTAATGCTGAAAAAGTAACAATTTTGAATCAAGTTAGTGATCAAGTATACAACCGGAGTAACGCAACATTTCCTTATTATTGAAAAGCAAGTACCGATACATATAATTGATCTGGTTTTTCCATAAATTAGTGACACAACAAGGGGTTTACCGTTACCATATACACATACAATTTCAGTAAATTTATCAGGCTGTGGTTGAGGTACAGAGGTGACATACATAAGATAATAATAAACCCATGTTCACTACAGTTACAAGAGAGTATTTCAATATTTTGTACCAAGTGGCATAGATACTTGTTAGCCCCAACACTTAAAAGAAACACAAAGAACACCAAAGAAAAAAACACACAAAAAAAAACAAACAAACAAACAAAACAAAACAAAACAAAACAAAACAAAAAAAAAAAAAAAAAAAAAAAAAAAAAAAAACAAGAAACAAGAAAAAACAAACAAAAAATACATGGACAAACATATCCAATAGCAGTACACTCATAGTAAATCCTACAAATGCTTGAGCGAACACTTTAAACTTATAAAAACAAGATGCGGGTATTGTGTGCATAAAACCTAAACATGCCATATACAGTTCCGGTCTCTACCGTGGGTTGGCCGCGAAGTTGCCTACAATCTGACAAAGATTGAAAAAGACGAGCTGTGTGCTTCTGTGAAGCAACATTGTTACTGAACAATTGGAACTGAGGCTTCTTAAAATGATTATAAATACCGTAAGTCATAACCCATAGACATAGGTCTAAAATGTATAAATAAGTAAATAAACTGAATTTCTTCTTGAACATTAAAATAAATATATGAGTTTCATAGATTAAGATAGCACATTTCGTAGCACTTTCGAGCATGGATAACAGCCAACGAAAATGCATAAATATCCAAACTTAACCCATGTATCGATCTGAGCCAAAGTCACTCATTGTGCGGATAGCATCGACAAGTTTGTTGACAATTAGATGCATCAAAATAAAGGGAAATAATATGCACAAGTCGTGGCCCACGTAGGGATATAGTAATAAATTTAAATAAGTACACAAATGCATTAATTAAATACATCAACATAAATGACCTTGCTTAAGGTGGGAAAAAAGGCCTGCAGCTTATTTAAACAAAAAAGCGAGCTCAAACCAATTATTTTACTTAACAGATTGTGTTACAATAAGAATGTAACAATCAAAAGGCGATCACTGATCATAAATTTGACAATATTTGGTCCAACGCCACGCCAAACTAAACATCCGTAAATAAATTACGAAATGATATAAATTTCCCTGTGTGCAACATGATACAATTGCTCAGCAAGAATAAATGTATAAATAGTTCATTTTACGTATGGTACTGAAGCAGGACTTATCGTTGTGGTGGTGGCATCGGTGACATAATAGACCCTCATAAGTATCAAACCAGTATGAAGTAGTAACCATAAGCTGAAGACACTTAGCACCTGTAGGGATGTATAATCAGTTTAAAAAGACTCACAGTTACATCTTTATGTAGCGTAAGATATAAAAAAAAATTATAACTTTAACATATCCAATAATGACATTCATGCCTTGAAAATACACAGCAAATTGATGTCTTAGTAATAGTAGTCACATAGGAATAACCGCCAAATCAGTTAAACAGATAACGGTGAGTTAACTGTTTAAGTCTGCTTAGTCCATGCCAGTTCAGCGTCGATCACACGATTTCACAGAGCTTGTTATCAATCAGCGATTTTCCGTTGGGAAACCGAACTTTTTTACCTGCAAGATAAGCCTCTGTTTTTGTTTAGATGCCTTTTTGTTCAGGTCAAGGTCAGGTTTGGTCAAGTCGTCTGTAATGCAAATTAGATCCTTCAAGATTTTCTTCGCCTCATTGGCAACTTTATGGCTAATCGCCCGTAAATAGAACCCTGGCAAGAATGGGTCTGGGAGACCCAGGACGCACGTCACTGCTTCGATTAACATTCTCAATCTCTTTCTTGAATTCAATTATTTCACCTAAACCAGCCAAGTTGTTACGGTCAATGAGTTCAGCTACAATTTCATGGCAGTTTTCGTTTCGTGATTCAGGAATTCCGAGACCTCTGATACTGAAATTCCTTGAATGTCTTTCATGTCAATTTGACTTTTCAGCTTCAATTTCAAGTTTAGAGACCCGTACTTTCAGTTGATCTTCCAAATTTTTTATTTTCACGAGAAGTGAGTCTATCGTAACCATCTGCTTGTCCTGTTTCTGCTTTGTATCGTGAATATCAACATGTGCTCTATCCAGACTTTGCGTCATTGCGCCAACTTGGGTATTAATTGTTGAAGTAGTCTCAATATAACTGTCAGTTTTTCTGTTTGTCTCATCACGCGAGATTGAAATTTGGTCAGTAATAAGTAACTCGAGAGTGGAAAATTTCTGAACTACATCATCCTGGATCTGTTGAAGCATATCCATTATGACTTAACCATTGCAAGGTATATTGACATGTTCATTGCTAGTAGCCCCGGACTTTTCGGCTGCTTTTCCATTAGTTTCCAACGAGAAAGAACCACTGCCAAGATTTTTGCCCGGCCCCTGGTCTTTGGCCCCGTCGTCCTTATCTTTTGGACCGATGGCCACAACATAAAGTCCCAGCAAATTAGGCTGAAGCAAAAAATCTTACGGAGCTCACGACAAGACACTCCCTACGCTGTCATTGGTGTTGTCACACTTTGGCCCATTCACATATTAACACTTTATGTTCTATCTGTTTAAATAAACATTAAATAATTTTGCAGGCCAATTGCATGATTTTCTACCAATGGCTTTAAATTACTCCTAGGTGAATTCCAGGATACAGGGAAATAATATGTATTTATGTTTTTTTTTTAAAATTCAATCACTGTCAGAGTCATCAAGATTATCATGTGAAATATTTATGGTGCATGGATTGTTGCACCAAACACCCTCATCATCAACTCCTGGCAACTCGGCCCCACAGCCACATGCAGGTGCACATGGTTGAGTGTTTTTTGAGCAGACACAGCTGGATACACAGTTGTCCGATCAGTCACATAGAAAGTAATTCAGGAGCTCAGGAGCACTAACTTCCTGTGTCATCTATTGAGGGGTAAATAGATTTATATCAGTGTTCTTTTCATAGCCATAGTTCTTAGGGTCGGGCAGCTGTTGGATGGGCTTATGAGCTTGCTGCCAAACTATCAACTTAAAGGAGGAACGCAAGAGGTGCAAATGGAAGCTGTCTTCAGCTGCAGGAAGTTTCTTGCCAGCCAGATGCTGCCTTTTCACTTTTACCATGGAACACCTCAAATTATTCAAAGGGTCACTGGTCATTTTTGTCCATTTAGCTGACTGACAAATTTTCGTGCAGACGCTTTCACTTCATTGGTGCTGTTGTTCCTGGCCAAGCTTCTGCAAGTCCTAAAAATTGTGAGCTTCTTTTAACAGTTCCCTGAAATATGGTATTTATTGTGACAAATATTTATCTAGTAAAATTGGTTTGCATTCCAAAATTATATCCCAAATAATTTTGTGACATTTTAATGGAAATGTGTAGTTCCATGAAAATTTCGAAGAACTTTATACTTTTTCAAGTGACCCATAAAAATTATTTCATATGATTAGAATCAACATGAATCCTTGTTGGTGAGAAATCAGAAGTGAGATCCTTATTCTATTTTCAAAGTTCTGAAATTTATCAGAGCAACAGTTGAATTTATTTGATATATTTTATATAGTTTCACCCTGGGTCCTCGGTCAACCTTTTTGGGGTTCCCCGATGGCCTAGAGGTCAGCGTGTTCGACTTTACATTTGGCTAGGCGAGTGTGCCGAAGGTAATGGGTTCGAATCCTATACAGGTTGACATAAATTTATCGCATTTTTCACTTATCACATGTAAGTTAGATTTTTATTGTTACCTCATTTAAGTTCAATTCTTAGTACATGCACACCCCTGTACACTAGTATTTGAATACATAATAGTAAAGAGTGAGTAAGTTCTTGTCAACCAGAAGAAGTCAATATCATCACCAGTAGACAAACAACAAATCTCCAAAACATTAACACTTTCCAGCTCAAACCAGTAAACAAAATCAATGCCCATTTGTAAAATGTTGTCTGCTCACCATCAATTTCCTTTGAATTTGCATCTAAATGGACCACATTGGATGGAATTTGCCAAGGATGTAAAGCATAATAATATTAGTATTGTGAACAGCCTTCCTCGGCATGCTCTGGATGCTAAGCACACAGAGTGCACCAAGGGAAGCTGTTGACTCAGACCATTTAAGGGTAATGCATCTAAGTTTTTCAAATGCATTGCATGTCGTTGGTTTATAACATTCATTTAACATCAAAAGCTGAAACTAAACACTTGATTTAAATTTGAGCACAACATTACACAGAGATTGAGATATGTGATCAAGATGTATGGATGTGTACAATCACCTGGTATATTTTGAAGGTCAAATGTGCAGTTGGAACACCGTGGTAAGCGAGGAAAGGTAATTCTATCATCATCTGTTGGTGTGACCAACATACTTGTCATGGCATGGGTTGTTCTCTTGATAGCCACTTGCAAGAATAAAACTACCACTGCCACTATATCAGCAACTTTAAAGAATATGAATCAGGAAATTTAGATTTAAAGTAGATTCCGAAACTTGATGCTTGGGCAAATGTGTATTTATACAGTGTACATTCACACATATATACCTACATTGCATGTATACATACACACACGTGTGCATGCATTACATACATTGCATATATACATGGATACATACATACGTACATACAGACAGACAGGTGGACAGACAAACACAAATCATGTGAAACAATTTTATGAATTTCAGTTGATTTTACACAAATCTGTCCTTTATACAGGTCTTGTGGTTTGTTGAAATTGAAATTTGTTGCCATGAATCTCATGACAAGCTAATATTAAGATTTCAATAAGGGGTTAATATTTAGAATTTTTGCACTAAGTGCATATATCCCTGCTGCAAAGTAAATTGATTATGCATGTAATATTTATTTAATATTTCTTGGTAATGTAAGAAGAACAAAGTCAGCCAGAAAAAAAATAGTATTGGCAACTATTTGTGCAAAATTATTGTCCCTTTTGAATTTGGACAGAGGGCACAAAGAGCTTATTTACCAAAATCATACAAATAATCTTGCAACTGCATCCACTAGATTCATATTCCTGAGATTCTATGAGCTTTTATTTTGTATATACAAAAAAGTAATAAAAATACTGTTCAGGCAACCTGCAGATTACAAAGATGTGGTATTTGAACGAATTTTAGAGATGCAGAATGCCAAGGTTCAGACAGTTACAGGAAAAACACCTTGTGTCAGTTTAAGGTGGCGTCAGCAAAGCTATGCGCTTACAGGAATGTTATTTTCAACTCGGTCCTGTGCCTTGCTTCTTACCTTTGGGTCCATAAACTACACACATATATATTTATTTAATTTATTTATTTATTTATATCACTCAAGTTGTGTAGATCATATTTACATTAAAAATGTCACAATGGATTTTATGGTACAAATGCAGTTTTGCAGAACGGTATTATTTAAGATTACAACTAGTCATAAACATCATTAGCAATTCCTGAAGGTTAGCCCCCCCCCCCACGCCAAAAACAAAACACATAGAGAAACTATATATATATATATATATATATATATATATATATATATATATATATATATATATATATATATATATATATATATATATACATATTGAAAAGAATCAAGAAGACATTCCCTAAGTTAATGTCTTAACTCCATAAGACACTTTATTTCAGAAACATTAAACCATCCGTTATTAAGAAATGTTCAATCAAATCATAGTCATGGCAAAACCTAATCCCAAGAAAACAGCAGTTTTTTTATGTCCCTCACTTTTAATGTTTTTAACCATCGTTAATCAGGTTAGTCTCACTTCTGGGCTTTGAGCTTTATTGTGACAGAAGTATACACATACAGCTATCCGTTTGTATGTGTTTTCATCACATTCAAGAGTTGCTAACTTTTCCAAATTGTTTTTCTTTCAAGTTAATCCTGTCTGATATGAGCCACTCTGTGGGTTCTTTGTGTGGTTTTGCAGTGGTCTACGAGAAAGAGGTGGGGTACCACAGTTGGAGGGTTTCAAAGAAAACAATTCAGCGGCTCAATGTAATCAACACAGCAACAGTGACTGAATGACTAACTGTGCACCGTTATGTCTCTACAGCCTGTGTGGGCCAACGTAGGCCTTTATGCCTCCCAGGCCTCTTGCCCATTGCTCTTTTCAGCCAATGAGCAGCTTGCCAAATTCTACTCCGCCCAGACCTTTGTTTGACTGACAGCACACTGTACGTATTTACAAGGTGTTGTAAACACAGGGTCATGTGGATCCTTGACTAAAATGTTATAATTTTTTGTGCTCAAATTCAACCTTCAAAAGTACTTTTCAATTTATTTTCAGCATGCAGATGACCACTTCATCATTTCAAAACATACAAAATTTTATTTGGGTGTAGATGATGATTCTTATGACATATGTCTTTGCTGACGCCACCTTAAGTTAGATGACGAATGATACAATAAGATATTCATGCGTTTAAAATGACCTAGGCATAGACCTGAGTTTATGGATATTATTCAGCCATTTCAAGCCATGATACAGGCATACTTGTGTCACATATGGTTTCCTACATTACTGTGACACTTTTAGCCAACATATTGCCACAAAAAGGTCGGTTATAGAACGGCAAGTGCATCTAAAGCTGTCTTCATACCCATGGGTAGAAATAGTAGTTATTAAAGGCATCTCATGATGATGAAACAAAAAGCATCAAGTGAATGTAATCAAAAGAGGTCATAAGTAGCCCAACCAATATTCACCACTGAATGCTTAGTAGTGAGTTAAGTATTCGATTTGGGGTATTTCATATATATATTGACTTATTGCTCTCACGACCTTGTGCAAATATTATGCAGCCTGCCCATACTTCGTAAGATTGAATAAAAGGAATGGTGGCAAGAAACAGATACTTTGCAATAATCTGCTTTAAAGTAAATGGGTTTCTTGAAAAAATAAATAAAAAACGTGAATCACTCATCAGGAAAAAAAAACATTGGTCATATTTGTACCTCAATATATCCAATCTTGACACGATATCAGTGACATGTTCTCCAAAATGGTCATTAATTTGTGCACTTACGCTTTATAGGTTATATTCATCAGACCATCCGGACAATGTTATGGAACAAATATACTTTATTAAATGCCCACTTGTTTAGAGCTATGACTTCCTCCATCTAAATTGATGACATATCCATAGCCAATGCATTATGGCAGTATGTTACAACTTAGGAAATCATACAATGATACATGTATTTGTGTTTGCAGGTCCATGATATTGCAGCATTTGTATTTTTGTTGTGTTTTTTTTGGAAGTGTTTGTTGAGAGACATTGGCATAAATTGCAGTAAGACTAAAATAGTGAGACTATTCACACAGGGTCCTTGGTGTTTATCATTTGTACGCAAATCAAAAACTATTTTCTTTCGGTAAGGGCACAGCACAGATATGTTTGAAATTAAAGAAAACATTTTACCCAATATTAAAACTAAAATTATGCTGCTTTCGCGTCACATATACAGAGCTGACCGATGAACAGCGAAGTTATACCCACATTAATGGTGACTATTGCCGAGGAAAGTACCCTACATAAATTGGACAAATTGGATGAAACGGAGCAAGCGTACAGTTCACATGCTTTAATAAGAATTGTTCAACAGATTTGTAGACAAAATGGGCATGACTGTACTAACTTCACCAAACCAGAGTTGATTGATAGGGTCTCTCCCGTAGAGTGCCTAATGCTATGGGTCTATTTTCAAATGTCAAGGGGATTTTGTAGGCCCGAAGTCGAAGGAGCCTTTGACAATTTGGCCAAGCTAAAGTTCAAATATAACAGTGGACATTGTATAAGTGTGTTAAAGACAGTAAAAGGTGAGAAACTTGTTCTCTCCGTTACCTTTGTACTCGCCTGGTGTAAATGTTGCATTCCGTAACACAGGAATGTAGAAAAATGTTATCATATGGGGAATAAAGGGCTGAAATTCAGAGTTATTTTGAGATCCCTAGATTGGGACATTATTGGTATTGTCGTTTTTTGTTACTTGTTTGAATACATTTTCTCTTAATTTAGGAAATGTAGACCTGTTATTTTTGAAAAAAAACTTAAATAAGTGTATCAAAGAAAAAAGTATGTCACAGCCATGGATAGGCCACACTCAAGACTGTTCCTGTATATTTGATTGATTGAGAATAACTTCTTCAAGTCATGATATTTGATGCCAGATCAATTAAAGTACCAAATACATCTATCGCAAAAAGTCAGAGGTTTTATGTTGTGTCACAACTCATGGTTCAGCAAGCCATGTAGCAGCTAGATCCTGAGTCGTTAAACAATGTAACAAACACTCTATTTGATAAAGGGCATGGCATGAAGACCTGATTTACTCTCCAACCTCCTGTATATTAAAACATGCTCATCATCAAGAACTTTGTTCATGGTCTCATCTGATGTAAATTTAGTGCACCTGTATCCTGGAGCACAGTTATAGATATATGCTGGAGATACACTGCCATGTAATATGGGTGTTGTGAAAAAAGAAAGGGACAAAATGAATGTTGAGAAAACTTAGAAACAAGCAGCTTTAAAACAATTTGTATTTTATGCATGCCTGTTTACTGTCAGAAATAACCAACCAACTTCACCTACGTGTAGCTGTGATCTCGGTGTCAAATATGTCACTACATAAACAAAATGTTCGTTTAGAATGTGTGATTTGGACCAATAAACTGTTAGGCTCTAGGTAAAACAAGCTAGCAGCGATTTAGCACAGATATTGTAGTTCATGAAAACACTCAGTTAAATTTATTGCTTCCAACAAAAAAGTAATGGTAAATACAAAAGTTCATTCTACACCATAAATGTATCAAACCACGATGGGTTTCCATGATACAGACACCTGGAACTGATCACATTCCTTGTGGTACACTCAACAACAAACGATCATCATGTGCAACACACTCATATCTGCTCTAACTAACATGAAAAAGATAAACAATTGGGAAGAAACCTTTGTTCAGTTTACATAGGTGCAGCTGCACAGGAGTGCAAGTTTTGGGAATGATAGTACAACGTGTGACCACCAAAGCATTAGCATTAAGAGTAGTACAGACAGGAAAATGTATCTTTGTATCAAAGTGTAACCTATAAAAGTAAAATGTAAATCATACAAGACCGACAAATGATAATTTGTATTGGGGTCACTTATTTGTGTTTTTTACCATTATGGAAAGGAAAGTGGAAAGTTTGTTTCATCTTTCAGCGTGGGGAGTTTCGTTGGCTAACAAACGCCCCCTTTTCCTATTCAGAATCACAAAGCATGGGCATGTGGCCAAATGTTTCATTACATGGGCACGAACCTTTTGAATCCAATACCTACATAATGAAAATGTGGAATGCAAGACGTATAAAACATGGCACACACTCTGATGTTCCGTTTTCTAACTGTGGGGGCATGATACTAATTTCAACCATAGGTTCTACAACGTGGATCAGTATTCCATGCCATATTAGATATGCAAACTCTTTCTTTTTTTGCGAGCGAGTTCGCCAGTCTTTATCAAAAAAAATTCGTATTTCATTTGATATGAGTGCGTGCAACTACTTTTGGTCAGCTGTGGATAACAAATGCTACCATTTGTACATACAAACATATTCACTAAACTCTTCAAATCAACTAGTATCCACATGCACATGTTTGTTTGGCACACTTGTTACTCTTGACATCAACCAGTTCCAAGGTGCTCTTAACTTAGCTTCTTACTGGGATTGGACATACAGAGAGATGCTACATTATAGAGTATGGTGTGCAAACGCAAGTATGTATATGAAACTCATAAACAAACACCAATTGCATCACATTTTGTATCAGTTATCTTTGTGGCAGGTTTTCGATGGGCGAATTTCAATGTGGGTAAATGTTACGTCAAAGGAGAATGATACAATACATCTTATAACCCCAAGGCTGTTTACATATGTGCACGACCTGTACCAAAGTTACAAAAATTATATGAGGATAGCTTGTGGCCATACATATAGGTTTCCTAGCTTCCTTCGGCTCATTCCTCCCTTATTTTTTCAACCCACCCAGAAAGTAACCGGGTTAGAAGGAGTACTTTGTGAAAAAGGGCAAACACGTCTAGCTTCACACTGCAGCAGCAGACATTTCCACTGCAACAATGGTGAATGTATAATTATATACAACGTTTGTGATGGTAAAAATGATTGCAAAGATAAATCAGATGAACATAAATGCCCCGTTATTTGTCACTTGACTAATAACAAACCAATGCTTATGCAGTTTTGTGTTAGTCTATGTAAAGATTTATGCATTTGCACATATATGTATTTTAAATGCACCGGTGGTGGTTGTATTTCAATTTCTAAACTATGTGATAAAGAGATCGACTGTCCTGATAACAGTGACGAAGTAATTTGTAGTAATGTCGGTGATAATACTCAAAAGGATACAGATACTGATCATGTACAAACTATACACCGTACAGTCAAAAGGATACAAAACGCAAATAAATCATTGAGACCCTTCTCACTTGGCAGAATATATCCACCCGAGTGTGAGGATCCCAACTGGTTGCCATGTTCCAATGAGCCAGATGCCTCTTGTTACCATAGATCTACAATATGTGTCTTTGAGTATGGCACGAATGTCTCTTTACTTCACTGTTTTGCCGGAGAGCATCTTCAACATTGCAGGCATGTTAAATGTTCTGAAGGATACAAATGTCCAAATGAATACTGTATTCCAATTCGATATGTTTGCAATGGCAAATGGGACTGTACAACGGGTCAGGACGAAAACGTGTGTGATGGATTGCAATGTCCCAACTACTTTCGCTGTAAAGGATCAATTGCTTGTTTGCATCCACAGAAAATATGTGACAATGTGATACAATGTACCCACAGTAATGATGATGAAGGCTTATGTATGTTTACCCAATGTTTAAGTAGATGTATATGCCCAGGATGGACACTTAAGTGTACCAATCAGACATTTCAACAGGTTTCTTACATATCACCATACATCCGATCATTAGTTATCAATAAGAATTGTTTGGTAATGTTGCCTCAGGTATTGAAGAATATGTTTTATTTTCTCTTCTTCTTAGATATAAGTTTCAATCGGATTACATATATTGAGTCTATGTCATTTCGAGGAATGAAAACACTGCACATATTAGACTTGCGCTTTAATGCCATTAAGTATTTCATGAGTGGGACGTTTTATGGTTTGAATCAACTTCAGGAACTTTTTGTCACCGGAAATTGTTTAAATGTCATATTTGATGGCACTTTTACCACATTAGATAAACTCCTGATGTTAAATTTAAGTGGGCTTCAAATCATTCACTTTAATAGCCCCTTTCATGGCCTGAAAAATCTTGAAATTCTAGACCTTTCTCACAATCGATTGACAACTCTTTTAGATGGATCCTTTGATCAACTCTTCAAAGTTAGGGTCTTAAATCTATCAGCCAATAAGTTAAAGACCATTGGCAACTTAGTGTTGAAAAAGTTGCCATCATTGGATACATTACAAAGTGATTTATATGCTCTGTGCTGTTTGGGTATAGATGTTAGGGATTGTTTTCCTAAACGTATATCCCAATGTACCAGTATTCTATCTTTCTCTTGGATGATGATTTTAATATTCTTCACAAGTTTCACGTCACTCTTTGGTAATATCGCATCGATGTTTAGTCATTATCGACATGTATCTTGCACAGTTCACTCATTGCTATTATTTGCATTAGGTATTACTGATTTGGGTGTATCAGTGTACACAAATATAATTTTTATTGCAGATCTGACATTTGGCGAGACATATTATCTATATATTAGCCAATGGGTATTAAGTTGGCCATGCACGGTTGCTTCTGTTCTCTCAATTTGGTCTATCCTGGGAACCGTGTTTATTGTTTCATTGCTAACAATAGAAAAGGTTTTTGGAGTTGTTTTTGTCTTTCAAAGAGGAGTGAGGAATCATTCTATGCATCTTGCCTTAATTGTAACAAGCTTCTGCATATATTTGCTGTTGAGTGTTTTGTTAATGCGAGGTATTTTCAATTCACAGGAAAATAGAAACTCTGTTTCTTCTTTATGTTTTCCACTTCTTTTGACATTTCAGTCAAGGACCTGGAATGCTCTTATCGTCGTTTGCCTCCTCAATATTATGCTTTTGTCACTCTTTATAGTGGTTGGCCATATTGCCTGTATAGTTGGAATATCTAGAACTTGTAAAAAGTCAGGTAACCAGGGCCGATATATAGCTGCTCAAAAAAACATGTGTGTCTCTATTGTTATTACTCTTTTTAAGTATCCAGCGTTGTTTTCTGTCAGTGTGTTTTTGCAAAACAGTTACCATATCCCGCCAATATTATCATCAATCCTAGCTTCGTGCATTTTACCATTTGATTCTATGATCAACCCATATCTGTACACTATAATAAACATGCAATATACACATTTTCTGATTATACAGAAGATATTTACCACTATTTCACGAAAATTAGTTAGAGGAGAACAGTAAATTTACAGCATGTTTTGCAATGATCTCAAATTTTATTGCAATGTGTCGTGGAATTGGGTCCATGCTACACTCAAAAGGGATGCAGTTGATCTATGTTGCGAAGTGGAACATGACACATAGCGTGCACTGCGTTTTCCCATGAAGTCTGCTGTGGTTGTAACGTGGTTAATCTTGATTAGAATATTTATAGGACTATATCTTTAATATCTTACCAGTTTTAATTATTTGCAGTGATGACTTTTTGATTGAAGATGATATTGAAGACTCAAGCTGGTATCAGCCATTGCAGTTACTACCATGGATTATTAGGCTTGCTTCATTTCTTAGACCTGTGTTTAGAAAATACATTTTTCCCATACCCAAGATAGCACCCCTTATTGACTTCTTAAACAGTTAGCTAACAATCACCATATGAACCCATGTGTTTTGACGCTTTGTAATTTTCAAACTTTCAACTTGAAGTGATTTGTTTGTGAGATCTTTTTCCCTGATCCATATTTTTTCTATTATTTTTTAACAGTTTTGCTTCATCTGTGGTATCTGGTTTAACATTTGACAGATATATATCGACAAATGGTTCCTCTGCTGGAGAGGGAACATTCCTTTTTGAAAATCAATTATAATGAAAGGTCATGGAAATAAATTAAGAATATCAAGAACTGACATGACTAATATTTTCACGGATCTTCAAAGGTCATTTATCAGGGTGTGTAAACTATGAGGGGAAAATATATCACTGATTGTTCTCTGTTCATATTGAACTTACAGGAAATAAAATTGTTGTTAAAGCTGCAGTGTGTTCATCTTCTAAAAGTAAAGTTTCATGTCCACTTGTGCTTATTTGCCCTGGACACAGGCCTGTCCTATCCATCTTTTTGTCTCTCTCTGAAACGAGCTTGTGTGGCCATATTTCATTCACGGGAACTTGTACCTTCAAAAGGTATTGGTGTTTAGTGCAGCAAAATTAAGTCACTGCTGCTTAACCTTTCATATAATATATACTATTATACTTAAGATACCAAATTTAGCACGTCCATACTTCTTGTGATAGGAGTATACCTCACATCAAAATTAACTCACTGTTACCTTGACCTTTCTTGTGTGACTATGTAGGTGAATTCTTGTACAGATCAAATCTACTATACTACAGTACCTAGAGATACCAAACTGAGTAACTGGATTTCTCTTGGGATCGATGTTTGTAAAGTACAGAATTAAAATCATGTTGACCTTGACTATTGACAGAATTATAAAACAGCTTGTGTGTAACATATTGTCTGTACCTTTATATTTAATAAAGTTGCATGTAGATACCTATGGGATCAGGAGCGTGTCATATAGTCTATTATATTTCATGTCAAGGCCAAAATGCAGTCAAGTGTGTACAAGTGAATAAGGCTCAGCTCGAACATCTAACCAAGAGTGATTTTCTTTTTTTTAAACCTTCCGGGAACAGTTTACACTGAATGTGTCTTTACCAAGTTTGTTCAAGAAGCTATGCTCCAGTAAATTTAGTATTTTGTATTGTTGGAAACTCGTCAAAGCAATGTTTAAACTGCTTGGCCAATCACTTCAAAATCATATATGGTTATTAATGGATATCCCGAAACCTGTTGTTCCAAGTTTGTCCATCTTTGGATCATTTAGTGTGTTGTACAGCTACTTTCGACATCTCAAAAGACTGGAATTGTGTAGATGTTGCTGTATATCCCTTTTTTCAAATAATTTTCACTTTGAATACTCCTCATTGAATACATATTTTCTACACAACTCTAATCTAATAAATAATTCCTATTTGTTTTATAAAAATTAAGGCAGCTAGGTCTTTTTAAAGATACATATGTATGTTTTTCTCTTTTTTCCCCTAGCTGACTCCACATAAGAAATTATAATTTGGATACATAATTTCACGTGTAATTGACCTTAGGAAAAGGAATTGTAACTGATCTTCTGTTACATCTTTTCCTTGAAATTATCTAAAAAGCAAATCCTCGTGTATGCAAAGGTATCCATTAAATACCAGTAATGCCATGTGGCAGGACTGGATTCACAAACAGTTTCAACAGTTGGCCTTTGTCCAGATTCAACCCATTCTGGAATAGGCCAGATGTTAGGATCTTCCATGTGTTTCCCTGTTCATCTTTAAGAGAAACAAGGGAGTGCTCATTCAGTTTGGCTCTTTTTGTTTAGCCTCTTTGGTATATTTGCTGTCCAGTTTGTTTTCACTTTTCTGTAGATCCTGCTCTGAAATCTACACAAACTGAACAGTGTCATTACCATATCCAAACATCCCATGTCCCACCAGGGCTTCCAATCAAATCTATGGGGTAATTCTGGGTGTATTTGTTCATCACCTTATTAATATTACCACTGGCAGTCTTAATTGTGTTACAATTCCTATCATTAACAGTACTTGTCTTCTAAGCTACAAATATTTGTCATTTGTTTCAGGATTGCTTGAAATAATACACAAGGGTCCAATATTGACAGTACAAACAACATTGCCAACAAAATCTGTACAATTCTATACTCATAATGGTGTATGTGCATACAACTTTTGTGTCTACTGTTTTAATCTATCCAGTTCCAATTTTCTGACTATAGAGTTTCCAGTACCCAACAAACTTTGTGAATTTATTGTTTTTTCTTGCATCTGTTACATAGTCCTCATTTTAAAGAGGCAGTGTCCCATGTTCCTCACACACACACTTCCATGGATTTGGGCAGCTGCTCAGAGCATCTGCATAAACATTGCATTATCCAAGCTGGTACTGGGCTGCAAAATCATAGGTTGCCATATCCTGAATACATCAAGCACTGCTGCTTTTAGACACCTTCAAACTAAGCCCCATTTTAAAGCTTTACAATAAAATGTGGCCCAAGTGCCTATAATCCTCATAAAAACCAAATGCACAGCAAACAATTCTTTTTCCACCAGGACTGATTTTGTTCTGATTTGGCTGAAACTTATGTCATATGCCAATATTTTCTCCTGCCCATCTCAACGCAGTGAAAGTACAGCTCCAGTGCTACTTTCACATTTATCAGTATTTAAAATAAAATGATCTCCATTGTTAACAGGATTTGCAACATTATCTGGACTCCATAAGATTGCCTATATTTTTGTTTCAAAAGCCAAGTGATATTTATTTGTTCATTTGCATTTGTGATGTTTTTGAGTCAGTTCAATTAGAGGCTGTTAAGTTTGCGCAAAGTTGTCAATGAAACTTCTGCAACAATTGCCTATTTCAAAGGAAGATCTTACTTCTGTGCCATTTTTAGCTTTTTGCAATTCTGCCAGTTTTCTAACATTTGCAGGGTTTCAATGCACAACATACTAGAATAGTGCATGCCCTAAAATGGAGCTCTTGTCTGACATAAATGGCATTTCCTTGGCTTGCGTTTAAAACCACTGGCTGTTATCCTTACAGACACATCAAAAAGTGTGGATAAATGTCTGTGAAAATTATGACCAAATCTGCCTAGATAAAGCAAGTTTGCTTTTACAAACCACTGAAAATGATTTTCATTACTTTCTGAAAAGAAGCTGTGAGTCTGGATGGTGTAGGCACATTCTAAGAATCATCATTGTGTTACATAACCAGTCCTTGAATATTTGGTTTTTCATTCAAAATATAATTGCAGGTCTAGCTTATATCCAAAGTAGAATCCATTTTTGACTCAGCTGGAGTTTGTAAGCAAACACTTATTCTGGGTAATAGGTACGAATCTTTCTTTGTGACTGAATTTACCCATCTGCAATCCAGTCAAGGTCTAATATTATCATCTTTCTTCCTTAAGAGTACAACATTACTGCTCCAAGTAGACTCAGGTGGCCTAATTAGTCTCAGGTGCAGTAATTTTCCCACTGCCTTTAAGTTTTGCCTCCCAGACGCAAGGGGAACTCTTCTGGGAGGCTGCTTTATTGGCTCGTCATTGCTAGTATCAATTTCATGGTCAGCTACGCTTGTTAGTCCAAGATCATTCTCATTCTTTGAAAATATATCCTGGTAATTATTCAGCATAGGACCAATTGACTGTCTTTCCTTGACATTTTCTTCTTCTGTGCTAATTTCAAATAAGTCATTAAAAAAATCGGAATTTTCCAGCAGTATTTCTGGTTTTACCACAAATAGTTGTTTCTGACATATTTCTGACATAGCTCTCCACTTTACTGAGTTAGTTAACAGAGTAAATCTCCTAGCCTTTCAAAAACTGCACCTTTCTCCTTCATTTCCTTCTTGACAAAAAATTACTATTCAGAACTTATGTTATCAACCGAGCCAAAATATCTTTATAATCTCTGATGAGTTTAACACTAGCTTTTACATTAACTTTATCAGATGTGTTCGTCAAGCAAGTAGCTATTCTCAAAGTATGAGTCTCAACAGATTTTGTGGATGTATCTATCAACATCTATTGAAACCCTTTCCTGTAATTCTCCTCAAAACATATACATTTGCTTCACTCAAATCAGGAATAACGTTATTGTCAGCAGCACAAATTCTTTACTGATTTGCCTGAAGTTCAACTATAATTTAATTTATGTCAACTCTGTTGATTGATATTTGGCTTTGTCTCAAGTGTCACTACATCAGTCCCAAGAGGACTTTGTCCTCAATTTCTGCTACCAAACCAATATCACAGTTCTATGTGCTGTCTAAGTAAAAAACTCTCCCCATGTTGACAAGTCTATCAACATGAACATCACAAGCTATGACTGCAAGACTTTAATATCTACTAAGCAATACATTAATCATAATTATAGAAAGATGAGAACCCTTCATGTTGACAACATGCTGAACAATAAATGTCATGGAAAATAAAAGTGGAAAACAGTTTTCAACAAGACCAGAGAAACTCATAAAAACTCCGAGCAAGCAAGATCCGTCGATGATCAAAACCAGTCAGCAATACACCACAGAAAGTAAACATCCAGAATTTTAAAGCAGAGGCACCAACAACTTGTAAGGATTCATGTTTCCCATCAATATTTTCATTTGCTTTTGTTTCCCTTTGTTGAAAACATGGACACTCACATTGATGAGAAACTACTTGCTGAAAGAGTTACAGTTGTGCAGGTACTTGCATCTGCCCCATGATCATTGGTTATGCACAGTCAGGAACAACATGATCATGCTGACCACATATAAAGCAACCCTGCTTCTTTACATATTGCCTGGTGTTGTGTGACCTAGTTCCTTGCAATTCTTCACTCTCTGTCCCTTGCAGACCATTATTCTGCAGACCAGCAACCTTCTTCTGGCTTTAGGATTCTATGTCCAATCATTCATCCATCTGTGCACTGATTTTCATAAACTCAACAAGCTTTGGAGCAACTGTAGAGAGATCAGTAAGCTGATTCAATTCTCCTATATTGGACTGATACCGTTCATTGGCAGACTTAGATTTCATTTGAGATTCATCTCTAGCTAAACTTTCAGATGAAGTGTTACCAATACCAGACATCAGCCGGCATAAGCTCCATAGTACTCTTACTTACCTTAACCAAATGGTTTGGTACTGTATGTGCTAATGATAACACATCCCACTGCTGCCACCAAAATGAAGCATTCAAAGTGTAGCATGAACTATGTCATTAATTTCTAGGTCAGTGATCTATGTCCGTGTCCACTGTAAATAATGATAAATTTACAAACTATGAAATCATTAGCAGGGTAATGTATCCATATGCTGCCTTTTTTTTCTTTCTTTCTATCCTGCTTTCCTTCTTTCTTTTTTGGGGAAAACATAATGAAATATGCACTTACCATGTACAGCTACTTCTCACCCTCCTACCCTGCAGTCACCTGTCACCAGAAAGTTGTCAAGCATTTCTTGTAGTCCATGTGGAAGGGAAGTTGCAGAACAGATCAAACCTTAAAATCTGTGCCTTGCAGCCAGATTAGTGAAAAATCACAAGTTTGCCTACTATGGATGAATAGGTGTATGCACAGAACAGTCTTAAACACATTCTCCTCATTTCAAAGGTGGCATGTGGAGCAGAAGTTAATATGAAGCTATTCAGGATCTATTTCCATATTTCTGGGGAATATCTATTTGGCAATATAACACAACCAAACAGCAGGAAAAGACTTCCAAATGTTGCTAAGATTTACCATCATAAATTTGATAATGTTTTCAACCCCACTTGCCTAATCAATGAGTAAAATTTTATTTGCAGAATAGTTCTATATACTTTTCAGACAGATCAGTGGGTGGAACTTGGTCCCATTTTTGTTCCAAGTGATGCAAATGTTGTTCCAATTTTGCTGGAAAGATTTGTGGATTTTGTGCACCATAAAATACTGTATTCCAACCTGAACCCATGCAGCTGCAATAATGAAAAGAGCTTGTTACTCTAATTTGCATAAGTACACATTACAAACGTCACAAATATTTGCAAAACTTACAAACTCCCATATTTATGCTTTAAGTATAGGTAATATTTGGCCCCTTATTAATACTACAACAATATAGAATAGAAATAAAATAACAAATTTATAAGATGACATATAAAAAAGTTACAATATGTTTTTACATTTAGTTGCTTGCTGTGGGATGAAATAGGTCCTTATCAATTTATACTTTAGTCTGCAACTCATGTCCAGTGGGTGGAACCAGCACTTTGAAAGTGCCCCGTGAGACAGCTTCTTCACTTAGTTCCTCCTCAATCTAGTGCATAACAATAGAATCCTCAATATCTGGTGGTGGTGGTGGTGATTTTGGTGGTGATCCCATAAACATTTTTGCATCTTTCCAAATCTGAAAACATCTGTCAAAATACTATTATACAACAATATATCTGAGATACATTTCAGTTGTCAGTCTTCATGAGACCTGCAATTTACCAGAAAACTACCAACCCACTACAGGAAACACACAGATATATTTATGATATTACCAAGTAATATTTTCACCTGATTGTATTTTTTTCTAGAAACTCTATATACTATGTTTGCCAGCTACATAATCTGATGCAGGTGCTGGTGGCCTCACTTTCCAGACAGTTTGCATTGTAACAAATAACTTCCTGTATGCAAGATATGCAGCTGAAGTTCTATGTTCTCAGTCAAAAGGATCTCTTGCAATCTTAGAACAGATGTGAGTTCCTCACAATGACATCATTTGGCATAAAATTATTATCTTTGCTAAAGATGCATCTTGCAATTGCTGACTTGTCCTGGTGACTACTGTGAAATCGATGACAGTAGTATTGTTCCGTCTAGATAACAAATCCTGAAACACATCTGCCAAGAACTCATTGTCCTTCTCCTCTATATTGCAGGCAATGGTTGTGTCAACTATTAGCACCTTATTCACCCAAAGGATAAAGGAATGACCCTGTCTTTGCATAGTTTTGATCTATCATGAGGACTCATAATCTTTGTTCTTGCCTTTCACCCTACACAACACTGGGAACAGGACTGTGGCCTCCAAGAATGATTCCTCTCATGCTTTGCTCAACTTCTGTGACTGGCCAGCCTTTCAGCAGTCTCTAAGCTTTATACAAGATATCTGAACTCTGTAGCTTTCAAAAAACCCTTCAAATCATATGCCTTTTTTCTGATGAGCTGGTGCTACTCTACGATGTTCCGAAGCAATTGGATTTGCTTTACTTACGGTGGTGATAGCCCTCTACTTTACCCTTGACATGTACAGTAGCTGACTATGACTTCATACAACAGGACATTCTGTATTTCCATGGCACTACCAATCAACCTACTCGGTTATCAAAGTAATGACACACTTTTACCTAAATTAAGAAACGTCATTGGCATTTGGCAAAAAAGTCAAAGTACTGGGACAAGCTACTTCTGCTCTTAGAGAAAATGGGGAAAACACAAAACTGTCAGATTTGGCATCCCCCAAGGAAACCACCCATGAATGCAGAAAACAAACAAAAATTGCTCCAACTTTACATACAGACTGGTCTTTACCACCATGGTAGCAGACTACCATTGGAACCATTGTGCCTTGAATAGTTATTGAATCCTTTTCTAGGTGAATGGTGCCCTCGTTGGAATAAGAAAACAAGACCTAAGAGTATACTATACTTAATTGAAGCACCAAAGCAATCCTACAAGAACACAGAAAAGAAAAACTGTGTGACAATATGTAGCACACAAACATAATAAAGAATATCTTTGAAAAAACAGCATGTCTATTCATCCACAGACTTAAGAAAAGATGGTGGTAAAGTATGCATATGGCTTAAACTCCGTAGATTTCCTCTGGGATCCCCTGTTTCCACCTGCACTAAGATCAGTATAATAATTGACTAACATCTACCCATTAAGACCATGCATGTTGGAGAACAGTCAATGGCTCAACAAAATCAATGTTGAAACTCTTACAAGTTTATAGTCCCACTGATGCAGTCATTCCTGTTCCTTTAGACATTTGACCACTGTGTAGATGGTATCCTGAATGAGGAAATATTTTCTGTCAAAATAAAGTATAAATATATAATAAACATATTATCCAGTGCCGTTTCTCCTTTTATACAGTATTTGATGATAACATTAAATCAAATTCATGTTATCGTTGAATGCATTAACTGTTACGTTAAAGTATTCTTTTTTAAATAATATCACTAATTACATTTAGTGTTATCATATATTGCATTTAATGACATCAACAACACAATTTCATGATAAGCCTTAATAGGAATTATTTAGATGTAAGAATAATTCTTTTTGATGATACGGATAACCTTCAATCGATTTATTGTTATGAGTAAACAGACATTATTTGGTTTGATGTTTAAATCAAATAAAACATATCATTTGATAAATTTAGTGATAAAAATAATTGTCTGGGGATATCAATATATATGTATATATACATATATATATGTGTGTGTGTGTGTGTGTGTGTGTGTGTGTGTAGTTATAATTGTAATAATTATTATTATATATCTCTTAATTCTCTACTTGAAGTACACTTAAAAAAGAGAAAAAACAAACAAATGAAAAAATGTGTTCGTATTTTCTTCAAATAGGTAATCTGAAATGGCATTTAATAAAGTGCATTTGAGCATGTGTCCTGCAAAAACTGACACGTACCCTCTCATTCATTGACATATAGTGTTATTTATCTTTGCCACTGATATCACCGTTTTGGCTGCAAATAGTGTTTATGCCCACTATAGGCCCCTATCCAGAAACACTGTGAACACATCTGGGCTTTGTGGGATTTTGTACACACATAATTATTGCCCTCCCTGTGCACTGCTGCAGGGTTTGTATTATAGACACAGTAACTAAACTGACAATGGCCAACACCTCTTGACAGATCAGTGCATCTGCTACAATTAGTATTGTTTTTAAGATCTGGGTGATTACCCATGTATTCAGCAGAATGATAAGGTAAATACCTATAGGTATTTTCTTTTCAACATCAAAACAGTCATAACTGTGGATAGCACGATTATTTTCCACCCTCAGAAATGTTACTGGTTTGTCTTCTATCAGTTCAATGGAAAAGTTTGCTGAAGTATAATCCCCTGGTTCTCGCTCAGTGACTGATGAGCTCTGAAATGGTTCCGCTGTAGGGTCAAGATATGAAGTCACACTAATTGGTGAAAAATCAATGATGGTTTCTTGATCATCAGTCAGATCATTTCATCTTGGTATCTCAGCATCCAGGGTTGAGTTTGGTACATTCCAGGCTTGGCTCCTGGTCACAATGCCTTTCTGTCTGGATGATCTCCAAGCCTCTACTAATTGCCTGTCTGCCACCTGATTGTCTGGCTTTTGCTTGAACATCGCGTCTCTAGTTTCAGAGTTGGCTACACAGTCAGATTGCTTATATCACAACTTGACAGTCACACTTTCGTGTTTTTCCTGGAAGATACTACATGAATTTAACCGATAGTTTTCTAGAACAGCACTCAAAAGGATCTCGAGCACCTTAGGAAATCCTTCCACTGGCATGCTCTTCAGTGTGGCTTTTCCTTCTACCCAATTACAAAGTAAATGCAGTTCTGAAGCAGTATGGCTTTTTTCTCAAAGGCCTTTGATCAAATACATTTGATGGTATGACTAAATACATTACACAGGCTTTAAAATATTCCATATTCATTCATGAAATAAATCAATTAAGTCTTTTCTATAAAATGTGGTACTGTTCTAACCAGTATATCACGGAGATCATCTCCTGACAGTTGGCCAAATGTTGTACCAGTGGTATCTGGATTGGAAGTTGGAAACACTTACTCAGGGGGGTCTAAAGAGATCAAGCTTGTTAAGCCACCACGAACACACATGAAGCATCTCTTGTTACATTGGTCCTCTGTCGACATGCACATGAACTGTTCCAAGATGCACTGTCCAAAACAATGCTGTCAATTCAGATGCTATAATGGGGACTATGTAACTGAAAACAGACTAAAACAGTTCAAAAGTAGAAAAGAGGACCTTTAAAGGTTAAATATATGTAAGTGCACTTGTCTTTGGATGTGTCCATAAAAAATGAAGATGCAGTGGGATCTTTTGTTCAATATTTGTGCTCGCAACCACCAGAAGGCATCATTGTTTTAATACATCAGAAACTTGACCCCTGACCTTTAAACTGACGTTTGGCCAAGAGCTTGACCTTGAACCCCTGACCTGAACTTTGACCTCTGACCTTAATCCTGATCTCTGACCTTGCCTCAATAAAGCACCAACATGTTGACTATACTGGAAGGCAGCCCTATATATATATACATACAGTTGAAATTCTTAATGGCCTCTATTTTCATATTTTTTTAATCTATGGACTTGTCCAGAGGAAATGCTAAGTTTCAGTACATGTGCTATACAAATGCAAAATTTGAGGTTTCTTCATTGTGGGGTGTTCCAGTTTAAGTTGCCACAAAATTCCAGCAAAAAGAAATATAGAATATTAGGTAAAACAGAAAAGTTTGTGTTGAGACATATACTTTGACTACAAATGCTTTGCTGCATAGCAATTCTCTCTATGCGTGTGTGTGTGTTTAAATCTGGAATATATGAAAATGCACTGGTCATTGGAAGTATTTATAATAGATTGCAGATGTAGTAGAAGCATATGATTTTGTTCAATAAATCCTGTTGAAACCACTAGATGGCATGACTGTTTTGAAATATCTGAACGTTGTCTTTTGACCTCGATCTTTGACCTTTAAGCTACAACTTGACCGTTAACCCCTTACCTGACCTTTGTTCTTTAACCTGACCTCTGACCTTGACCTTTGACTTTACCTCAATAAAGAACTAACATGTATGGTGAATACACTGGAAGCCAGGTTCACATATGAACATACAACTGAATATCTGGATAACCCTTATTTGCGTAAGTTTCAACCTAACGACTTCTCCAGACGATATGCTAAACTTCACTGCAGATGCTTTATTTACGCAACATACGATGTTTCTTGATCGCATGCGGTGTCTGTGTTTAAGCCACCGTAAATAAAATAGGAAGGAAGAAAGAAAGATAAAAAGAAAGAAAGAAAGAAGAAAGAAAGAAAAGAAAGAAAGAAAGAAAGAAAGAAAGAAAGAAAGAAGGAAGGAAGGAAGGAAGGAAGGAAGGATGGATGGATGGATGGATGGATGGATGGATGGATGGATGGATGGAAGGAAGGAAGGAAGGAAGGAAGGAAGAAAGAAAGAAAGAAGAAAGAAAGAAAGAAAGAAAGAAAGAAAGAAAGAAAGAAAGAAAGAAAGAAAGAAAGAAAGAAAGAAAGAAAGAAAGAAAGAAAGAAAGAAAGAAAGAAAGAAAGAAAGAAAGAAAGAAAGAAAGAAAGAAAGAAAGAAAGAAAGAAAGAAAGAAAGAAAGAAAGAAAGAAAGAAAGAAAGAAAGAAAGAAAGAAAGAAAATGAAAAATCATTGGAACATGACCATTTGAAGCAGACACGCACAAGCTGATATTCTGCCATGCAGTAAATTATATCTTACCGGAAAACTTGCATTCTAATTGTTCAAATTCCTTACACTTCTTCACCTTTTGAAATTGGCCAATTCAAACTGCTTTATGATCACTGACGGAAATAACAGTCTGAAATAAAATTCAGTACAAAATAACGAATACCGAAAACTAGATATTTGAATTATCCAGTACAGGCCCTGAATGTTGTTCATATGTTTCCATGGTATATCCAAAATTTAAAGTCCATAGTTCAATGCAAATATAGATATGTAAACATTGAAGCTTGGACTTCGAACACTTCAAGGATAACATGATCCAACATTCACTAAAACTCTCTCCTTCCAATATACCCGTGGTTTACACATATCATGCTCTTCTGAACTCAATCCATACTATAATGATAGATTTTCCAATCTATCAGCATGTCTGGACCTGCTACGGAAATTTTGTATTCTTAATCTTTGTGAAAAAAGCTTTTATTCAACTACAGTACCAACAAATACATGTAAACTTCGCCTGAAGTAGGTGGTTGTTGGTATTATGGGGCAAGTCATGTAACAATCATTCATCACAAAGGAGACACCTTTGAAACGAAATTCTGCATTAATTTAAAGTAATATAATTTAACAATATGTGACTCTATATTCCTTAGTTCAGAGGGCCATGGGGTCTTACTAAAGGAAAAAAATACAAATATTGGGGTTAATGAAAACGCAGATCACGTACACATACACATACATACATACATTACTTACATACATACATACATACATACATACATACATACATACATACATACATACATACATACATGCATGCATGCATACATACATACATACATACATACATACATACATACATACATACATACATACATACCGTCAACCAGGGCTACTTTAAGCGTTTTTGCAGTTTCTTTTTCTATCCTCTCTGAATACTTTTACCGGTACAGCAAACATTTTGTGTTTGTATTAGGGAGCTTAGATAGGATTTGTGATACTGGAGCCTAAAACTTTCCGGACATGTAGCATTACTTCTATTGTTTTCTCATACGGGTGTTCAAAGTATCACTTCTTTACAGGGTACTTTGAACACATATAAATTTTCGCTACAAACAATTAAGTAGACTCAGTTGTAACTGAAAAAATGGCATACTTCAGTAAGTCCAGCAGCATGTGCAGGTCATTACGATCCACAAAGGTAATATTAGAATGAATTTCACCTAAAACCATATGTTTATTAGTCATGGCATAATTGATAGTACCCAAGACTTCACAAATGAAACCTTACGTCACTTTCCTATACCACATTATACAAGCAAAAGACATTTCTGACATCCAGGCTCTTTCCGACATGTCTATATGTCTTATGGCGAGAGAGAGAGAGAGAGAGAGAGAGAGAGATGAGAGAGAGAGAGAGAGAGAGAGAGAGAGAGAGAGAGAGAGAGAGAGAGAGAGAGAGAGAGAGAGAGAGAGAGAGAGAGAGGAGAGAGAGAGAGAGAGAGAGAGAGAGAGAGAGAGAGAGAGAGAGAGAGAGAGAGAGAGAGAGAGAGAGAGCATCACTGTAAGGTTTTTAATTGACGTATATTTTGAAATACATTATAAGTGTTTTGTAACAATATGGCGACCAAGCATTTTGAGATTGAAGATATGCCTTGTCTTCATTTTGACAATTTGAGTTATGTACCGTAGTTGCGCAAACAATAAAACATTGGAACAGTAAGAAACCTATTAGGGAACTTGGCTGAAGTGTTTGTTAATAATCAGAAATCCACAGCAGTGCCAACAGATGAACAACTTGTTTGACATTTTCACAAGGAACATATCCACAAAGCTTCAGCTAAATCTTAGTGACGGTTCGGAGAAGTGCAAAAAAGTGAAAACACACAAAGAATCATTAAAAATCGACAAAAAGGCAGTGCCACTGGTAAAACAATTAGGAACCAGGAGTTCCGAGGAGTTTTTCTGTGTGATATCAAAGCAATTGCGTGTGCGGTTTCAGAGAAGCAGTTTTTTTTTTATTCGCCGAAAAAAAGTTAAAAAATTTTTTTTTTTTAAATCCAAAATCACTGGAGCGTCACCATTTGAATAAACTTTGTAGAGACCCACCCAAAGTACATTGGCACCAAGTTCGAAATCAATGCGGCTTACGGTTTCAGAGGAGGAGTCGAAAAAAGTAACTTAGCAAAACAATGCCCATTGACTTGCATAGTAATCAAGAGGAAAGGTGCAATTACTGATAAGTACCCGAATTTTTAAAAACAAATCGTTAAAAATCAGGAATCTATAGCAGTACCAACTAGTGAACAACTCTGTTTGACACTTTCGCAACACACGTATCTGAAAAGTTTCAGCCTACTCTGAGGGCCGGTTGTGGAAAAGTCGAAAATAACAAAAACACACAAAAATCATAAAAAAAAAAAAATAAAAAGTGGAAAATAAATTGCAGCGCCACCTGGTCAACAAAAGAAGGAGTTTAATATAATGAATAAGACACAAATACAATAGACAAATGTTGAAAAATGGACATGGCTAATAATATTCAGGTATACCGCCCGATGTGCACACCCAGAGCGACACAGCTGTATTACTCAACTGTGTCACTCGGCGCGCCCACCACGCAAGTGACCAGGGCCACCTACGTCCAGGCTAGTAACAGCAATTATTTAAACCAGATTTATAAAGGTGTTACAGTTTGAAATATATGTGGTACTATGTTTTTCTTGAAAAAAGTACATGGACTTCATATGACGAATATGCTGGGGGATAGAGTTCCAAATTGAAGAGCCAATATTAATATTTCAAATATTATCTAGTGGTTTCAACCAGATTTATTGAACAAAATCACTCATGTGCTTCCACCTGATGGTACGTTTTACACTGAAACTTTCAATTTTTATTTTGCAAAGGGAGAATTACATACCATCATTTCGATTTAGTAATCAGATTAATAGAATAGTCACAAAGAAAAAAACCGAATTATTATTATTATTTATTATAATAATAATAATAATAATAATAATAATAATAATAATAATTATTATTATTATTATTATTATTATTATTATTATTATTATTATTATTATTATTATTATTATTATTGTTGTTGTTATTATTATTATGGGGGGGGGGTATTGTGACTTGTTTCTGCTAAACAGTGTTGTTTTCTTTTACTGAATTTAAGACAAACACATCAACGGACACTGTAAAATGCTGCAGCTGGAATTGTCAGAAAAAAATTATGAATATATCATTTTTAGAGGTAAAGATACTGTTGAAAATTTGAAGTGACAAAATGTTAAAGAGAGAAATTAATTTAGCAAGGCAACTCTAATGTTACAATGCACGCAAGGTCTAGCTTCAAATTAACTATGTTAGCAGGTCAATTTTGACAATGAAATTACTCCAATTAATGGCAATATCCATGTTCCTTGTCCGAAAAAAGTATATTGAAACATGTCTTTAGTTTTCATGGAATACTAACATCTACATCTGGTTCAGTCTTAGAATTTACTTAGTTAAGCGATTGATATTGGGATATTTTGTCATCGTACATTGTTTATCCCTGGGCCGCAAGTTGCCATAACATTTTTCGTTGGGAGATTGAACTATTAGGCCAGCATTGAATGAATATTACATCCAGACCAAAAAAATAATAAAATGAAAAAATAAATAAAACAACTTACAAACAAAAAGATAAAAAACATACTAACAAAAACAAAAAAAAAACAAAAAAAAAAAAACAAAAAAAACGAAAACCGAAAAAACAAAAAAAGCAAGAAAAACAAAAACAAAGTAAAAAAAAACAAAACAAAAAATTAAAAACAAAACAAAAAGCAAAACAAAAACAAAAACAACAAAAAAAAAAAAAAAAAAAAAAAACCAACAAAAAACAAAAAGGAACAAATAAATAAATAAAGGAAAAAGGTCCGACGTAGCATGGTATGGGAATCGTGAACAGACATTATATGTGCATGTGTGCTGGGGACTTAATTTGAACGATGTTAAAGATCTATTGCATAGATAACAATGGGTATTTCGAGATGATACTTTGAGCACAGTGCACCAAACACCACGAGTTGTGCCACACTAGTGGCCAAGCATTCACGAATGCACTCCTTTCTCATTCCTTGTACTTATCAACTATTAGAGGTTGTAACACGGATATACCGAAATGTTTTGCCTTTAGTAATACGAATTTTGTGAATAAATATATAAACGAACACAGTCCATGGGAGGACATGATGCGCAAATAGATGTCGCCTGATATTTGAAAAAGAATGGGCTTTTCCTTGGCTATGGATTACAAAGATCAGATAGTAGCTTGATGCTTTCACTGTGAACTGGATCTGTAGGTACACGTTTTGAATAGTTATAGTGGAGGTAGAGTGTGTTTATAATGTTCCAGATTCATAAATATCACAAAAACGATGTAGGCCTACTTTACTCTTTTGCTGTAAACACAGCTGACTGACAAGTCGGGAGAACCAAAAGGTGATAGGCCTAACAGATTTCTTTTTATTTTTGGCAGAAATAATGAAATTTGTGTTTTGGGTTTCTAGGTCTATACATTTTGAAAAAACAAAACAAAACAAAAAGACTAGTGTCTGCAGTTAATGATGAATATTTCTAAGGTTGAGAGGACCGGTTTAAAACGACCAGTTGCCTGTTATGGGTGACTACCTGTTTCAAGTCAAGAGTGAAATTTGTTTACATTGGTATGGGAAGATAAATGTTGATGCTTTGCCAAGTCTGGAATCTCTTTGCTGTCATTGTTGGGTTTGGAATTCATGAATATGGATCATGTTTTTTCTGTACTATTATATCAATGAAATGACCTTCCCCTCAGAGTCTAAAACAAATATCGAGAGATTTAGAGATTACTTCCCAAACTCAGTTATCGTTATTTCATTTCTATTTTGACATGGCTCGTACCTTTTAGGGACCTTCAGACCAAAGCCTCACCTTCAGGCATCTCTATACCCACTCGCTCTCGTGTCTCACTTTTTGGGTCACTGTACCTGCTGTCCCTTTTGCTTTTAATCATTACTCTAAATTGTTATTATTATTATTATTATTATTATTATTATTATTATTATTATTATTATTATTATTTCATCAGGTCAGTCAGACCAATCATGGAAAGTTATGGTCCCCAACCTAACTCTGCTAACATAACTTTTAGGATCAAATTTGAAAGTGATGGCCATGTGGCCATATAAACATTAAACATCACTTTTTTTTGGGGGGGGGGGGGGGCTTCCAATTCATATAAATTTTGTATAAGTGGACTTGACATCTAAAGTTACTGTTGAAAGTCAGGGTATAATGACCATTTGACGAAAGCACAGTTTTTTTTTATTACTTTGTGGACAATCTTCTATTTGTTATCTTGACTTTGTTTTGTATCCTGCATTACTGACAGAAAACGCATTTTTATCTGTAACACAAGAAGCTATTGATGAATTTAACAGACTTTTAATTCGTTACCTAGCTCCGCTTGTGTTCAAACTACACACACTTACACATAGCCGTCGATATTTTAAAGGTAAATGCAAGGGATATCATATAAGATCTAATCTCAAAGAAGCGTTCGTTATCCAGGATACCTGAACAATTAAGAAGAAAGGGATCGGGGTTCCTTATAATTAATGAATTCATATGTTGGGTAGGTAATGGTCTACAATAGATGCATCTCTAAGTTCGTGAAATAGGCCTTAAAATAGCCATCCTCCCGTGGCATGAATACAGATGAAAAATACAGCGAATGGACATTAGTATAAAGCCTACACTGTTTATAATTCTAAAATAGGAAGATTTCAGTTTTTCCAGGTGTGTACAAGGAGTTTTATGTGCCAAATCCAGGAGACGTAGCTCAATGACTCATTCCATTAATTTTGTAAACAGAGATACCTAAATTTCAAGCGAAACGTTTTATTGTTGGAGCGACTTTATGACTTCTCAAAAGTCTCTGTGCAAGAAACAATTCAGCGATCTGAAGGAAAAAACAATTATGTGATCTGCAGCAAGTTCTTCTCAATTTATTTATTTATTTATTTATTTATTTATTTATTTATTTATTTATTTATTTATTTATTTATTTATTTATTTATTTATTTATTAATTTATTTATTTATTTATTTATATATATATTTATTCATTAGTTATTTTTGTCACACACACCCAGATAAACATAGAATTATATTTGACTGATAAGTATGAAACTAAATGATCTTTAACGTTACTTTTGTATCACTGGACTATAAATTTTTGTTATCGTAATTTCAAACGACACAACTAACCACATTTTTGGAGAAGTGTTGCATGACAACATCCATTCAATATGCCTTAATCATCTGGCTTAGACAAACAGTTTTGCTGGGAAAAGTAGGAGTGGCCATTCCTGCACAGTAGCTTTGCTGCAGACACACTGTATTCTAGAAGCATAAATAGCTCATTTTTAACTGTACAACGGCAAATGCGAGATATAGTATTTTGCTATATACGAAGGCTGCCACTTTGGGAATAATTTCAACCATTGGTCATACTGCTTGATGCAAGTATGAAGTTATGTATAGTAGAGGAAAATAAATTGTTTATATATATATATATATATATATATATATATATATATATATATATATATATAAGCTGAAAAATGAAATAACAGGTTACAGGCGGGATCTCTCTGCAGAGCTCAAAAAGAAATCAACGAGAAATATCTCAAAACCTAATATTTCGTTCAGTTGGAAACCCAAGGTCAAAATCCAATGTATCCGAGCACAACAAAGAAATAACCAAACTGTCAGATAAAATGCGGGATCTCACTTTAGCTCTGACGGTGAAAATGCTTGAAAATGATGTGCACAAAAGAAAGTGGTCACTCGTTTCATTAGGTTTGAAGGGCCCGGCTGATGAAAATCAAAATGACACCAGACAAAGTTGTACTGATTTGGCCATAAATCATTTAAAGATAGGCAACGAGAAAGCTGAAAATGAAATAACAGGCTACTGGCGGGATTTCTCTGCAGAGCTGAAAAAGAAATTAAGGAGAAATATCTCAAAACCTAATATTTCTTTCAATTGGAAATCCAAGGTCAAAATCCAATGTATCCGAGCACAACAAAGAAATAACCAAAGACTTATTGAATCTTGACCTTGACACTGCTCTAGCCCTTCAATGAAGGGCCATCAATAATAGGTGAATTCAATGTACATGTACTCGCATAGGCCAACACCTACAATAACACTCATTGGATAAGTATATATGTCCCTGCACTTGCATGGAGAAAGTTTGTTGTCATCGAAATGTCTACTTTAGTTAGTAATCACTGTGTTTTGCATAAGCCCGACTGTCGTCCACTTTTAACTTTCTTTTCAATGTGAATGCTATGTTAACCACAATCAATGCCCTTCTCAATACAACCTTAACTCTCCACGGGGAACTTCCTCTCTTTTCCCCTTGTCATTATGGACATTAGTTTCATGTGTGTGTTTTTTTCCACTCTATTTTTTTCCACTTTTTTTTTTGTTTTTCCTATTCATATACAATTCTCCTCAATATTTCAGATCTGAGAGGTTTTGCCCAGCTTTCACCTACTCGACGCGCAAACAAAAACAACAAATAAATAGACAAGAAAAAAATACATATTATGGTACTTTCATTATATTTTGCCACACGTTTGCATAGACCAAAATAATTTCAATTTTTCCAGTCTCATGGTCGGCTTCCTACTACCTGTCACAGACAATATTGTATTGGTCTGTCTTGTATATGGAGGTAAAATGTTTATTGTTTACGCGTGTGTTGGGAAAATTCAATTTTTCGTTGATGAAAAATTTGTGCAATTTGTATTTATTTACTCCTTACCATACAATAAACATCATTTACAAACACGGTCTGCATTGCATACACTGCATACACGTGACGCTGGCAGACCAAATCTGGCTGATATTGGTATGATTTGTGCCCCTACCTGTTATAGGTGTAACAGAAAGACTCGTGTACTTCGGTACTGCCTTGACTTTTATATTGCAAGCATATCTATCGTACATGTTATCAGTTTCGTTCAGAATTTACCACATTATGACTTGTCTCACCTGTCATCACATATTATAATGTATACGCATAAGACTATTTTTTTACCAGTTGATATGTACATGTGCATGCTCTACATTCAACAAACTCTTTATTGTGAAGTATGGCATCTAATATTATAGACGAAGATGTGTTGAAACATTTTTGTGGAGCATGAAGGAACTGTTTTGACAATTTATTTAATGTGGCAGATGCTTTGGAAAATGCTCTCTCTATAGCTTCAAACTCTCCATGCGTGAACACGGAACATCTGACTGACTATCTTAAACCACTGAAGCAAACTTTTCTGTATTAGATTTGAACTTTCAGAGCGTTAACGCAAAATATGACAAGATACATATTTTAATTAATGATTTGGCTAAGAATGATTTCGAATTTGATGTAATTTGTCTAAAAGAAACCTGGGTAGAAGATGTGTCTGCTGTATCACTGTATGCTTTGCAGAATTATGTCCTGTTATCGTTGGCAGCAACCTTTAGCTCCAATGGTAGTTTACCAACATATTCACTGCCTCACTGTCACTGTCATTGTCACTGTGGTCCCTTCTCCATCCACCCTTCAATGTTTCCTTCAACATTGCCATAACTTCTTTGGCCATCGGGGGTCCCCTCATTTTTTTCTTATGTCCCATTGTGTACGGAGTTTCTTCTTCCAATTTTTCCTTCTGTTTCGTTTCGTTGATACTAATTTCTTTGCTTTCCAACAACTGATTGAACGTCTCATGCTGGATCCAGGTGTATAGCAGAAATTCCCCTTTGAAATATATGTGCGAAAACCTAAAATAATGCTGGCTTCGAAATTGTTATGAGTAGCCATCTTTGATCTGTTCGCGCACCAAGCTAACTGTGAACTTTCGTTGCCAAGCTTGAGGTCACGGGGCCCAGAAGACACGCCTCCATGACGTCACACTCTGAAACCAGACTGACTGTCGCCGTTTGACAGATAGCTGAAGAATGGTTTCTGTACTTCAAAGGCTCTTTTATTCATGTGATGGGTCAATAATTGATTGACAACCACAGAAAATGTTCAGGGACGATGTTTACTCCATATTGTATAAATGTCAGCTCAACCTGAGCAAAAGGCATTGTTTTAGAGTCAAATGACCAACATCAAAAGCCTTTGAAGCTCGTTTTCTCAGAAAGGAGAATAGGATGGGAACCCACTAAGAAATGGTTATTCCAGGAAAACGGCTGGGCGAAATTTAATCCGGTAAACGGCCTTTGACTTTGTATTGATTGAACTGCAAAAACAATTCAGGGATTTTCGAAATTTTGCTTCGTTCTTTTTCTGTGAAATGAAGAAAATGAACATGCGGGAAATCAAAGGGAAAATTGAAATGTCAAACTTTGAGGATGGATAGCGGAAAAACGAAGCCAAACATGAAAAATCGTCGGATAGTTTTTTGTTGCCAATATGTCAGGATTGAGATAAGAGTGTAATTTTGATTTTATCACAGATGGTTGGTGATTTGTATCGACATTTATGGGATCAATGGTTTGCGGTCAACTTTGGATTGTTTATTCAACAATTAACATCACAGACACATAAACACGGGATATATAAATTCTTTGGATTATGACGATTACATACATATATGATTTGTTATCCTGACGCAAAGATATTTTGAGTTATGACCGATTAAAGTGGGATATTTTTTTGGTGTCTTACCTATCCTTAACGTTTGTACATAGAAACCTTTACATACCAAACCATATTTGGGAAGGTCAATTTCTTGATATATCTTGACATGAAAATGATAAAAAATTAACTCTGTTATATTTACAGGTCTCGCAGAATTGAACTAAAGAGTTTGATTTCCTGGCCTGGTGCATACAAGAAAACTTGAAGTGGAATCCTCATTTGCAAAAAAATGGCAGAAAACTCCAAAAGGTAATTGAAATTTCAGAAGGATCCGCAAATATATCCCAACAAAAACTTAATTTATTATGTACAAATCCCTGTTCCTGTCACACTTAAATTTCGGCATTCTTGCTTGGGGCCACACTCAGGGTCGCATTTTTAAATTACAGTAGAAGGCTGTTCGTCTCATATCCAATACTGGATATTGTGTACATACTGATCCGTTTTTTAAGCGACGCAACTGCCCTCCGCTACTCATTCACATTTTGTCCGCCTTTGTAGAAATCCCAGATTTCCAGCACCAAGGAAAACAACAGTAAAAGCTTCTATCTTCTAATACATTCCTCTTTTATTGCACAACACTTCCCTCATCCATTAAGGACAAAATTCAAACACATTTGTACTATGGTTTCTCACGTTACGTTTAATTTTATGATATTAATTATGACATTAATGAACGTACCACAACAAATTGTTATGTATGCAACAGGTAATTTGTGTGGTTAGTAAATCTTAGTATCTAAGCTCACCTCGTAACACATGCTGTAAATTTGATTTTTTTACCTCCCTAGGTTGCCCCAGCGATAGCGGGTTTTCTAATCTTTAGTTTGGGTCATCCTGACTCAATCTTGTTGTAATTACTTTTTATTTTCTTAACCACAGTTATTGGCACTATGCTTCATATTTGTTGAATGATTCACATTGTATTTCATATGTCAAATAAAACATATTCTGATTCTGTGTAACTATATGAACTTGTAAGATGCAGTCAGCCCACGCTGTGAAGTGATCACTTCAGCTTCCATAGCTTATTAAATGTACATCCGCCTTATCACAGGTCGGTTTGATAAAACTGAAAACATAAACATGCCTTTGTCATAAAAAGGGCTGTTCCACATTAAAATTGACAACAAAGGCATAGGAAATGTAAGAACCTTAGAAAAAGACAAGGGATTAGGTAATCTTATCAAAACAGCGGAACTGAAGTGAAAATTCACTCCAGCTTTAGAAATACTACAGGAGAAACACTTCCAAGGTGCAAATCTTTCACAAAATAATTTCGAAATGAATTTGAAATATGTAAGCTTTGTATGCCTGGTTATTTCATATTCTACAGGGCATTTCGGTTAATCTAATAAAAATGTGGTACATGTGTCATGCGTACATCAAAGATATATACATATGACGAATCCTATATATCCAACCACTCAATCATCAATGTATGATGCCATCCTCAAGCATAGCTCAAGCTGAGTGTACGATGCGTTTGATGCATTTTAAGTTGTCGTACGTTGTAGTTAAGGCATTGTAACATATAAAATATTATTGTACAGAGCATGTACATGTCATGTGTCCAGCATCTGTTAATGTGCAGGCTTCTTACTCCGTTAAAACCAGGCACTGCGTGTAACATAGAGCATAGAACTTCACTGGGAAATAGTGTACAGTCCAAAGGTTTTCAGTGGAGGACGTAAACAACGGTTGGGCAGTAAATCAGGTAACACCTGCTCGTTTTGCGGGAAATGGAACATATACAGTGCCCCAGGAAAGGGTGTTCCGTTATATGATGGATGCCGAGAAGCAAGACTGTTTCTGTCTGAGGATTTTGGCAAACAGCGGTACAAATTTGATGTTATGTCCTTCTCAGTATGTTGGTGGTGTGTGTGTGTGGGGGGGGGGGGGGAGGTAGAGGGATGAGGGGTTTTCAGTGGAGTTTCATGGTCCTGTGTAGGTAGCTAGTCAGATGGTAACATGCTTTATCCATTGTTTATACTGATAGGGTGACATACAGTGTATATGGCACCTGCATTACTGTGTTTGTCATAGCTATCAGTGACATACTAAGCTACCCCGCATCACACAGCTTCGAGTTTATTGACAGAATGCTGGGTGTGTGGTGACCATGCAGAGAGCCCTTATTCTAGTGGTGATCTGACATCTTCTAGCATTTCACTTTTTGTAGGTTGTGGAAATGTACGTATTGTTCCAAAAGAGTTTCAAGTCGAATTTTATCTTTAAGCAGTTGGCAGTCACCATAAGTTAAAATAGTGTGCCATGGACGTAACATTTGCCATTGCAGTTTTCTAGTGCTTTTTGATGCAGAGTACCTCGCACTTGTCCAGTTTGAATTGCAAGTATCCTTCTACTCTAGCAATTTAGTATGGCCATACTGTAGGATGGGCTATCTTGTGGATTTATGTGGATCCAAAGTAGCGAGTCATAAGCCAGAAGCTGTAAAGTGGATAAATCACATTCACTGGTGAAAAGCAGGACCAGGAAAGGGACATACAGATAACCTTGCTGGATGCGTGGCATGGCTAGGTACTTTAAAATAAGTTGTTTTTGATCCAGACCTGTAGCGACCAGTTAGACTGAAGCACTGTTATGCCATAGGAGCTTAGTCTCTTATTCCATAGGAGCTTAGTCTCTTTGATAATCAATATGAAAGTATCTCAACGAAAATCAGGAGAAAAGTCAAAAGGGTAGCATGAATTTGTTGATTGGTGTCGATGCTGTCTTCGTAATTTTCTATCTCCTGGACGATTATGGTTAGATGTATGCCGCAGGATCGTTTTGTTCTAAACCTGAGCTGTGCATCGTGCAGGCTGTGTCCTTCAAGGTGTATTTTATGTGGTTGTGTAAAAATGAAATTTTGAACTACTCCACAAAATAATTTATCACAAATGCCAAATAAAACATTGATAGCAAGTAGCTTCATTTTTATATTTTTAGTCACTTGAAACAATCAATTATTACAGGGTCATGCATATCCAGTATGCATGGCAGGGAGATGTTTCGGTAGTTTCTAGGGAAAAAAGTGACGTGAAACGCAATCTACTACAGCACATATGTAGGAATGGCGTCAGGTGTTGTTGCCTTGTGTGCTGCAGGTGACGGATTGGTTTGGTAATGTCATTTTATAAGATAGAGGTAAAATGTTGAAAATAGTAACAAAGTTCTACTGGTGGCATACTGAATATGTTCTTCACTATGAAAACTAAGTTCAAATTGTTACTTAAGCTCGTTGCTTGCTGTATACTTTCATCTGAGCTGTTGCATTTGACTACTGCAGTGCCACTCTGAATGTTCACATCTCTTGCTTTTTACAAATCCTGCCCCCCCCCCCGCCCTTCTTTGAGGGGCGTCAGGTCAGTGCTGATTATAGCATTGAATTGATATTGTGTACCTCCCCACATTACTGAGGCCTATATTTCATAGTTTATGGTAGCGATCCCAGTAAGATTTGCTCTTAAGCTTTTCACCTTTTGTGAAGCCCTGTTGCTTGCAGTTGGCCTTTCGTATCCAATGTTTGCAGTGATCCGATGGTGATTGATCCTCATGGTGGTATGTTTAACCCTTTCCCCCTTGAATTAAGACTGAGTCAACAGCTTTCCTTGGCAAGCCAAGGAAAGCTGTTGACCTGGAGCATGTGATCTTGATAAGTCCCATGTACATTTCTCAGTCAAATTGTATTTCATTACCGTTGAAATTAGTTGAAAACACTGAAGCAGACGACATTTGACAACCAGCTGGTTTCGGCCGGTTTGAGAGGGAAAGGGTTAAATGGTGTATGATAGAATACTTTTTTGTGGATTTTGTCATTAATGAGCTATTTCACACCAAGAAGAGGCTTGGTGGTGTAGTACAGGAAAATTGCCACTCTAATGGAATCAACGTGCGCTGTTATGTTTCAGTATTCCTAGTGTTAGTCACATGATCATTATATATTTAGTGGCGACACTTTACATCTATCTTTGTATGTGTTAATACACCTCCGAAGCCATTTTTGTGTCATGAACTTAAGTCATTATGTGAAGTCTCAGTGCTTTACTCAAATAGCAAAGCAGTCTATGTTACTCTTATTAAACACAAGATAATAAAATATGTTTATTTTAGGCTGCGTTGCCCATAAGAGAAAATGGGTAAAAGATTCAAAAGAAAACTTAATAAATTGATCTACACTCTAATTCAAACGCGCTACAATGATTGATCAATAGATTTTCCCTTTTGTCCTTACGCTTACTGCTCCCTCTGTATTTACCCAACGTAAGTGCGTCCTATGTTGTGTTATCGCAATGTTTAATTCTTGCTTAAAGGCTGTAATCTCTCTTCTAAACTATCATGTCAAATGTCGGCATATTGTTACTTACAAACATTTCACTTGCACTGCAATAAGGAGGCAATTTAGCAAGGCTTTGAAGTGAATTGTTATAAGCAACTTTCAACTTTTGTATCTGGCCAACTGTAAACACCCGTTTTGGCCTTTTCGAAAACTTGAAAAATGTTACTGCTTGACCGACATACGTTTCGTTTACATATGTGCCATTGTCGACATCTTACAACCAGCAACATCATGAACAAACTGCAAACTAACGTTGCCTAAACAGCCTCAAATCCCTATCCCTAACAGCCCAGACGGGTCTTACATTGAAACACCCTGTTCATCAACCCCAAGCAAGAGTGTAAACTCTAAAAGTTTGTCTACCTAAGTGATGTTATGACATTACCACATGGTCTGAGAAGTTAAAGGTAATATGTTTGGCGGATAAGTTACTATATAGCGCGACATTTGCTTGTCAGGCTGGATGAAATGTTAGCTCTCCAGCCAAGAACAGATTGTTCTTTTTTGGGTTTTTACAGTTTTGTTAAGACGCCAGACAAGGTCCTTCTGCAATGTGGATCTTTTCACAATTGGCGATTTGGATGTTAGTGCCTACCCCCACCCATCCCCCGCATTGTAGACGAATGTTATGGTATGTCAGCTTTAGTGCTACTTTTTCTCCGTCTTGCATATCATTGGCCCCTCGATGAAGGCTGCATAGGGAGGACCTTGTACTTGTGGCAATTACACAGCTATGCCCTTGATCCTGTGAGATGTACCACCACCACCGCTGAGGGTTTTCTCTAACCGTTCAAGGGTATTGGAATAAAAATACTTAAATTCATTTCGCTTTTCCAAAAATTAAGCATTTGGGTAGATCACCCTTCAAAGTCTTGCAAGGGGAACATATATTTATACATTATTTATTAATATTGCAACACGCATGGAAGGGTTACCATTCATTCCAAATACACATTTGAAGATTCTAACAATTGTTGTGCACAATGCACTAGCGAGCATGCAGTAATTCAAATCCATACAATAATCGCCTATGAACTCTGAATAAAGAGAGTTGGTGTAAGTATGAAGATTTGTATTTCATTGTTGACTATAAGGGATGCGAAGTTTATATTAGTTTGATACAGTGTATCGTATTTTTATCATCAAATGATATTTGCCTAATTTTCCTCTTGTTTGGAAAAAAAAACAGGCGTCCCACTTGTTCATTGTCACAAATAAAGGCATATATCTTGCAGCTGCAATTATAGCAAGCATAGAAAACAGATACTACAGTTGACCAGTCATCGTTAAAAGTCGCATTTTGGCGTTTTCGCCAGTGACCTTTGACCATCTTAAATGGGCCTTAAGCTATAAGTTTCATACTGCTGTTATTCATTTCTGAAAAGTACATTCTAAGACCTTTCAAACACCGTAACGTACGGCCTGCCTCATGTACTTAAAAAGGCATTTATAAATCAATACCCATTTATTTTAAAATGTCTGATTTTGCAATTTTCAATATATGACCTTTGACCCCCGGCAATACAGACCTTAACCTGAACATCCGATATCGTTATTGTATTTTTTTTTAAATGTAGACAGCAAAACGTTTGAATGATACTACTTTAAAATGCTGACTTAATAACACATATGACAGCGTGAAAGCAGTTTACCTGTGACCGCTGAACGCCCACAAGAGGCCTTAAGTGTGTGAGAAATTGACTTTTGGCCCAAGGCAAAAAAGTCAGAATTTGCCAATTTCAGCCTTATCCGCGTTTGGCTCTGTGGTTAATGTGATACAGTATATCCTAAACCAAGGTCTGTCGCAAAATAAGCATGATAAAGACTATGAATTCCTCATGTTTGGGCAAATAGACGTAAAACTTTTGTGTTTTTAGGTGTTGGTTACTTCATTTGTTGTTACTCTGATCCGCCGATCAAAATCCAGTTCGTCCGTTTAAATATAAAAAGAAAAAATATGATATATAATTGGGTAAATTATACTGATGAATTTTTATTTATTTCCCGACTGTAGCCTCAAAGAAAACGCTCAGTGTCGTTGGAAAGTCAAGTAAATAATTATTTTTCATCACATGTTCAAATGCCTTGCCAAGTTTTGATGATTTACTAATGAAGAAATTTTTGCGGTGAGGACGCTATCACTTATTGTTTAAGTAAAACTTTCCCAGAGAAACCCCATTAAAATACCTGCAATCCCATAAAACGTCATTACAATGGCCTTTAGATTTACATAGGGTCGTCATTGATGGATTTGATCACCAGTCACTCAGCGTCCAACCAAATGCGTCGTGTGCTCCATGCAAAGAGTTTATTTGACGTCACAGGCAGATCACAAACATGGCACGTTCTGCAATAAATGCTTGGACCAAAATCGTTTATTTTCACGTCTTAACTTCATCCAAAAACTGCGGGGGAACAAATCAGAAACAGGATTGAAAATAAATGACGCAGGACAAAGGAATAAGCAATGCACTTCGAGGGGAACGTTTCCTTGTAAATGCAAGCTGTGCTCTTGATTGGTGGTCGCACACAAGATCAACCGGAAGACACATCATTGAATTTGAAAAAATGTAACTGACTTTTATCATCGGAGTAACATTGAAGTGATCGGACAGAACAAATCTGTTCCAGAAAAAAAAAGCGGTCTGAAATTCATTTTGAAGGACGCGTAAATATATGTGGATTATGTTGAGCGCCTTGTATTGGGATATTTGTGACTGCGATCAAGATCTGACTTTTCACTTCTTGGGTTTTAAGTTTTGGAATAAATTGACAAAGCAGTACATCGGAAAATATATTAAGTAATATCTCACATAAATCATTAGGATAACTTTGCCTGAATCACAACAGTCAATCAATCAAGCAATCAATCAAGCAATCATCCAAGCAATCAATCAATAATGTCTCATTTTCTTCTATACGTTCAGTGTTTATTGTGCAGAATTTGAATATTATTTCAATTTTTGTCTGAAAAACAATTGGTGAATGTATTCAGCAAATGCAACTATTGTTTGAATCGGAAGATTTATGACAGAGATCAAGATCTCACTCTTTTCTTCTTGGCTCTCAACGTTTGATCATACATTGACATAGAATCTACACTGATATAAATTAAGTAATTTTTAACAAAATTCATGATCATACGTTTGACTGCACTGCTTTAAATTAATATAAAAACACCACATTCTTTCCTTCATTACCTCTGCATTTTCAATGTTGAGTTGTATGGGATTTACAAATTCTCACAATTTTTGTCGGAGGTGCAATTTATGAATGTTCTTAGCAAATGAGATCATTGTTTGTATCCTGAGATTTGTGACTGTAATCACAAGGTAACTCTTTAATGCTTCTTGGACTTCAAAGCTTATAGATAATTGGATATAGAAACAGGAGTATAGGAGTAAGTTTTCATTGACTTTATGATTATAACTTTGACTGAATTAAAATAATCAAAAGGTAAATCAACATTTCCTTCTCTCTCTCTCTCTCTCTCTCTCTCTCTCTCTGCCTTTCTTGCCACCTGTTCAATGTTTTTTGTACTTAATTTAAAGACTGTGACAGTTGTAGTCTGATGAACCATTCATGCAAGTTTAGCAAATGTAATCATTACTCTGTATGTATAATAATGATAATTTATCCTTGGCTCAAATTGTGACACCTATATGCATATAAAAATGTCTGCCTCCAGGGCTTTGCGTTGTTTTTGTTTTTATTTCTTTTTGACCGAGTGACGACATGTTGAGAGAAAATGAAAAAAAGGGGTGTCCACAACTTCATTTTCTTCTTTTTCTTCTTCTTCTTCTTCTTCTTCTTCTTCTTCTTCTTCTTCTTCTTCTTCTTCTTCTTCTTCTTCTTCTTCTTCTTCTTCTTCTTCTTCTTCTTCTTCTTCTTCTTCTTCTTCTTCTTCTTCTTCTTCTTCTTCTTCTTCTTCTACAACTGCTTCACCCATGTCCAAGAAAAGTCCGAGTAACAACGAGTCATTAAACCACGGCCTTCTGAAAGCAATCTAAATTACATATTCAGAAATAGCGCCGACTCATGGTCCTCATATCGTCTTATTAACGCCAGAATCACATGTATTTCTGCACGGGGAGAGTTCTCTATTGAAATTGCAGTGTTTTCATCTCATCATCATAGCTACAGAGCTTGCTTTCTTGCAGCAATAAGGTTCTGTCTAAGGGCAAGGTCACCTCTTGCCAACTGTCGTATATATTTGTGTATTCTAGGATAAACGTTGTGGCAGACACCAGCCGCTTGAAGCTTCTCGCGCACACACTAATGTATAACGTCATGATTCTATATTAGATTCAAACCTGATCATACGAAAAAACTGGCTCAGTCCAAACATATTTTATATAAAGAGAGACTTAGCAAACCTAAATCTGAGTCCACGTACCGTTTGAACACTGTCAAGCTCCGATAAGCAAAGAACATAATCCTATCCCATAACCCTTGCTAAAAAACTACACATGGGTTAGCACTATATTTTGATTCAGGGACAATTTATATTAATAACATTTGAAATTTAGAAGAGAGTCATAAGCTGGTGTAAAATCGCGTAAACAGAGGGGAACCAGCACAAGACTTTTTTTGTTGCTATTGATCCCCAGTTATAATATTCTGCTAACTGGCAGTACCATGTTTGTATTTCAATACAAGCATCTCGAGCTGTTGTGTGAGGTGATTAAAGAAATTAGATGTTCCTTTGATGATATTGGTGGCTTATCTGTAAATGTGGCCCACTCATATATGAATTCAATTAAACACAAAATGCTTTTACAAAACATATGTCAACGCCTAATTTGCATGACTATGCTATGATTGGGTGAATTCAAGACAACTCACTTGGTTGTTTGGTAATTATTGCTAATTCACAAGCATCCATAAATGTGAACCCTTGTCGTCGAAGCAGTACATATCGACCAGCCCATGTTCGCTTGCGAAAAGGAACATTTCCTCGTGAAATCCAGGAAAAGAAGAATGTGTGCATAACTTCCAGTCTTTAAGTCCATTGGGAATCGAAGTCTTGCAGAAAACATATGTTTCAAAAATGCTCTTGTCTGTGTCTATGAAAAGATCCATTGATATTATACTACAGTAACGTAACAGAAGTTCTAATCTAACATCACATCCCCGAAATATCTTAATTATTACATACCAAAATAAGTTCCAATCGTAGCTGAGCTGAGCTGAAGTCAATACGTTATTTCACCATAAACAGCTATAAATCTGCAAATGACACTCATGTCCGCCATTGGGATTAAAAAGTGAATAAAATACTTATTAAAACAGGCTGTGGTATATTGAACGACCATAGTACAGACTCACATAAGGCGTGTTGCCACCAAGTGATCTGGTCCAGCGGAATCTAAAACACTATATCGTTGTGCCAGAGGGAAAAGGGCCTAAGTGACATTTTCACGAAAAATGACTTTTTGGTACAAAAATAAATACTGGGCCATGATACACATGCACACAAAGTAATTAAGCCTAGGTCTGAAAAATAAAGGGTTAAACAGCTGTTAAATAAGGGCCTATCTGCAACTCGCACATTAATTTGAGAATAATAAGGGCGTATCTGAAGGTAATCTAGAGGGATAAGGTCTGAAGTGGCACTTAGGCCCTTGTTCACTTGCAAAGTCCTACAGCATTTGGGCTAAAGTGGCACTTAGGCCCATGTTATTCTGGGGAATTAACAGCTACAAAGTAAAAGCTGTACTTACGACCCAGCTAAATTCACCCTAGCTGCATGTAGGTTAACCTTGTAATAGACTTACTGGTTTTCTTGGCATATTCAGAATTTCTGTTAAGTTGGCAAAATGTGCTCGTGTTGTTACAAGGGTAATTGAGTAACACGAATGTTGTGTTGTTCAGTCGCATTACTTGTTAGATATTGTTGTTATTCCTTGATTTAGGGGCCTTTATATTCATTCAAACATTACGCCTTTGTTGAGAGATGCAGTCAGTTTTGTTGTGTTGCTTACACTGAATAATACAGCATTGTAAAATCAAATTGGGATTCAGTAGGTGCATAACTGAAACCTGATTTATATAGCTAACTTATTATTTATGATTCTGTGACCAGGCAGGAATGCAAATTATTCACAAAGGTAATTTTATTCTGATTTGCTGTATTCACTATTGTGATTTGAACAAAATAGGTAGACCTGCCAAGTTTTGTCTTCGGCTTAATAGATTAGGCAAAATGTTCTGACTTACAATGTTGGATTGACAATATTTTGGGCCTTCCACTGTGTCCTATACTTCCTGTTCACTTGAAAGTAAGTTTTATGGTAGATCCTATTCTGTTCTGATTTGTGTACAGGTTCAAGGAACATTAACCCTGAACATAAGTTTATTCCCAAAGTGTAATTGAGCCTATACTATGACCTTGCACAGTATAGACTCTGACCTGCCTTTCCCAAGGAAGACTTAGTTTCCTCTTGCACAAGCGTAGTTCCTACACTTGCATGTCATGAGCATAAGCCCTACTTTTCCAAACAATTCTTGCGAGTCTACAAACTGCTACTGATAGGTATATGTAGCTATATACATAAAATGTGATGTGAGATCATACAATTCGATGCATTTCCCTTCCCAAGCGAAATTATATTTAAATGCCTGCAGTTTTATATTGCGGCCTATTTATGACCGCATTACCCAGTGTTACCTAGGCCTGAACCTTACAGTGCTATCTTACAAACTGGGTTCACCAAAATGTCCTCACTTACGAGATAGAGCATTCGCCATAGCTGGCCTCAGAAGCCGGTCCTAGGTTATTGAAAAGCTATTGACATTCAATTTGCTCAAACCCGAATATAGGCCTATCAATTAAGTCTGTTCAAAACTTGACTAAAGACGTTAACCTATTTGTTCTTAAGGTGGCAGCAGTGAAGCTAGTGCGCAGTGAGACTGGCAACTTTGGATCGCAATTACCCATTGAATTTTTTCACAAGTACATTAAACCTATATATTTTCCGATCACTACATATCCATAGATTTGTATCCAGAGAGTTTTTTTGGCAGGATTAGATTATTTGAAATTTTATAGCATTCTTTCTGATTTGGTAGGATTTTCACTTTATTCGCGCACAAGTCACACAAATTTTTTTTTTTTTTCAGTTGAAATCAGAAGAATCTTTTTTTAAATATATCCATGCCCAGGATCGAATTCAATGCTTAGTCCTGAAATAGCATAAATAAAAAGTTATAAAAATTTTTAATTTAGTCTTGACAGGTTGTTCATTTTCCTGCTATAAATTGCTTCAAAAGTCACGGAAGAGGTTGTCAGAAAAAAATCCTGGGAAGCCTTACTGGGTACGATATTTTTCTTTGGGTTTAAACATATTTTATTTCAAAGAAACATGGATTAGGAAACAAGCTGTAGAGCTTTTATAAATCCTTCTCCATTACTCCACAGCGTCACTTGATGAAACCGAAACATAATTAAGCAGGAAGTACAAATGTAGAAAACAAGGAAAGAAAGAAAAAAAGAAAAAAAATGGCGAGGACAATCACTAATCTCTACTAAATCTCTAATTTTTCTTTTAATGTCTGTTGATGTCTATATGATAGAGCAATTTGTACGTTTGAGGCGTGATACAAATTACAAAGGTTGAGCAAAAAACAGTTCCGAGAAAATCGCATGGTAAGAAAAATTTGCCAATTCTTACACATTTATGGCTGTTATATGACACATACTCATTTCTTCTGTCCTGTGTTTTGATTATTGTGTGAAATAAACTTGTATATTTACCTCTGTGATGTTGTCATTAAACAAAAGTATATTTTGTGGCTTAAATCTCGACTTTTTTAACTTGGGTACACCTCACTTGGCTTGTTTGGGTGTGGGTTCACATGCGGCTTTCCATATTTGGGGACCAGTAAGTGGATTGGGCTAATTTGTTTTCACATCAATGGGGAATTTCAAAGTAATCAGAACAATGGTAGTGATTAGTCTGAACTAGCCCACTCTTCTCTCCACGGCTAATGGTTTCCTGTGAATGACCCGTGTCAACAGCTCAATTGGTTTCCAGTGGTCATGGACTAATGACTGCGCAAACAATGACACCCGTTCATTATCATGCCCATGCAAACAAAGCCATGTGTGCGGCACAGTTTAAACATTTCATTGTAAACAAAAGTTTTGAGATCAACTATCTCATATAAATTTCATGTTCACACATCTGAGTTTTTGGGAGCATGAGGCTAAACATATTTATTTTACCTGGATTGCCTAGGTAGTACAAAATTACTAATCTGGAGGCTCTCCAGACATACAACGCAACACATGGTCCATGTACAAGACGCACAGGACAAGTACAATGAAAGATATATGTTAAACGGAAAGCATTACAGTCCTATATATCACAAGAAAGCATGCATCGTCAAGTTTATACCTCACATAAAATGTACAAATGACCCATCTATTAACGATTCAAATTAGTTTCAGTCAAATTGTTCTTATCTGAACCTGTACTATACAAATTTAGTAATTATGGTTTGTTTGACAGGGGTTCTTCTTTCATAACGAAACTCTGCATTTATAAGCAAAACTTCACGTATTTAGCTAATTCATCATTTGCCACGTTCTTATTTATTCTTAATTATGTGGGTTGTCTTTGCTGAATATTAAGCTTAGACAAGGAGCCGCTACTCAGAGAGACATGTACGGGTAAAAGGCTCCGAAACATGTTGAGTAGTTACCCGCTGAAGACCCTTTAATTTATTTGGGCTGATACAGCCTATGTCAAAATTTTACAGAGGAACGTGTGCAATATAGACAATAGTAATTCCATATGTATACAGGTTAGACAGGGACAGGTTAGCTTATGGAGAGTAAAGAGTTCGAACTGCGGAATAGGATATTGACTACTAGGAAGTGGTTCTGGGCAAAAAGACACAAATACAAATATGACACCCCGACCTTAAAAGTGAAACCTCCGAGTATTAATTATGAATTTTTGTACACTTGAAAAAATTTGTTGGTTAACTTCAAGTGTAAAGTTTGTGTTGCCATATAACAGAATTTCCACCAAGCGTTCATTAGCTACATGGACCATTAAGCTTGAGTGAACCCCTGGTGCGACAATGTCTCTAATTTCCTTCAACAGGTTTAAACGGGGGGCAGCATGAAGTGGACAAAAGAGAAAGAAATGAATAATATCTTCGACGGGATGACCACAATCACACGATGAAGAGGCTATAACGTTTATTTTGAAGAGATGTGCGTGTAGACCTGAGTGACGTAGACATAGCTGGGTTTGGCAAATATTGGCAAAACGGTCACCACAAGCGTAGTATTAGGGGACATTATCAATGGCCAATAAAGTTTGTTTGAGTGTTAATTTGAATTTTGATAGAGAGCTACGTATGTCGTCCGGTAGGTCGTTCCATGATTTAATTACTGAAGGCAAGAATGAATCACCGAACCGTTTTGTACGAGATTTGACTTGTCTCAAATACTGCCGTGTTCTAAGACTACGACCACTGGTATCGGCTGGTTTTAAGGGTACTATACTTGGTAAATATTCGGGACACAATCCGTGGTACATTTTGAAGAAAGCAACTAGTTTGAAATATTTACACCGGTCTTCTAGAGTTTCAGTATCAGACTTTCCAAACATTTGAAAAAAATTCTTAGAAGATATCCAAAGGTGCGGCCTCAAACCTTCCACATTAAAACACCGATTTATATGCAAGATCTCTGAATCGTTCGTCGGGATATAATAATGTAGGCCTAGATGTGCATTAAATGATTGATAGATTATTGACTATACAAAAAGACAAGTTACATTTTAAAGGTTTTGTTTATATTGAAAATTGCCCAACTTTGTGTTCGTGAAATTGTTTTGCTGGTTTTTATTGTTTGATTTCTGTCGGAGTAGTTAATTTGTCCTGATACAGCGCTGTGTAAATTATGTAAGCCTATACATTTAAATGATTCACTTAATGCCCTTTCGGTTGATAGATTAAAAGTTACAAAAAGAAAAACATACATTTAAAGTTTTGCTCAGAAATATGCCCGACTTTTTACTTGCGAAATGTTTTATTTGGTTTTTATTATTATTTTAAATATAAATAAATGGATAGGTCGCTAATTCTATTTGTTTAAATTCAACGAGCTTTGGGGGGACTGGGTTGCATAGACCAATAATGTGTTGGTGCCACAATGGTCTGTACCGGATGCTTTGTCCCTTCGTTTTTGTTTCAGTATGAATTTGTGTTTTCCAAAAAAGAAAAAAGAAAAAAAAGAAATATGGGTTGGTGTTTGAAACGGAATTATGCACCTATAGGCCTAAAAAGTGCCTTTTAGGCTTTACATTTCGCCAGAATCTATGAGAGGTTTTTTTTTTTATATAAGAAGTAAGGTCGCAACTTGTAAAGGCAGAACTCAGATAATCTTAGGACAATTATATGGACATTTGTAGACTTGTAACACGTAAAAAAACACGATTCGATTTTTTTTTTTTTTTTGGATTTTTTTTTTGGATTTTTTTTTCACCGCTGGTTTGTATTATTGTGAACAGTATATACATATTTGTGTGTGCATTCTACCCGTAGTGAACTATCTTTCTTTGTTTTGCATATTGGTGACGTCTTTATTTTGATTCCTGCATGCGGGGTACAAATCTGAAACATTGTGTACAGCTTCTTTGTTAATTGGGTAACTTTGTTCATGTTTTGTCCTGTGTGTTTTGTAATATACTTTTTGTGTGTCACTCTATGTTCTGGAGAACCCCCCCCCCCCTCCCATTAGTGACATCTCGATGTACTATAGGGCGATCCAGTTGAAATAAATATGTTTAAACTAAACTAAAAACAAACTCTTGTCATTTGCATCAGCTTTGTAATTTGGACAAAGGCACATGATTACCTTTTCCATATGAAAGCAATTAAAACGTCCATAAGTTCACCAATTGCATTACTAATGTTTTCTTCTATGCTATAAAAGAGGACCGATTTCCTAATTTTTATTTGTTTTATTACGGGTTTAATTTTGTTATGACTATACATTTGCTAATTATCAATAGATGTCACATTACATTAACGTAAAAAAAGTACTTGTTAGCGCTCACCAAGGGAGAGACATATAGATTTGCCCTTGTCTGTCGGTTAGCCCGTCCGACCGACAATTGTCAGATTTGTGTCACGTATCTCGAAAGGCTTTTAAGGTACAACCTTGAAACTTTGTGTTAACATAAATTTATCAATAATACAGATGTGCACCTGTGGTTTCGTTTGTCTTTAATTAATAGTTACTATCCTCTGTTAATTGACTTTAATTAGTGAAAATGTTGAGTTGAGGTTAGACTTATCGGATTTGTGTTGCGTATATCTTAAGAAATGTTTCATATACAGCTCTAAAACCGTCCACCTGGGTTTATGTTTGTTTCTTGGGTTAATTAACCTCTGTTCACTGTTCATAAATTACCTGCAAAAATGTCATTTCAGTGAACAGGTGGCTCATATCAAACTTGTGTCATGTTTATTTCACAAAGTGTTCAAGGTACAGCCCTGAATCTTTATAAGTACATCAATTAATACATGTATGTGAAGATTTTTAATGTATGTTTGAAGTTTTACCCCAATTATATGCTTCTTTTTTAATGCTGATGGGGACAATTAATAACAAGTGGGGGCATCAGTGTTATTTAGACACTTTTCTAGTTGTTCATGAAAACTGCCCTTTAGCATGTTTAGGTGCGTGAAAATATATCTATGTGTGTGTGTGCTAATGAGTGGTGTTATGTTTCACCATGACTAGCATGCGCTCATATTTGCACTATTAAACAAGTTGTTTTTGTGAGTGCTATGTGGTGCACGCGTATAATTCATCGATTCTATTCTACACTAAAACTTTTATGTAAAAACATGTGCATATATTCTGCAGTGTGCTCACTATTCCATGTTTAAAATTAGAACCCTCAATAATTAGCACTATGTTGTTTACGTATTTTGCCCAATTTTGTCACAGTATGCTAAATTTCAACATTAAAACTTCAATATATTTCCACATTGTAAACAGAAGTGCATGCTATTCTCTTCTTGAAGTAGTTACCACCAAGTTTTGCCTGCACACAGGACTGCAGAACTCAAGTTCTCGATGAAACAGCATTGTATACAAGTAACTCCCCTGCCCCACACAATAAAATACGTGTGGATGTAGAGAAAACTGGTCAGGCAACATTAAGCCTCAAGGGAATATCTAAGTCCATTAAGTCAATAAACTCCTAACATTGTCAATCATGTTATTTCATTTGAGCTTTGAAAAGAGGTACCAATCAAAATGATACATTCCCTGTTCTTTAAAAAAAAAGAAGAACCCATACTGGCCTTCCAGATTGTTAATGATTATGTAAACTTGTAATATGAAAACATAATTCAAATAACACTACCCACTTAAATATTCATGTTATCAAATTTATATATAATTAAATAAATATTTAAATAGTCAATGTTTCTAAGTCTAATTTGAAAAGGTAAGCGTTTGCTGGATTGTCCAAACTTGATCTGAAAATTACATGCAAGTTTTTCGTGAATAAATTATTCAAACTTGATTTGAAAAAAAATATTATACACAAATTTTTCATGAAGATAAATAAATGAGAGTAGATTTCATCCGATTTCCGAAGCAACTCTTCTTGGCAAGTTATACATTGTGAAGGCAACCATGCATCACTAATCAGAAAATCGAATTTAAAGCGATAATGCATGATATTTATGACTGGTAACTATAAATAAGTTTATGAATAACGATTTAATATGTAACACATGAAAATTTAAAGCGCTTAGGCCTCTTATAACAACCCATTAATTTAGTGTATCGAGTACGCAGACGATGGGTGTCATGGGGTAAATGATTTAAAGATTGCATGTATAAAAAATATTATATGTGTACATGTAATCAAGTACAACAAATGTGTATGTCATCATTTACATACAAGTATTTTATGTATTGTGGTGATCACATTGCATAGAGGAACCTTCGGCGCTGTCCACTGCCCTTAGGGATAAAATGGAATGCAAAGGGAAGTTTGGCAATGCTGTTGCTTGCCTAAAATGCTGTGACAAAGTCATGCTGTTTGAACAAAGATGGCTTTACCATTGCACTGTAGTACGAAATAAAAGTTTTTGAAAAATACAACAAAATTTTGTTTTTGTGTCTCAAGCATGTTGATTTAATTTTCTTGTTTTCAATGGGTTTGGCTCATCTCAATTTTCATACTACTTAAAAATATTTTGTGCTCCGTTGATTGACGATGAATATGAATGTTATACTGATATCACATTTGCACTCCTTACTCAAGAGTGTAGTTCAAGCACCAGCATGCTAGTATTTCAAAAGAAAGAGAGAGCGAGAAAAAAAGAGTAAGATCGGAAGCCTTTTCTTGAAGTGATTCATTTACATGGTACCCAAAGTATGCTGAAGAAATTTGTTGGCTTGGTCTACGATTTAACTTTGAAAGGGTTAAAACAATATCATATTCAGAGAAACATTTGCAAATATTATGTTTGCCCATTTGTTTCGGTGAAAAGTTGTTAAAATTGTAAATAATCTACCAAAATTTATACAGATGACAGTGGAATCAGCTTCCCTGTGCATCTTTTATGTACATAGTCACACTGCTTTAATATAGAATAGACCTTCCATTGGCAATTTTCCTCATGCAAGCCTAACTAAGATGAAGAAACTGGTCCTAACTGCTATGATTGAGCTAATTAGAGCTAAGAATGAGAATGACAAGGTCGTAAGTGGCAGATAGGCCCTTTTGCATTGACACTATCATTGCCGGCAAAGGGCCTATCTGCCACTTACGCCCTTTACCTTCCATGTGCAATGAATAATGGTCTAATTTAATAAGGGCGTAACTACAAAAGTAAAAATATTATGTACTAAATGTCATTATTATTATTTTTTTCTTTTACATGTGAGTTTGGTAGTCACTTGTCTACAATTCCATACTAAAATCCAAACAATACCATTAGAATCTACAATGTACACGTCAAAATACAGTTTTTCGTCTCTCCTGTAAAGTTGTAAAAATGTCACTTAGGCCCTTTTCCCTCTGGCACAACGATATATATATACACATGCAGATCCACAGGTACGGGTAGTCCCCATTCAAAATGCACTTCCGATCATAATGTACTGTCTTACATTCATAAAAAAAATGCGATTTATTCCACTCTCACCAATCGAGTAAACAGTGTGCATATTTATTCCGAATATGATTCTACACAATTAGATGAGAACATAGTTTGAGCTTAACGGAAAATCATCGAACATAGCAAAAGTACAAAGAAAAGAAAAAAAAGTTAAAATAGCGGCCCCACCTGCTGAACAAGCAATGCTGATACGAGGCCTCGACGTATACGTACTTTTGGTACAATGCATCGAAAAGGTGTGCGCGGTGCGGATGCAATGCAACCTGATGATTTGGCAAATTTTTAGCACTGAAAGCTTCGCAAACGTTAAAGCAGGTGTGTCTTCAATATATGGGGTGACTTTTGGCTCAACCCGGAACTTTTCAGGCTTCAAAATATTTCCTTCTTCGCCCACATCACACTAGGTCTACTTGCAGTCAGCCGACAGTAATTCCTCGCCAAAGTGATATATTCTACCTGGTTTGCCAATTTCCTTTTTTTTTTTTTGGGGGGGGGGGGGGGGTCGAAAGAATATATGCCTTGTCTTAACTTGATACATTATCAAATCCTGCATACTATTCGTACATAGGTACATGCTCAGTAAACATTTAGTGTACAATTGCAGGTGACCATTACACCTTTCTTGCTTTAACAGTTATATTTAAACTGTTTGTGATGCATGGTGGTAAGGGCTTCTGGTTCCTCTGTTGAGTACTTTACGCCACGGCTTCAGCCCATTCTTTACTTTTTTACATGGGTTAAGACATGTTTAAAAAACATGCTGTTTGAATTGGCGATAAGAAAATAAATAGCATAATGAAAAACAACTACAGCAAGAATAATGATACCACAGCCCCTGAACCAACTCTGTGGAGTGTGCAATGTGAAATCTTTGCGTGGAAGAGCCTTGCCGGCAGCAAGTTAAGGGACAGCTTAGTGTGACTTCAAAATGTCTTCAGTTCTTTATTGTTTTATAACTGATGATTGCCACTGTTGCTGAACAGCGCAGAACTTAATGAATGAACACACAATGAAACCTGTAACATTTCAATCTTCGTACCATTTCTTGTAAATAAAGCCTGAATGATGTTTTTAACAATATATGACTGTGACAATTTTCTTATACACATAATGCCCATGCTCCCTTACACAGTCATATATATATATATATATATATATATATATATATATATATATATATATATATATATATATATATATATATATATATATATATATATACATATACACATATATATGCATGTATACATAAATATGTATAAGACCCAATTTTACGATTCACCAAGGTCGACACGTAAACTGACTACCTGACACCTTCCTGACACACACATACACACACACACACATACATATATATATATATATATATATATATATATATATATATATATATATATATATATATATGTATATATATGTATATATATACATATACACATATATATGCATGTATACATATATATGTATATATATACATTTATATATATACATTTATATATATATATATATATATATATATGTGTGTGTGTGTGTGTGTGTGTGTGTGTGTGTGTGTGTGTGTCAGGAAGGTGTCAGGTAGTCAGTTTACGTGTCGACCTTGGTGAATCGTAAAATTAGGTTTTATCATTTTGAATTGGTTCAATACATAACATTTGTTTCCAGTCACCACGACTCGGATTTTGAGAGTTTTATGAAGTTACTACCGATGAAGTTTTAAAGGAGAAACCATGGGCAAATTTGTCTAATTATGATATAATGTGTCGGGGTTGTTCCAGGTAAACTTATTTTCCCCAGCTATTTGTATACTGCTCTGTACATTTTATACTGCAAGAAAGGTAACTCCAACTAAAAATCAGAAGGCCATGGGCCGATGCTCTGCTGAACACCATCCCCAAAAAATCATTTTCTGAAATGCTTTCAATTCAGGAACTGGAAAAAATATTCAAGGTTAGCCATATCATGCGATATCAAACTTCCACATGATACACATTTGTGGTACATTTGGCCTCAATAATTTTATTCGTTGTCAAGATAATTATTAAAATGGTAGGTAAGTTAGTAGAGTTTTATATACAATGTACTAAAATGGAATTTTGATATAGAGACTCATTTTTTCTTGCCACTGATACCAAACTACACCGTACCATTACAAAATCACCTATTCCAGTATAACGTGTCTGGTGACCTTACTAAGACAGATCTTATATAACATAAGCGATGGACATGATCTATATATTTTATGAATTTGGCTTAAAAGTTTCAAATATTGTTCCATGTTATGGAGTTTATATCTTTCAAGCCATTTTTACTCATAATATCCGTCAAATTATAGTAGGCGCCAGTAGTATCATATCTAACCGAGATTTTGACCTCCTCTATTTTCGATCTAAATTTCACGAAGGCCCATTAAAAATTAAGGATACTGGACTGGTCACAAGATTTTCACATATTTACCTGTATATAACATCATACTCAAGCTGGTGCCACCGACATTGGTGTCCACAAAAAGTTCCATACGTTTTGTAACTTCTAAACACTATATGAACCTAACTCAAAATTGCGGGATGCAGACCATTCATGAGATGACCCCTACAGGGTTTATTCAAACTGGCCATTTGACCTTGAGCTTGTACTCGGATAAAAAAAAATGTAATATTGGGAATGTGAGCTTTGCATCCGCTTTTCCATACATGGTCTGTTTGTTCATATCGGGTACAAACTTTTCGAGTTATTGAAGATTAACAATAAATTAAGACAAGCACCAAAGTCCATACTTACTGGGTCACATTGACCCAAAATGTGAGTCATCGGGTACAGTTTTATGTATAATGTAGTGTTGTGCAATTTTGATGTGGATGCTCAATTTAATTAGGCATGTCCAAGCTGCACCCTGCCACTACAAAATTACCTCTTTCAACTTTAAAGATATGGTGACCTCACAAAAATTAGTCAAGGTCATCGATATTACACAACTTACTAGCATTACACATGGCCTATATATGCTCTAAATTTGTCGAATCTAATCGAATTAATTTTTTACGTGCGATATTTTCTGTCTTAAAACACATTTAAGCTCATATTTTCCGTCAAATTGTAGGTGGCGCCAGTGATATAACGAGCAACTTAGACATTGACCTCCGCCACAATTTCGTCAAATTTTGCGAAGATCCACCCAAAATTAAAAACGTTACAATGTTCACAAGCACCGTATATTCCATAATGTTGTAGGTGGCGCCACCAATATCAATAGGGACCTATATTTTCATACACTCTGTACGTCCTGAAAGTTATATTGGGCTTATTTGAAAACTGCGTATGGTGTCGGGCTAACGAGCAAACGTTTATGAACGGATAGACAGACATGAGAGCTTAGATTAGTAGAGCTAAAAATGCTACTATTGATATAGCACTTGGGTCTAATTTAACGGTTACTGTGGGGCTTGGGTTTAGTCTGTGATACCATTTAACTTAACCACTCTTTTGGGATACAGTATTGATTCTGACAAGAGAGAACGACCTGCTTTCTTTCATCCTCGTGTCTTTCTAAATCTAGTGGTCTGCACGTCAGGGCATGTTGGCTCCATACTTCATCGACATGCTGCCTGTGACCGCATTGTAACGCCCATATAAAGCTAAATGCTCGAAACATTAATCATGCAGTGATGCATTTGACCCATTTCCGTGATCCTTTTTACTTCAATCGATCAAGCATGGATTGGTGTTCTAAAAAAAATGAATAAATTATAGTTGTGCATCCAATTCCACACCCACAGTATTGTAAGCATACTCCGAGGCAAGCCAATGACAAAGGTCTCCTGTTCTCTGAAGGGGTGTAATAGGTGAGAAGTGAATTCCTGCAGTCGTTTTTATCTGTCCAATATTGGATCACCAGATGGAAGTACCATTTGTTTTTATCATGTATTAAGATCTATATTCGAAAAAAAAAGGTAATTCTAGTTTGTGAAAATATTGAACTCAAGGTATTTTATAGTCAAGTGCCATTGTCTAGCAAGTAGGAAAGGCCCTGCAGACAAAGGCTACAGCACATTGTCATCTACAGGTGGGATGTTGGGCATACATTTTGCTGAATCAGGGACGAAAACATTCTAATGTTTCTATAATTTACAGTATCCTTATTTTATACATATTTACCATATATATATATATATATATATATATATATATATATATATATACATACATGTTAGCTTTCTTTATCTGTGCTCGAGCAGTCACGATTTTGAAAAAAAATATGTTAAGCTGAGTTTGATGATCTCGTGAGGGACTGTTTGTGTCCAAGGGACTTACGTTTAACAGGAAAGCGGGTATAAAAAAGTAGGGGCTGCTTTTTGCATAGCGCTTCATGATGGTGTCCCGTTGCACAGAAAACCACTATTTATCATGCCTAAATAGCGCGGTCCTGAATTTTCAATCTGGTTATGTAATGTATGCATTTACTGGTTGTAACATGGTGTAATATATGAATTAATTTAATTGGAGAATATTCTGATCATTTTGATTGACCAGGAGTAATTCCTAATCCATATATTAAATAAGTATTTGATATACGTGAGCGACCATGTATGATTGTTGCACTGAAGTGACTTGGTGTCGTTCAGTCGGTTATCAAACAACTTACTACGTTATATATATTTATAGATGACACCTTAGTCATATAGTAAATGGTGGGTGGATATCTGAGACAGCACCCCTTAGAGAGGAACAAGCCAGGGTATTCTCTTTCTGATTTATTGTTAATAAATTCTATTGACTTCTCGGTTTTACATGAGCTAATTAATACATCCTATGTGATAATGTGGTAAATAACAAGAGACCAATACCATGGTGACAACGCTGGCTTTGTATTAAGTGAAAATTCTGCTTTGGAATGTCTAGCAATTTAATCATTTCGACTTTAAGCAGGCCCATAATAAAACACAGATATAAGTGGAAGTATCTGGTTTGAGAGAAAAAAAAAGAAAATCAAAAAACAAAACAAAAGAGAAAGAAAACAAAAGCAAGCAAAAAACAACAACAACAAAACAAAACAAAAAAAACAATAAACAAAAAACAAAAACAAAACCAAAAAAACACACACACACACACAAACACACACACACACAGCAACAACAACAACAACAACAACAACAACAACAAAACAAAAAACAAAAAAACAACAACAAAAAAACTGATACAATGGAAAAGCCCTTATCAGATGTTAAAGATTTGGGTATTTATTTGGCTAGGACAATTTCATGTGCAAGATCTGAAACTGGAAAGGAAGAGAGTCATTGTGTGCAGAGGAACAGGGATTATTTTAGGAATGTATTTGCAATGAATGTTTTTGCTTAGTTTTTCTACACTTTTGTTATGTCCTACTGATTTTCAATGTAAGAGCATTAGTAACGCACCCAACAATGATATGAATGTTTTTGCCTGTTGTTTTAGCTCAGCTGACTTGTCAGTCAGCTGAGCTTATCTTATGGCCCCTCCTCCGTCGTCCGTCCATCCATCCGTCGTCTGTCCGTCTGTCAACAATTCACATTATCGACTTCTCCGAAACCGTCAGCCAGATCCACTTCAAATTGGGTGGGGATGTGCCTAGGGTAAGTGTCTGCCAAGTTGTTCATATGGTCACGGTCCAGTGATTTTTGGATTTTTTATAATTTTTTTTAAGGTTCATTTTTGGCCCAATTTTAAAAAGATCTTTTCCAAAACCGCTCAACCGATTTGCTTGATATCACACAGGAACACTCCCTGGGACTTTTAGTTCTTAATTTGTTCACCAGGTGGCCCCTGAAGGTTTCTATTTTTCATGAATTTTTGTTTATTATAGCTATTTTTGACTTCTTCTCCAAACATGGAAGATATGTACTTTATACAAGGGTCAAACAAAGTAGTTCACTATGTGCGAATGCTGCGGATTCCTGATTTTTTAACATTTTTTTTTTTTTTCATATCGGGTACTTATCAATTAATGCAGCTTTACTATTAATGACTATGGATGTCAATGAGCATTCTAATGCCAATTCACATTTTCCACTTCTCCAAAACTGCCATCCAGATTAACTTCAAACTTGGTGGCAATGTATCTTGGGTGTGTTTCTACCAGGTTTGTCCAAATGATCATGCTCCAGTGATTTTTTTTTTTAATTTTTATGTTTTTTTTTTTAACAAATCAATAAAAAAAAAAAACTTCTCCAACGAAAACCGCTCACCAAATTTCTTTGATATCGCACAGGAAGACACCTAGGGACTCCTTGTTCTTAACTCGGTCACCAGGTGGTCCTGCAATTTTTTATTCTATTTTATTATGAATTTTTTGCGTTATAGCTATTCTCTACTTCTTCGCCAGAACCGTCACTCAGATTAAGCTTAAACGTGGTGGGTATGTTCCTTGTGGAAGGGTCAAACAATGTCGTTCACTATGTGGGAATGCTGCAGATTCCTGATGTTTAACGATTTTTTCAATTCGGCAACTTTTCGGTAAATGCACCTTTCCTATTGATTACTATGTACGTCAATGGGCATTTTAATGCTAATTTACATTTTCGACTTCTTCTACAAAACCGTCATCCAGATTTACTTCAAACTTGGTGGGGATGTACCTTGGTTGAGTTTCTACCAGGTTTGTTCCAATTGTCATATTCCAATGATTTTTGGATTTTTTTATGATTTTTTTTTTCCAAAAATCTTTGTTTTAATAGGGAAGTTTAACGTGGGAATTTTTTGTAATGGTTATAACGTAAATACTTTGGCCAGATTTACTTCAAACTTGGTGTTTATGTGCCTTGGGTAGAACTCTACCAAATTTGTTCAAATGGTCATGCTCTATTGATTTTTGGATTTTCTATGAATATTTTTGTTCTTTCTGGGAGCAAACTCTTATCCTCTGAAACCGCTCACCCAATTTCTTTGATATGGTACATAGACAATCCCAGGGTCACCTAATTCCCAACTTGTTCATCAGGTGGTGCTGCATTTTTTTTTTTTTTTTTTTTTTTTTTTTTTTGATGATTTTTTTGTATGGTTTGTTATTTTTCCCTTGTTCTGAGAACCGTTGCTCAGTTTAAGCTGAATGTGATGGATATGTTGTTGTGGAAGGGTCAAACAAATTTGTTTACTAGGTGGCACTCCTTTGGATTCTTGATTTTTAAGGATTCGGATACTTATCGGTCAATGCATCTTTCGTATTGATTACTATGTAAGTCAATGGGCATTCTAATGCTAATTCGCAGGACAACTGACTCAAAATTTACTGTTTACTTCATAACTTGAGATCTGTTTTGAGTTAGCACCGTGATGCTGCACATGCGAATGTCTCTGTATGAAGATCGTGCTTAGACAGTACATGAATGAACATGATCTTGTTTCTGGGGTCACAGTGCAACATACACGAATTTTACTCTTCACTATAACTTGATAACCAGGGGCGGATCCAGCATTTAGCAAAAGGGGGGGGCAAAAGGCCGGGGGTTTGGGGGCCGCCTAGGCCCCCAACGGGGGTTTGGTGGTAGTGCCCCCAATTGGGGGTCCAGGGGGCTAAGCCCCCGGAAGCTCTTGCATTTTCACCATTTTCAGGGGTAAATAATAGTGTTTCCTGGGAGGAAAATCCTGTAAGAATACATCTGTTGTTTAACTGAAAAATAAATAAGTAACAATTTTTTTTGAGGGGGGGGGCTAAGGCCCCCGCCCCCCCCCCCCTAAATCCGCCCCTGGATAACTACTTGAACCTTGATGTTGCACATGTTAGTGTTCTTCTATAAAGGTCAAACTTACTCAGAACATGGATGACCTTGATCCTGTCCCAAGTTCACAGAGCTGCAAGTGTGATGAATGTCTAGATCTACTTAGCATGGGCTGTTCACACAGCCCTTTTGTTATGCTTTTTTATGTCCTACTGATTTCCAATGTAAGAGCATTAGTAATGCAACAAACACTTTAACGAAAAGTGAAAAGATAATCATAGAATCTCAGAATAGTAAAATGAATATTATCAAAATAACAACAGTTATTGGGTAATACAAACGTGGATATAAATGTGGATATACGTATATTTGACACTGAGAGCCTGTTAACGTCCGTACTAGCAAACGGCTTAGTCCAAAATACGATGCGTTGCATGGCGCGGCATAGCATAGTGCAGCATGGCGCAGCACTGTGTGGCGCGGGCAGCTGACTTATAATTGACCTGGACTGGGGACCTTGAACTGGAATTTCCTATTGCGCAACCAAGACTACTCATTCTACTGGGGTTTCTTTTGTGTTTGAGAGTATAACAAGTTCTGTTCGAGAGTATTACATGTCACACGTGGCGTTATGTAGACCCAGAAGCTTGTGTGAAATGAGCATGTGAGTAAACTGAAGAAGAGTATCTGCTCACCAAAATCATTCAAGCTTTTATTGGTGAATTAATAGGACGAGACGTGAATCCGAATTAGGTGTGAAGGCAGGGAATGATACACATAGCTGTTTCGCCTATGTCGATAATGTCACTTTATTTACGAGCACTATACCCATTTGCAATCGCTAATTGATATATGCCCATCATATGCGACCAGGTGGTGCTTCTCAATCTATGTTGGTAATTCACTCTGTCTCATTGGTGATAAATCGACTTTCATTGATTCGCCAAAGTGGTATTTACGGGACTCGTCCCTGCAGGTTCTTAGTGAGTAAGAAATTGTGCGCATTACTTTCAGGTATATTATAAAGCCTGGAACCCACATATGTGATAGAAAGTCTAAAGTGACAAGAACAATATTTAGATTTTGTCGAGCTAGCATTAGCTGTCAAAGTCTTCCATCTGGCGTTAAATCATACATCTGGAACACTGTTGGTGCACAATCACTTACCGCATCGGTGTGTGTGGAATCGCATCGAGTGACGTTGTCACCGCTCAAAGTCATATAGCAACTTTACAAATAGGGTTGGGTACGCAGTGTTTCGGGCAAAGATATTACTACTTTTTGGAATATTTAGTCCACTGAGCAGAAACGTTGACCGGAAGCGGTCATTGTCACTAGTCAAAACACTATATGTTTCCAAAATTAGTAATGTCGTTGCCCGCGACACCGTTTCTTTTAGTGGGCACATTTGCTGTCATGAGTCTTCAATGAGAGATGTCCATGTAATGCTGCTATCTACATACTGTTGAACCAGCACCACAGTTCCTGACACAGTCCTTGACAAACTTTCTAGACTATGAGTCTTACAGAAAATCATTGAAAAGGGTCCCATTCCAGCAAGGCGACAGGTGCCAAAGGTTGCAGGTTCGAGTCCCGCACCTTCCGAACATAAAATATAAATTTGTTAATATAACCGCACAGTGATCTGTTATTCTCTGTTTCGCTCCTCCAGTTTTAGAAATCAAAATACCCCTGCCCCCAGTTTTGCCCTACAGATGGAATTATCCGTACATGAAAACTCAATAAAAAGGCAAACTGATTATTTGAACACATGTTATTACAAGCTTTACCTAAACGTGGACATATTGTTCAGTTTGGAAGACTATAAAACTTTAGAAGCTTTAACTAAGACATAAAATTTTAGAATCAATATAGAACAGAGAAAATGTCAAGCAAAACATAAAGGAAAATATGTTGTAAGATGTAAGTTCATATACATTTTTAAACCTAGCATTGAAGACATTCGGAGAAATAAGTGAATCTGACATTTTATGAATCTAGGTTTATTGAAAGACAGGATACGAATAGAATATTGTATTGTATATTCTTGTTGCGATTTAATATTTTAGTGACATCTAAAAAATCTCTATGGTTTATTATGTGACGATTAAAAATATCACGAAGTTATGGTGTTCAAATACAGTGTAAACGATATTGCAGAGTTAAGCGAGCCGTTTTACAAATTGGAAAAGGAACATAGAAATTTGCCTCATTTTTTTAATATTTAGAAATTAAATTCGGAATACATACTCTTTCGGTAAACACATTTTTTTCAACACTTTTTTCATCACCTTGAAACCCTATTGTAAAGAAAGTGACAGAAAAAGATATGTGTCTCGTTTAGACAATATGCAAGAGCATAAAAAGCCCAAGTCACAGGGAAAATAGAAACAAAATTTTATATAATGTTGACAAGTTTCATGCATAAAGCATACGTTTCTATGCAACGTTATAGACTGGCGACAACTTTATGAAAATGGAAGGCATTTGTTGCTACTTAAGTTGGATGGAAAAAAAACATGACTCAAGATTTTCAAATTTAGAAAAAAAAAATGATGAACACTATTCCATCCACTAATATGACACCAACCTGGAAAAACACGGCCCAAATCATTTTGCTTTCATGCACTGAAAAAGAAAAAGAAACTTTCATAAATGACACCCATAAGTGGAGGATAAACTAACAATCTACATTGGCACTTTTGTAACAACATATGGGCTATTAATGCTACTAATATTTTACAGAATATCATGGCTAATATTTTATTATAATTGTAATTTGTTCCAGTGTACCTGAAAGCTTTATTCAGCGTACAAGAGGTCAGCCATGGAATTTGACTACTTACTACACAATTATATTGGGAATTGTGGGCGTTATCAGATAGGAATGATGCTCCTTCTAAGTTTATCAAATATTTTTGCCGCATTTTATACAATTGGCCCCGTCTTTCTCGCTGCAACTCCTGAGCACTGGTGTCAAATGCCACCTTTTCTAGCAAAGTGCAGCATTCAGGACCAGAAAAGGTTAAGCATTCCATTGGAAGTTAAAAATAATGAAATACGCTACAGCAAATGTAAAAGGTTTGTTTTCAACAACACAAGAAAAGAACATTTGGCTGAAAAAGACTGCAAGAAGAATTCAAGCAGTGGGTCAGGTCTTGTGGTGGAAAATTGTGGAAATTGGGAATATGAGCACTCCGACGGAACCAGCACTATGGCTACGGAGGTACGTCGACATTTGTTTTGCTTGGTTGCTGTAATGTTCTCAATTACAAATATTTACAATGAAGTATACAAAAGCTGCTAAAAATCTTAAACTAGCGGAAAAGACAACCAAAATTAAACTTTATAGTATCCTCACATTTTCACATAAAAATAATGGACCCCAGCTGGTGGCACCGAAATCTTGAAAATGGAAACGAACGCTATAATTGTTACATGGAAGCTATACATGTTCGCTTGATGACTATTTAAGTGTCTCGGAGAGCTCAAAATTAGTTTATTGTATATCTCACTTAACATGTCCCGAATCACCCACGGAACTACAACAAAGGATTACCTCAACGCAATAGGAGGGAATCCACCAAGATGCATATGCCGAAATATAATCATGGCTGTGGGAGAAAGGTCGACTTCTTCGCACGTCGATTAGAACTTCAGCACTTTTCAAGGCAAATGTGTCCTCATAATTTCATCAATAGTAGTAAACCTGCATGCATATGGACGTACATAAATAGTACCAAGGTGTTGGATTATATGTTTGTAGACGTCATTATGTTATAATTTCGACTTTTGCATGGGAAAGTATTTTTCACCATGTATACAGTTTTTGTAATTGTAAAATGAGTAATTTCCACGATCACGAGAATAAATTGTACTCGTGGGATTCTTCCAAGTCAGTTCAAAATCCCCATGTGAAATCCAACAATATATAATTTCTTAACGCCATTAATTCTGATTTGTTTGCAGAGATATCTAAGAACCTTGATATTACCAGGTTAGCACGTCCCTGATATTACGGTGCCCCCCCCCCCCCCATACACACACACACACAATCACGAGTATGAAGCCAGATTTTGGGTTCACAAAAATCACACACACACACACACACACACACACACACACATATATATATATACATATATAAGTTTTTGTGTTAATGGCAAGGCTTTCTGTGAGTGCCAGGATAATATATGTCATGTTCTGGAAAATAGTCTAATATGTCTCCACGTTCAAAATTCATCGTTCTTCGAGAATGCGTCACGCTTTTGTCTAGAGTGAAGTCATCGATTTTTCTAGAAATAATGCTATGCCAAATGAAATACATTTAGAGATCATCAAGCAGCAATGTAACTAGTAGTCATCGAAGGGAGACATTCATAAAGTTACCACGTGTTTTACCCCAAACTCATCTTTCCAACCATGGGTGACATACTGCCGATACTTCGGGGTCAAATTCCGTCCTAGAAGAGTTACCAGAAACGGCCCAGGTGCTCTGATTGTCGTGTGCTTCCGTTTTTTTCAACAACATTGGTACAAACTGCTTCCCTGGCCACAGGGGGTGCTATGACCTCCTCCGGGCGGTTAAAAAGGGGTACCCCAGTCATCTCGGAAGCTATTTTAGAAAACATATGAGGATACTGAAGTGATTTTTACACTGGTTTTTCGGTAACGGTTCCTATGTGTACCTTGATGCAAGTTATTATCAGGGAATACACCGGATGTAATTTACCCGAGTTTATTCAAATTGCCTTTTCGCGTCATTAAAAAAATTCCATTTTGTTTTATAAAATTGTCATACCTTAAAATGCATGAAGGCCTTAAATTGTGTTTTTTGTAAATATTTTGGAAAGATACATGACCACAGGTCGCGTCATTGTTTTGAGTCATTTTCTCCATGGTATGTCAACTAGAACTAATCCTGCTGATGAATAGGTAAATGTAAGAAGCAGACCAAACAGAGGCAGCAGCCGAGTTTGTCTGTGATTCCAATTTGAAATCACACACTTTTACATTTGTCATTCTGATTACATATACGACAAAGTTTGTCACCAGCACCAGCCATCGGTGGATTTGTGAAATTAAATACTAGCCCTGACTATTTTTCATTCGACGACAAACTCTAGTTCTAGATCTTGCATAGCACGTTGACTCGCAAATGGATAAGAGAGCTGTAGCCATGAATGCAGTGAGTGCCTAAGGTTCCTTTTCCCTTGCAGTGGAATTTGGTTTGCTCGAACGCTTGGAGGCTGGCCAACATACATTCAGCGTACATGGGCGGACGACTAGTGGCCAGTGCTATATTTGGATACATTGCTGATCGGTAAAAAAAAATAGATGAAGACCTCCTTGTAATTGTGTAAATCAGTTTGCAAATTCTCGTGTCTTGAATAAAGCTACATTTTCTCACATCACGCTAATATATGTATATATATATATATATATATATATATATATATATATGTATATATGTATATATACATTACATGAGGCATTATGTTCTGATTAACAGCGTTATGTGTCAACCTCAAAATTCATTGCATAGATTAGCTGTAATGACCAACCTGTGGGAGCTTATTTACATGACAGAATACAGTTTTTCCTTAAAAGCATCCAACGTTCTGTTTTGGATAAAAGTTTGATATTTATTATTTTATTTCTCTGAAAAAGATAGGAATAATTTTGTTGTTTCAAATTTGGAAAGCATCAGACACAGCTACATTGGCTAAAATCAAGTCATTTTTTTCCTCAGCAGTACAAACATATCAAGTGTAATACTTTTTAATGGACCTGCCTGTGCTATCAATTAGTAGCACTTGTTATTTTAAAATGTACTGATACATTAGCTCTAATTCAACAATTAAACGAGCTTTATTATTCGTAAGTAAGACACTTTATGTAGCTCATTGCCAGTAATGTGCTCTGTTAGGCAGCGACATGATTTGTTGGAGTTACTTATTTTTCAATTGACAACACATAACTGGTGTATATTACATCAAATGAGACGCATTATTGTAGATACCAACATGTCGTAGCTCGCTGAATATAATCTCTAGTTACACAGACTGAATCTACCTCTCTCTTGGCAGGTTTGGTCGACGAACAACCATCATATATGCATGCATATCTGCATGCATTATCGGTTTTTCCAAGGCGTTCTCACCAAATTACACAACACTCTTGGTTCTACGATTCTTTCTAGCTTTTTTTTCAACTGCTCATGAAATAGTGGGATTTACTTTAGGTAAGATATAATAGCCAGACTTCTTGAATCTGTTCAAACTCTTATACGTATCGAGAAACCAATCAGTTCCTAACTATAATTACAGGCTGAAAACTCCCTGATATCAAATGCCGCCCGCTTTACTGTTTTACTGAGCGGGTTAGGGAGAGAAAGAAAAAAGAAGAACTCCTTATGAGACGAATTAGCGGCACGCTCTTGTTAATAGTGTTCCATGTTGTAGTCTTGCCAATTTACTTTGTAGTCTGAACCTAGGAATTCTGTTCTGTATTATTTGTAGCCACGCGTTTTTGTAAAATCCTAGAGGCCAGTCACTTTAGCTGACAGCAAAAATGGAACGGTAATTTGGTTTTACTCTCTTCCAGGTCATGCGTATCATTGCGCTATTTTTCAATATACTACTGCGAAAACAGAGGTCACTGTCCTTTGATAACATAGGCTGCTTTGAATATCAGTTGTATCCCTGTTTTGCCAATGACTCCATATAAGGCCCAAAGGGACCCCAATACTAAACATACGTTTCGCACTTTTTTGACCGTTATCTCACTTCTAGAATTTTTTATTTTTGCGTGTCTGCTCAGGCGGATACCCATAGGTATCTGCTCTCTGTTACACAACATTCTGTGCGACACCCTCCTTTTTACACGCTAATATTTAGACCACCCTATGGGAAACAAATTGGCGTGGCCTCTTTTCTCTCTAGGAGACATGAATTCCAACGACATATAGATTTCATTTTCATATTTTATTTTAACCAATCATGTTTTACAAGCAATGAAACCAATTTTTTAAAGACAAATAAGCGAAATATTTTCTTGCTGGTCTTTGTTTTAAGCAAAACACACGATACATTAATGGATGTTGGTAAGTGAAAGGGTTGTGATGTCAAATGTAAAAATATACATGTATACGTATACTTGCTTTTAAATGCAAGACCCATTAAATAAAAGGCTAGTGTTAGACACATATGCGATGCCTTCGCTTCGAATTCGATTTATAATTCGTCCTCCCTACCAAACGAAACTGTGGTTTAAAAACATATATAAGGCCTTGCTTATTGATACGTTTCAAGGGTCAAGTGAGCTACTCATTTCTTGTACATTCCCAATACAAGGGAATAGATATATAAGAATATACGCACGGGAAACACAACTTGTCAAAAGGGGTCACCTTGCCTCTATGGCGTGGCAAATTGGTCCAGAAATGTCCATTGACTTCTCTCTACCCGTAATACTTTCTGGTAACACGTGTCTGTAGACTTGTTTCATTGCAATAGTAGGCAGGCTTATGCTATTATATAGCGTATTTATGTTTGTTTTTACCGTTTTTGGCAGCATTGGAATTAGTTGGCATCAGTAGACGTGTACTAACTGGCACCATGCAGATGATGCCTTGGGCCATTGGATATATGTTTATACCAGCCATAGCATATTTTGTTAGAGATTGGAGAAAGATACAGCTGTGTTTCTCCTGTCCGGAAGTGGTTTTGGCTCTTCTGTTTATACTGTAAGTTGGATGATAGTCACGACCATATTATTTTTACTATTGGCGACAGTAAAGGAAGCTTACAAGAAAGCAACATAAAGCTTACCTGATCCATGTCAGGTTTTCCAAAAGCTGATAAGCAAGCCTGCAAACAAACAATAAAGCAGACATTTAAAACAAAACAACACCCTTTGGTGTAAGGCTGTGCACCAAACACATACATTTATCTGCATCATTCTTTCCAATGACTTTAATTAGTAAACTTTGTCTCAATTCTTTAAAAGAAAGACACCCTATTCCGTCCAGAATAAAATTTTATTGTCAACCACCTCCCTTTTTAGCATAAAGCTGATTAAAAGTAGAAACAAAAAACTGTTTCTCCTTTAAGCTTCATTCCGGAATCACCCCGATGGCTCTTAGTGAAAGGGAGACAGACGGAGGCCTTAAAAGTGGTCACAAAGATGGCCAAAATCAACAAAGTGACTTTGCCGGTCAACATTGATGTAACAGTTGCGGTAAGTGTTTTTGTCTTTGCAAAATTACATGAGCAAACGAACGGTATATTCCCTCTTTTTCATATGGAATGCATTGTGAATATAACAAACTTGTGCCAAAGCGTCTTTTAGACACACTGATGTTCCAAGGGCACTTACAAAGATGCTGTGAGTTCTTTTACAAACCTGTGTATTTGAAGCTGGAAAGAAATAGACTACAAAAAGTAGCTATCCCTTTGGATCCGTTCAAAATTCAATTCCATAAAGGTGCTCACAATGGAACTTGAAAGGAAAATTTATATATATGATAGCATAGTAACATTCTTGTTGTGTATCTGTGAGGCCTTCACTTTTTAAACCTCGTCTTACGTGTTTTTGGTATTTGAGGGTTTTTTTCGGACCGGCTCGGCAGTACCTGCTACCGTGTACATATTTACTCTTTCCTTTTTTTTGTTTGTTTGTTTGTTTTGTATTACATAAAGTTCCCTTTATAAACATGGAAGCTGAAAGAGCATTTTGCAGTTCAATATTTCTCTGCGTCATAATAGGTTACGTTGGCTTAGTTTTTACGATTGGCCTTGTCCATGGCGCTAATTTTTTATCATTATAAGAAGAAAGGGCTTACGGCAGTATTGGGTGCCGGAAAATGATATAGTCTCTCCGTTAGGGCAACTAATCAGAAGTAGAATGCTACATTTTTTACTACTGATTTTGGCATGAATTGGAATGGCCTATACCTCAATGAATTATAAATAAGCCATGATCAGGATCCATGTGGACACACTACGTCCAGGCATTTTTTTTGTTTGTTTTTTGTTTTTGATTTTTTTGTGTGTCTTTTTTGTTTGTTTTTGATTTGCTTGGTTTTTGGTTTTTTTCTTTTTTTATAGCTATTTTCTTGTTACCCCAGCTGATTTTTCAGTCCTCTGTGCTTATATCCTTCTTTCATTGGCGTGTGTCAGACTGTTGTCCACCTGTTGACTTTCACAATTTCAATTTATGTAACGCTGCTGGCCAAAAACACTTTACACTTAGATATAATACAAATGGAACAAATTTAATTTGCCCAACAAAACCACTACAGTGGCGCGTTGGGTGCACTTACATGTGCTTGTGGTTTTGAAACGGACCTGATTTATACTGATCAACATAATAGTGTTTACTTCGCCTGGTGTTTGGTGAGTTTCACAAACGCAAACAGTATCGGGATTTAAATTTGGTAACTAGGATATATTTTACAATTTCATTTTCATATGATCGAACTTTAGTGCTCCAGAGTACGAAAATTCTTGTTAGGGTTTCTTGTTAGCACTCATCGTAAAATCGACTAACTTCCTACTGAGACCTCTTCTAGGAGGCCTTGTATACATTGGTTCACCTACTCTATGTGGCATATGGGTACTTGTCGTGCAGCGCTCCATAAAACAACAATAAAACGCCAATAACCTTAACAAATGGAGTTCCTTAAACTTGACACACACACACACACACACACACACACACACACACACACACACATATATATATATATATATATATATATATATATATATATATATATATATATATATATACACGTTTTTGGATCGATACACTTAGTGTAAATACTGAGGGAAAATATCTTTGGGATATCTTAGGCGGTCATCGGTCATGAAACCATGAGTGACAATGGAAGGACAAATTGACATACCAGCTTATAGCTTCCAAATGGTGGATGCTGTGTTTCGAGTGATAGGCAAGAGTGAACATTGATGTTGCGAACAATTATAACGACCAAACACCCATTGGTGGCATTTGAACAGGTTGGGATTCATATTGGGCTCAGGCTATCGAACCTGTTGAGCGCGGATTTTTTTTTAATTATTATTTTTATAATTTTTTCAGTGTTTTAATTGTGTTGAACCTCTCAAGACTTGAACTGAGCTCATGCCACGAGGCTGTAACATACACCACGCGGAAGTGCCGAATACAGTTGTTTACTACAAGACACTGTGGTGAATCTGAATTTTAATGTATTTATTAAATGTGGGTACTGATTGGCTATCACAGTCATTCATATTGTCAATGTTTACTGTGTGGGTGGGGTGGGGGTGTGTTGGCAAATGGTAATAAACAAATCCTAATTTCTCCAATTCCATCAACCACGTTCATTTGACGGTTGGTGAACTTAAATCTTAAGTAGATCTCTAAAAACTTGGTTCAAATGATCATGCAGCAGCATTTTTGTTACAGTATTTTTTTAAGAGTAAACATTTACAAAATCCTCTTTGAAGCCACTTGGCCAATAGCTTTAAAACCATGCTGTATATAATATGCTTCAATTTAAGGTTCAGAAAGGAACTAATCCGGACCCGTGGGGTATATCTCTATAGGGCTTCCTAACCATGATTGGGGGGTGGTTGATACTCATGGAAATGAATTATTTGATAGAAGGGCCCGAATGCCTCCACAATCCATACAAGCTAATTTTTCTTAGGGACAATAACACGGTCCCCCTCCAGCATCCTGTTGGGAGTACCCAATCTTATTTGATTAATTAGCATTCGCATACAGCAGACAACGCACCAAATAGTCACGGACGCCCCTCTGGTGTTGTTAAAATTGCCCTCCAGAAAACCTAAAATGTCAAACTGACATATTTGTTGATATTTTGATAACAGTGAACCAAGTCACTTTTTCTTTGAAAAGGACTCTATTAGTGAAGACCAATAATGCAAACAGTGACGACCTTGGTATTCCGATAGCAGAGGACCAGGTTAGTCTCTGGATCCAAGGTTAGCTGAGCACAGGAGTGTTAAAGCCGTCTTGTTTAATATATCGATTTCTTAACCACCTTTTCATTGCTGAGATACGCTGTGTACGTCTAAATCCACATTATAAACAGGCTAGTAACACGCACTGAATTACAATACCTGTACCATGTACCTGTAGTACACTCGATTCTTCATACAATGTTAATATCTGTTAGATTCGGAACAAATCGCTCTGTTTTTTATTTTATAGATTGAAAAACGATCTGTCACTGTATTAGACTTGATGCGAACTCCATCCATGCGTCTCCTTTCCTTTAATTTGTTTTTTAATTGGTAAGTATACTGCTCAACTGAACATATGTCTTTAGTTCTTCTGATTTTCCATTCAGCTAAGACAATGGATAAACAGAAGTCTACGGTTTGTCTGTAAGTCACCCATCACCTTTTGTTCCAAAATTTACAGTTTCAACTTCTCCAAAACCCGAGAGAGGACAGATTTTGCCATGGTGGCAATTCGCTGTGATTGTTTTGAGTTGATGTGTACAGACTTTGTTCAACTGGCTACACTCCAGTTATGCTCTGATTTTTTGCAAACTGGCTGCTCATTTTTGCAAAAAAAAAACAGCATATAGAATCCTTCTTCCCTAAAACTGCTTTTTTTTATTTCTATGACATTATGTTAAGACCTTTCCATGTACCCCTAGACCATTTGTTCTCCAGGTGGTATCCAGATCGTTGAAAAAAGTTTTGAAAAGATTTTTTTCCCACTAAAATATTTTCAACTTCTCCAGTTCCAAAATTTGTTAATTTGGTCTCTATGGTCGGTTTAAAGGGCCTTGCTCATTTGGTAAGGGTATAATAATTTTTCATGAACCTGATGAAAGTGAATTTTTTTTCAAGTTCATGGGGGCCATTGCATGAGTTTATATGAGTACAATTCCCTTACATCTGGGTAATGGTTCTTTTAGGGACATGAGTAACTTATAAGTATGGATATAAAGACTACCGGTTTTTCTTTCCCAAGGCTTTGACCAGCCACCGGTGGTCATCTTTAGGCGATGCAAAGTGATTAAATAGGTTGATAGCCTGCAGCAGTCTCCGGGATTCTGTTATCAAATAGGGGCGTTATCATGATAACAGAAATGAAATGTTCAACAAGACAGGTGTTGTGTACATATGACGTGTGAAAGTGGGGAAGATTATATTGGTGAAACAAAAAGACAATTCACCTATGTATTTCCAGAACACAAATGACCGAGAAATGTGGATAATTCTGCTATGTCCTGCGACGTAAATACAAAAAACCTGATGTTTCATTCATCATAGATGAATGATACATCAAGGCTTTTTTGGACCAGGATAATGATTGGGACAAACGATGAATGAAAAGTTATACACATGAACAGACATAAGTCATCCTTGAAGAAAAATGCAGGTAGACACCACATGCAATCCATATGGAAGAGTCTACTAAAACAATATCCCCATTCAAGGTTAGAAGTATTCCCGAGATTGATGTAGCCTATCAATCAATTTATCTCTCTTCATCCCCTGAAGATGACTGCTGGGTACTGGACAAAAGCTTTGTGAAAAAGTTGTACATTATGTATATGCATAGTAAACTCATGAAGATTGCATTCTTGTTGCTTTTCTCATTTTAGTTCAGCTAGGGGCTATGTATATATATATAGCCTCTTTTTGTCAAATTCGTTTACAACACACACGCACACACACACACACACACACACACACACACATATATATATATATATATATATATATATATATATATATATATATATATATATATATATATATATATATACAGGCCATTTTACCATTATATCCCGATGATAAAACGTGTAAAAGGCTGCATATCTGCTTGTCCATTCATGTATTAGTTTACACACGGAAATTGAAAAACTTTACTCCATAAGATGTTTTGTGTGCAAGGACTATTAGAAACCTACCTTGTCGTTAATCATTTTGACAATAAGACATCTCTGGAAATAAACAAGCTGAGATTCTCTGTGACACTTTTTTTAACAGACATACACATTTGATTGTGCATTGCTGCACACATATTAATTGTAGCGTAGGGTCTTGTTGCGATGCATTAACTTTGTATAACTTTGTACTAAAGGCCGTTAAGAATATCAACCCCTTCTTGTCATGTGCTGGCTGCACATTTTTCACTTTTCTTAAGACACGAATATTTAAATATGGCTGATATGCTAAAACACCAACAACAAAATCGGGAAGCATAAAACGAAACTGAAATTCATTGTTCAGAACAACTTTATATTGCTGATATGCCCGTAAGAGGAGAATCGCAAAGCAAAGAGAAACCGTAAATGAGGTTATATTCCTATATTAACATTACTACTTTCTACAGGTTTGCTAACAGTTTTGTGTACTATGGCCTGTCCCTGCATCCTTCAAATCTTGGTGGAAACCCTTACCTTAACTGTGTCATCAGTGGCGCCATGGAAATAATTGCGTATATCGCAGTTCTCTGGTCATTTTCGAGGTTTGGACGACTTTGGCCCAAAGCGTTTTGTATGCTGGTGGGAGCATTGTTTTTATATGCTGTCTTGATAGTTCCAAGAGGTAAGACTATGTACGGAATTCTATGTACCACCACATGTTCTGAAAAAAAAAGTATTCATCTGAAATAGAGCCCATATACTACTATGAAATGATGAAACCTCCCAGGCAAAATTGTCAATTTTTTGGCGCAACTGGCAACTCCATTTGGAGGATATGGTTAGGCTTCTTGAATGATTACCTTCTATTCAAAGCAATTAAAATATCAGTGTGTAGTAGTACTTTATCGATGCTTTTTCGAGAGAAATAGACTCAACGCACATTTTTAGCAACTGGGAAAAAAGTGGCCTATGGTAAATCAAAGCAAGGTAAGTTGAAAAAGAGAGAGAGAGAGAGAGAGAGAGAGAGAGAGAGAGAGAGAGAGAGAGAGAGAGAGAGAGAGAGAGAGAGAGAGAGAGAGAGAGAGAGAGAGAGAGAGAGAGAGAGAGAGAGAGAGAGAGAGAGAGAGAGAGAGAGAGAGAGAGAGAGAGAGAGATATCCTGGACATGTTGGACATGTTTTTTTTTGTGTGTGTATGTATGTTTTTTTTTTTGTTTGTTTTTTTTATTATGGACACCGTAGTTGTCATGGAAATTTCTGTCTGTTTGGCACGGTAATTTGAGATTTTATGGGGAGACAACAAGGCTGACCACAGATGATATACCTAAAATTATAACATACTTCCTCATGCCATGAAGATTTTCCTGTTATCGTATTGCATTATGGAACCATGATAATATACCCTTTACTGAAACTTTAAAGATTTGTGTACAAGGTTGGCAAATGAATTGAAACTTACTATTTTTTTCATATATCTTTATTGGCTTTTTTCCTGTCATTTATAACCTTGAGAAAAGGCAATATTTTAGAAAAACATTACCCATATTCATCATTCTAAACCCAACAATAATGGCAAAGCGATTCAAGTACCCAAAACATAAACATTCATCTTCCAATACCAAAGTAAAGAAACAAATTTTACTCCTTACTTGAGACAGGTTGTAAGCCATAAATTGCAAGTGGTGGTGTAAACCTGTCCTCGAAAGGTTGAAGATCTGAAGCCAGCACCTTTGGATAACCTCAAATCACATTTTAATATTTTGCATAGTTTGATACTTAAACAACATGCTCCCCAAAACTCAGACGTGTGAAAATAAAATTTATGTGTGAAAATTAAGGTCAAAACTTTTGTAAACACTGAAAGGTTTCAGGAGTGCTGAGCACATGGGGTTTGTCTGCATGGGCACGATGATGTTCCATGTTATTGTTTGCACAGTCATTAGTCCATGACCCCTGGAAAGCAGTTGGGCCACTCACATGGTTCATTCATAGGGAACGGGAAACTGTTAGCCATGGGGACAAGAATGGACCAGTTCAGACTAATCACTACCATTGTTCTGATTACTTTGAAATTGATCTTTATAGATGTAAAAACAGACTAGCACAAACCACTTAATGGTTCCCAAATATGGAAAGCCGCATGTAAACCCACACCGAAACAAGTGTGATGTTACTAACTTAAAGAAAAGGTAAAGTTTTGAGCCATAAAATATACTTGCTTTTGAATGACAACATCAGAGAGGTAAACCTACAATTATGTTTCACACAATTATAAAAACACGGGACAGAAGAAATGAGTATGCGTCATATTACAGCCATAAATGCAAAAGAATTGGCAACATTTTCTTTCAACACGATACTCTCAAAACTGTTTTTTGCTCAACTTCTGCAATTACTATCTCGCCTTACAAACAAACAAGTTTCCCTATCACATTAAGATCGACGGACATTAGAAGGGGAATATCATATCCAGGAGGGGTTCCCAGCAATTTTTTTTATCTAACAAGCCCTTCTGTGACTTTTGGATCAACTGATAGAAAGAAATGAAAAAACTGTAAGGACTAACTTAAAATCTTCACAACTGTTTATTTATGCAATTTCATGACTCACTGTTGAATTCGATCCTGGATATGGGTAAATATTTTTAATTTCATCTGAATGCAACTTGACAAAAAATGTGCGACTTCTACAACAAAAATGTGAAAATCCTACGAATTCAGAAAGAATGCTTTAAAATCTCAATAAAATACATCCTTGCAAACAGCGCCATGGATTCAAATCAATGGGTATGTAGTAGTGAGAAAATATGCAGGTTTAATGTACTTGTGAAAAAAATTAAACAGGCGATATCAACCCAAAGTTGCCAGTCTCACTGTGAACAGGCTTCACATCTTTCACTTTTACTTTTGAAACATCCTTCTTCATTAACTACAGACTTTAATGTTTCCAAAACATATAGGCTTACCCACTAGAACCCAAATTGTATCATTTGTGCCAAAGATAAATAAGAGACATGGTAGGCATTTCACTTTTTGGTTTCTCTCACTAGTCAGCCCGATGAGTTTATAAGAAAAGAGAAAAGGAGACATATCTCATTTTAGGATCATCTATGGACCTAGAATATTATAAACACGCTCTTCCTTTATTATGACTATGTTTCAGATTCAAACACACCTGACAGCACGTCACAGCCAATGAATTGTGTGTTAATTTTTTTAGAAAAAAACATTACCGATATCCTTACATTTCAACCCAACAATCAAAGCAAAGGGACCATAAGAGTTAACACAGCATCAACATTCATCTGCCAAAAACAAATGTGAAGAAAAATATCACTCCTGACTTGAGACAGACAGTCAACCATGTAATAAATGGTGGTGTAAACCGGCCCTCTGAACATTTGGAATATTTTTCATTGACTACTGAATATTTTGTTACCAAAGCATATAGGCCTCACTACTTAAAACACAAATTCTATCACTTGTGTTAAAGATAAAAAGCGAGAGCAGACTACTCCAAACGCAAAGATACATGTTCATTCCCTTGTGAATACATTATATGTTTCTCTTCCCGTATTTTCAATTTAATAAAATGCATAAAACCATCAAATGTTTCCTGTGTGGTGTTACACAGTTGTCTGTGAATGAACTTTCTGCCCTTAGCATTTCCAACTGGAATTTTTATATGAATCACACACATTGGATTGGCCGATATTCATTTTATGGAGTCTTTCTTTGGTTATTATAAAGTGATGAAACATTGAAAATTGATATTCCTGTTATTTGCTATCTGTAGTACGGTGATAAAGAATGTAAAACACCTGTGACAAATTGTCTCTTTTGTCATTGTCGGATAAAGATTCGTTCCATCTCATTACACTTGTTGGAAATTCCTACCTCTTTCTCCACATATATACCCAGTAAAAAACTTTACATCTCATTTCACAAATGTATTTGGTTGTACCTGATATCTTGCAATCGGGCACATTTATGGCAGCATTATGCTAAGTAGTGGTATCTGTTCTTCTTCTGTGTCCCAACACTATGTACATGTGATTGTTCGCTCACTCTCGTTTACCTCCTGACCATTTGAGTTTCCGCCTACCGATACAGTCACGGCTCTCTGTACGAATGGAGGGGAGAATTGCGCTGCTAGCTGTCTGGACACAGAGACCTTTCAGAGCGCCTACCGATACAGTCACGGCTCTCTGTGCGAATAGAGGGGAGAATTTCGCTGCTAGCTGTCTGGACTCAGAGACCTTTCAGAGTCGAAGAATATTGTTCTGCTCTATTTCAAGCTCCAGGTTCACCGGAAGAACAGAACAGCTGACTCGTCACTTGCTTATAAATAGCACTCGGCGGCCACTACATATTCCGATGAGCATTGCGCTGTGATTCCACAAAGATATAGGTTAATGTGTGTTGCAAATGTAGCTGTGCACTTCTTCTATCCCATAGAACAGTCACAACACAGTTAATCAGTGTTTTCTTCCTTAAAAGCTCGATCATTAGAACTCACAGTCTTGCCTAGTTACTGTTACTCGCATGAACATTCCTGCGCCCAAGGTAACTATTCTTGTTCGTGCCCATGATCTGCGTTTACCTACGAGTCATTGATGTGTACTCCCACTCGAGTTATTAAGTTTTATTGTATTTTCTAGAAGTTCTTAAGTTAAATAGGTACACTAGCTTATTGGAATAATAAAGAATAAATGACCATGTAGCATGTAAATCAGGTCGAGCACAAGGCATTCTTCCACTCGGGAAATGAATATTTTTCCAAGGATCCATAGTCAGGCCGCTCCTCTTTATCCTCTACATTAATGATCTTCCTGACAAAATTTCAGGTTGCAAAATATTTTCATATGCACATAATACAGCACTTTCCTCCTCAGCCCCAGATCTGCACGACATTGAGCATACACTTAACTTCGCAATGTCGAATGTCTCTGACTAGTTTGATTTAAAAAAAAAAAAAACTCTTAATGTTGAGAAAACTAAAGTTATGTTTTTGGCACTCCTCAGAGACTCTGATCAGCCCCTCCCTTAACTATACAGACAGATGGTGAGACACGAAAGGTTTCTGTTTTCAAATACCTTGGAATCTTGCTAGACTCGTCCCTTTTATTCTCCTCTGACCTGAACCACGTGATTTCTAAGGTGAACTCTAGACTGGCTGTCTTAGGTAGAGCAAGCAAATTCATTCCATTCCAGACACACACACACACACACAAAAACATACTGCTCAACCAGTCACTTATTCTACCATACTATAACCACTGCGACATTATATGCGATTCCTGCTCCTGTCAGCTTAAGCACAAACTCCAAGTTTTATTGCCCCCCGTATTAATAACGAAGCTGACAGATATATCAAAATTCCGGCCCTTCATTAAACGGGCAATATGTTAACCCAACAACAGCGAAGAGATGTCCACCTTCAAACATTTATTTAAAAGGCTACCCACACCCTACTCCCAGACTATATTTGTTCTAAATTTGTATTTGCTACCCAAATGCATACCCACCAAACGCGAGCTTTGACAAATATGTCTCTGTCCATACCACATGCAAGGCTCAATGTTGGCAGGAACAGGATTTCCATAAGGGATGCATGCCACCACATGGAACGCTGTTCTTCCAAAAATTAGGAATTCCCCAACCCTATCCCTATTCAAGTCTCTGAACTACCCTCTCAAAAAGTAAACCCATTTTACCCCTTGCCAACTTCATTGTCCCACATGTTTTCATTCCTACTCATTTATTCATTTGGTGCCCCCCCCCCTCTAAATACTGGTCATGATCAATCTCGATCTTGCCCTTCAGCTTACAGTAATGCATTTTAAAACTTCGATTATGACCTAAGTTGTTAATTGATTGTCCATTCTGTGATATTACTTTCTTTATCTCTCTGATGTGTTTTTTTGGATATTGATTATTGTGTTCATTTTACTGTTGTCTATGTATTACAAATTTGATTTATTTTTATATATTGTCATTTTACCTTCACGAATTCATATGTACCATTACCATCCAGGGCGCGGTAGAAGATCAGTGCTGTGTCACTGATCCAGTGACCCTAGCTAAAGAACAAATCAATGAAATAAAATCCATTCTTCGATATCATGTGTAGCTTAATTCCGGTTGGAATATCTACAGCTAATGCAGCGTCATATGCATTCAGTAACATTTATAAACTCTTGTCATTAATTGCGCTTGGAATATCTGCTGCTAATGCAGCGTCATATACATTGGGTAACATTTAAAATTGCTCTCACTCCCACTTTTGCAGCAACTGTTTGGTTGTCCATAACCCTGCTAATGATAGGGAAGTTTCTTATCTCAGCATCCTTTTTCATGGCTTGGGTATATGTGTTTGAAGTCTATCCAACCTCAGTAAAATCTATTGGCATCAATAGCTGCTGTCTATTTGCAAGATTGTCAGGATTCGCTGCCTCGTATGTGGGAATGTTGGTAAGAATTCATCGTTACTACTTGTTATTCAAAATTTAAAGCAGTAGATTTTGAATGAAAACTGTGCTGAAGGAACAGTCTGCTACTCTCACCTGATAAAACTGTGTGACATAACCTATGTAGTTCCAACGGTTTACAGGAATATGTTGTCATGTTAACCGTAAATGACACCTACTCCCCGGGGGAATTTCTTCGCTTCAGTGTTGTACGAGAAAAAAATAGTTTAATATTACTTTCAGTCGGTTTGATATATTTTAGTCCATTCCTATTTGGATGTGTCAAGGAGTCCATTAAGTTGTAAGCAAATTTTGTTTGTTTGTTTGTTTGTTTGTTTGTTTGTTTTTTCAAACAATCAGACACAGATTTAAAATCATCCATGTTTTTACCTCACCGATATGGACTTAGGGAAATGGTAGGATGGCGTCATTAGCTTAAAATGCCATTTTGCATGTTTGATTACGCGGTAGATCTTTTGCAAATGAAACAGACAGCACAGGACCTATAACAAATTTTTGGGGGACTCTACAACTGTCAGATTAATTTTTAGAATCGTTTGCAATCCTTGAAAGAATAAGTAATTACAGTGCCACATCGTTAAACAAATTTTATCCCACGTGTGTTTAGTCCAGAGTAACCACGGACGGGCCGTTATGCACCGTGTAGAATTTATTGCCGATCCACACGCCCATGTTGAACGGTCGCGTGCATGCCCTACTTTCGCGCTGACCACTTATACATGCATGCGCAACTAGGGTGTTGATTTATCGTCTGCTGCGGTATTCGTTGTTGATTGCTGTTTCGACACAACACTATCATTTTTTAATGAGAAATGTTAGAGAATACTCTGGACTATACATACACGGGATAAAAATAAAACAACACTCTTGCAATTCCCCGGCCGTAAATTATGCATGGCACTCGCGTACCCTTGGAGCGGAATGATACACTCGATGGCCTGCCTGCGGTGGGCTGCATCTCGTGTATCTTCCGCTCCACGGGTACGATCGTGCCATGCTGAATTTACGGCCAGGCACTCACAGTCATTTAGTTTTATTATTTATATTGATTGTACGAAGTACACCCCTACCAAGTATGGAAAGAATTTTCCAAAACGATTATCAGAAGGTTTTCGGATAAACCTACATGCATTTAAATGCAGCATGCAGAACCTACAATTTATCCTTCTAACAGGTGCTTTTACCGACTCATTCTAACTGAAAAAATAGATACTAGTCATGTAATAGGAGCTGCACCGCATATCAAAATACTTTGGTTCACAATGACTCCACTCAAATTTCCAGTATGTTGAAAGCATATCTGAAATAGAGTGCCACAGGTTGAACGAATGAAGGTCTGTATCGCCAGAAGCTTCACTTTGCAATTTGAAAACGATTGACCAAGTAGTACCACAAAGGCAACTTTAGAATACATTCCAGTAAAAAAGCGGTGAAAGCATTCACTCACATGTGCTGTCACGTGACCATTTAAACAGACAGGGTAGAGCCCCACCACGGCACATTCCTGTCAAGTTAGAAGTCGAATCTGGCTACTTAAAAAGAAACAAAAATAACTTAAGATGTTGATGTGGAAATGTTCATGGATGAGAACACAGGACGGACAACAACACGCAGCGACAAATGGAAACCCTAGTTTAAACTCAGTGAACCAAGACGTTGACTGAGCTAAAGCATAACACACTAAGGTGTAATTGTTTAAAATTATGCAACAGCTGAAATATGCCTGAAGAGGTGCATGTACATGTTTCTATTTTCATGAGGGCCCCACTTTAATTATTTTTAGGCTAAAATCAATCCAATTATTCCACCAATCATATTTGGCAGTATGTCCATAGCAGCTGGAGTACTTGTGATGACGATGCCAGAGACAAAGGACGAGCCAATAAAGCAAACAGTCAGAGAGGGTGAAGAGTTTATACGTGAAAACTCTTGCACGGTGTTGTATGTCACTTTTCAACTTAAGGGGGGCATTCTCTGTAAAATAATGAAATGATTAATCGATTATGTTACTACATTGTAGTTCTCATATATTGTTCTCTTATGTGGCAGTACATCCCAATCACCCATTTCTCATACATAAAAGACATATCGATGTAAATAAGCAGTGATTTTGAACAGTCTTTGACTCTTGGTACTGCACTCTCAGCATCCAGTCTAACAATGGATTGCCTTTGCTCGTTGTAAAGACATGAAAAGTTCATAGAATGAAAGTATGGTCTTAAGCTACATGACAGGTAATCCAAACCAAATCTTCTGCTGTGCAAAGTTAGAAAGGAAGATCCAATCATTCTAATATGAAAATGATTAAAATAGGAATTGAAAAGTTGGAAATGTCAATTGAATGAAGATATGCTAATGGCAAGGGACCTGTTCGGTTTGGAGCCAAATGTTTTCATTCAAATCAACTAGACAGTGACACGGGCTGTCTGTAGCTTGAATCTTAATAGAAGCAATATATATATAATTTTTTTTTTCATTTTGGATGAAAATTATATGATGCATATGCAGCTGTTACATACTATGCTTTGAATGTCCCATAATTGTGAATATTAAGGCCCGATACGGCGCATGCATTCATTTTTGTAAATTCCATTAATGGTGGTAGTTTTTCCTCTACATCATGAGTAGATGTACTGTGTGTTCTTGTACAAAAAAAATGGTACAATGTATGGCCCTCTGTAGAAGTCGTAACAAACTTTCTCATTAATGGTATAACTTCAGAACATCCAAAAGCCCCCAAGAGATATGACAGCATCAAGCACAAGACGATAAAAATACAATAAATCACTGGTCACAGATATTGTAAAATACATTGGCGCTTAGTCCGAATATTTTGTCAGATATACCATTCTTTCGTTTAAAGCTTGGGTTTGGACGTATCAAAAGATATATTTATCTCCATAATTAGATTATTTAAAAAGCTTATTGGACAAACAGTAAAAGCACCCAACAGTCTCTTACTGCTACTCAAGTTTTCCCAGTGTCTTCAATACGTATGCATTTGTAAACTTTGTAAAGGCGCAAACTGGTATCATGGCTCTTGACTTTATATATCATACCATTGGTGTATAAATCATGTTCATAACTTAGGTTTACCAAACTGTGTCCATTTATTTATCAGCTGCAAAACAAAGCGGTTGAATACAGAGACGCCAAGGCAATGTTGCGTGTTGATGGAAAAGACTCTACAGCAAACAACCAGCATGGATGGGAATGGACACACACAAGTCTCCACACAAGAGAGCCATTGTTGAGAAAAGCAAGACACCAACAGGAATATTCTGCTGGGACCAGCTGTTTAAAAGAGTGTTTAATACATATACGACCCTCGTACCACTTATATGTAGCTTAACTAATGAGACGCACGATGGCAAGGTTCGAAATAACATTGGTTTAAATTGCTTACTAGATATGTCACATCAAACATGAGGCCTCCAAAATGACTTCCCTTTTTAGATTTATCTGCACAGGTATACCAAATAAGACAGTGCGAGGTTCCGCACATTTTAGTCAGCCTAGGAGCTACTGGAGAAAACGACAAGTCCGAGGCATGGTGAAAAAACCTATATAGGAGAAAATAATGTGTAAAAGTATAACATATGGGAAATCATAAAACCAAGGTGACTTTATCCTCGACAGCAGGACAGTTGTTGTTGTTGTTGTTGTGTGTGTGTGTGTGTGTGTGTGTGTGTGTGTGTGTGTGTGTGTGTGTTTGTTTGTTTGTTTGTTTGTTTTTTGTTTTATTTTTTTATTTTTTGTTTGTTTTTTGTTTTGTTTTTGTTTTTGTTTTTGTTTTTTTCAGTGTGAAGAAGATGACTGGCTTACTTTTATAAAACAGGATTAGGGTTTGTGTGTCTAATTAATAGAAATGATCACTTTATTTTAGCACCATACATAACCTGGGTGCATTCCTTTCCTGTGCGTTGATCTTTTGAATTGTGAATGTTAAGACGCTTGGGCGGAGGTAAAGAGCACGTATGTATGCTATATTGTATTAATAAATAAAATGTGAAACAACTTGCTAGCTTCACACAAGTATGTCAAATGTACTTTGGTAAGGATCATATCTTTGTACATCCGCAGCATATAGTTGTCATTTAGTTTGTCAACGAGTACACCTACAAGACCATCAACAAACTAACTACAGAAACCTGATGCAGCCACACGTATTCAGAGCGAAGATGAAGCATTCTCAAAATGAAAAAAAATAAAAAATAGAAATATCTGCATGGAATACTGTCTTTGTTGTAATGGCTAAGCAGCCACTTACAACGTACTTTACTCTGCTACCAATGTTTATGTATATATATATATATATATATATATATATATATATATATATATATATATATATATATATATATATATATATATATATATATATATATATATATATATACATATACATATATGTACATACACACACATACACACACACATATATATGTATAATTTTCATGCACAGAAATTCCACGGTTCAATTAGCATGAGAAAGTATCAGAAGCATCACAGATATAAGATCACAAATAAGAATATATCTTTATCCTCACATTTGCTTGTAATATCTGTACGCGATACACCAGCAAAAGGCTCATGCTTTTAACTATTGTCCCATCTTCTGAATCGTTTTGACAGAAATATCACTTTGTATCTTTTGCCCTACTGGTGTCTTAGATGTGTAAAATTGGGGAGAATATCTATGATACTGAAGATAATGATAATAGTAAAGAGAATTTACTATTCAATGCAACGTACCAGACATATACAGTAAATGCCAATTATATGCATGCAATGTGTGTTTGTCGAGATCTAAAAGTCGCGTTCGCCCAGACACTAGCCGTACTGATATATGATTGCTCCCCTTTGCATATAAGGACAGCGGTAAACATGGACTTGCCATATCACTCGCGTTTCTTGTAAGTCTATCAATATGAAACCATACTAAGAAGTGATCAAGGATGAATAAAACTTAAGCATATAATACAATACAAGAAAAAAAAAAGGATAAAAAGATGGCTTCCAAAAGGGCTGTTCTCTTATGTGTTCGAGGGTTTCTGGTGCTGGAATAAATTACGCACTTCGTTATCCTGGTAACCAGAAAAAGCTATTCTGTTTACACATTCGTAAAAATGATCATAATAGAACATGTGCGGTCTATTCGCCATAAGAGACTAATGTAGTCCCCCGATATAACTTGAATGATCCTGTCACAAAGATCAGGAGGGCGATCATCAGAAGCACCATGTACACTATGGTCCTATCGGGGCAATACATTGACTCAAATTCCTGATGGATAAGAACCATCAGAAATACAACTGCAGTATATCCTGTATAATAAGACACATATGATGTAATACCCAGTAGCTACGTTTGTTATCTTTGAAACATACCATTATTTATGCTGATTCCTTTCATTTCAGTGTTTGTTCACTAAATATATATTTTCAATATTTATGTGTGTTTTCCTGCACCCTCCTCGGTTTCGGGTGTTTTAGCAAAAGTATTCCCATCAGACATGTTGAAATTGTATTTTTATGACTACAATATGAAAGTGGAACATTAATATATTATATATATATATAATCACAGACACATGGCCCGCTGTATGTAAGTAAAGTTACAATGTTAACATACCTAATATCATACACAGCATATTTGAGTGATTGAGATTGTGAATTGGCCATGTGAGCACTTTACGTCATTGAAATATTTCAGCCAAAGAATGTTGATTTTTGAAACTTTATATTTTCAAGAAAAATATACAGAGTACATAATTCATTTCCTGACTTTCAATTCGTGTTTTACATAATTACCCAGTCAGCAACATTTATGATCAAAAATGTCTTGTGAAATAATGTGATTCAAAAGCGATACACACAAATTAAAGTTCATTCTTTATGGTCGCCATCTCTAGGGAGATTGAAATGCCTTTCATTTTAGATCAGGTTGAGAAATAAATACAAATGTGTACCTCTAATGTATGCTCCGTTCCACGGATTTTAATTAAGAGAACTTACAGCACGCATTTACATTAATTAAATATGAATATTCAAGCAAAGTTTAGTACTGCTATGGATGTGTCTGAGATTTTATTGTGCCAATTGCCTAACAGGGTGGCAGAATTATTCTTGCTATGGAGTTCAAAGTAATTATGTTAGAATTACTCCACATGTGTTGGAAAAAACACATTTTGAGTCTAATTATGTATTAACTGCAGTTCAGTTTATAATTACTGCAATGTATGCCCCCCCCCCCACACACACATACACTAAGTCCCACGTAATCTGACTATCGGCTTAACTACGCATTTAACCCAAACTAAGAAATTTATGTCGGGTACAATATAATAATAACTTCTTAAGTTTCTCATCTGTAATGGACCCGATTTCTGAGACATAACATGGCTATTTACGGTAAAAACTGCAAGTAAGTATGTGTAATTTGTAAATGGCTAACTAGACGTAGAATTATACCGCTGTATCAGCCTTGGCCTTTCTCTTCACTAGCAACTTGTCCTTGATATGCTAAACTTGACCTCACAAAATTTAATGTCAGTTGATGTAAGGAATTGTGTCCTAGATTATGATATGAAAAATCTAAACTGTATCATATAGCGGCTTGTTGGTGTTTTTTTTCTGCATCTGTAACTCAACTGTATATTACTAATTAATGTTTTTACAGACACTACCCATAAATTACACTTGCTTTTTAATTCTTCCATAATTTATTTTATTTAAGTCATGTCCACTTCCTTTTTTCAGTGTTTCTCAGTGTCGTGTTTGCTGCCCCCTTGTTTGTTATGCTTGGTGATGACCACCTAAAATTTCCAACCGCAGTGTTCATTATAGTACATGTGTGCTGTAGCATTTTTATCATGTTTTCAGCCGGAATAGATAGAGGATTTACCCGTCTTCCCAAAAGCATAATGAAATGTTTAAATCATCTGCACGCTTGTGAAGATCTGTAACTGAACTTGTATTGTTATATCTGTGACTTCAATGCAACTTGACCAAAGTACCAACAACTTTACTCGTGCTGTAAACAACAAGCTAGAAATTATGAACAAGAAAGGATGTCATCTTGAGGTGTGATATGGTTGTTCCCACAGGACTTCTTAATCTTGTTCAGTAGCAATCAGTATTCGTGGAAGTGATTTGATAGATATGCCTCTACATACCTGGCATGCAACAGAAATAGCTTATCATTGTCGAATTCGCTTGCTACCCCTTTTTTTGACCAATTCCAACCAGTGCGCAACAAAACTCAAACTGGTCTGACCTTGTTTGGTTAAAATGACGTCACCACAACAAATAAATTCTGCCAGAGCCACAGAGCGTTGTCAATATTAGGCAGGGAGGATTCAAAATGACGACCGTGAACAAATATGAGTAAAGATGCACCTATATAATCGCTTAAGATTTTTCACAACTGGCAAAAAAGAGAACTGTAAGTATACTAATCATATCTATTTTTGGGTAGACGTTGAAACGTTCCCTGGTTACTTGCACACTGTAACCTAACAGGTGAACCTGACTAAAGAAATCCAAGGGGTATGGTTAGGGATAGGGGTACGGTTGCATTTGAAAATCATACAAGGTATAATATGTTATGATATTCTCGGAAAACCCTTGAACCTTCAGATTATTATGACGAGGTATGCTTTCACCAAACACAGCACATAAATACAAAATAGTGTCATGTTCATCAGCAAAGCATAATATTTCCTCTATATCATCATATTCCAATAATTCATATCAGGTATGCTAAGCGTTGCAAGCGTGTCACATTCGCAATGCTGTTTCTGACAAAAACAAGCCAGTATCCGTTCGTTTGCAATTGTAACCCCGCATGCGCATCTAAAATAGACAGTAGAGACGCGGTTATCATTGGTCGGTTTCAGGCAAGCAAGCGAACCAGGGGACAAGGTTAAGGCATCCAGTCTTGCCGGGAGAAGCCAGTCTGATCTGATTAATTGACATATGTTCACAGCAGGCAGCACATCCGTGTCTTCTTCCCTACCCTGGGCTTGCCTGAAAAAAATCACTACAATTAAAAAGGCACTGACACCTTCATGTTTGCATATTATCTACTTTACATGTAGGCTTGAATAACTATCATATAATTACAATGATTTTAAAAACATAAATATAATCTGTGTTTTGCATTAAAACATTGCCCCTTTCATGTGACAATATACTATGCATTTGGGCTAATATATTTCTCATACAGTTCTAGCAATATACGATGAAGTGGTCAGTGACCACAGCATAGCGATAAATTCTGTAAATACTGACTACGAAACTTATCCAAAACACCACATCAACTGTTGTAATGACGCAAGGTGCCCAACTCAGTACTCAGTTCTCAGACACAAGACTGGTGTGAAAGAATTAAGTGCATTTCCTACAGAGCGTGAAGAAAGGTACCTAAGATATACAACTCCAATGTGCACACATGAATGATTGTGGGCAAGGTCTGCCATTGCAAACGTTGTAAGCTTCATTGACAACTTAAATAGAAAATTAATCACCTGAGGGTGATTTAATTTTATGAACCCCCATATAGGCGTCACCATATTTTTCTATTGATACGTTTATTCCAATTTTGCATTTTAATGACAATTCAACACAATATTGCTTTGCAATCGCACTTTTACGGGAATATTTCTTTCAAGTCGCACTTTTACCAGATTGACAATTATATTTGTACTTCAATATATATCCCGATTACATATGAACCCGAACATGTCTTTCTTACGATTTGTTTACCTACATATTTCTTTACAATGGTATTTGTATCCGAGTTATCTGTCTAATGGGACTTTAACCCCAAGTATTGTTTCTAATGGTACATTGCAATTTTGTTGAATTGCATGACGTAAAAAATGGGAAAGATATATATTTGTTACTAGCCAGGTCAAAGAGTATGTGGAGCTCTTTTGCATAAATACTTCAAACACGTGCCTTATCCTGTCGCAATATGATGTTTTCAACGTCTGTACCCGCCATACAGAGTCCAGCGTCATGTGAGCTTTACACTACCGTAACAAACGTGTGCACTATCATATAGCACATTTTGATATCGGTGGTGTCACACTGCTGTAAGAATTCTGTAAATGTTGTGTTTCCAAATCCATGATTCTGGTAGATATCTACAAAAAATGGCATATCAATTGTAATACAAATAACTCGGCCATGTCAATTCATGTGTATCTTGTTCCATGAAAATACCGTACAAAATAATAAAGTGAAAATGGATTAGTTTAACATCAGATTAGAAGTCATACGCATTATTATCTGTGTTAAGACCTAAAGCTGTACAATTCATTCATGATATGCTCACTTATGATTACGTACAAAAATATTTTTATAGTCTGTATTGCAAACATGGAATTCCAATCTGCGGTGTGTGCTTTTTTCTTTATGGGATGTATTACAAGTACAGATAACAATACAAGTTTTCGATGAGACCTGTCATACAGTTGCTTTATTATCCAATGTTTTGAATAGTCATTAGGTTGCGTGGTATCTTTACTCGATAGGTGCACTCCTTTTTTTGGCTAGCTCAGCTGACTTCTTAGTAGCTGAGCTTATGGTCCTTCCTCTGTCGTCGTCCATTGTCCAGCATCAACACTTTACATTTTCAACTTCTCCAAATCCACATGGCAGATTGACTTTAAATTTCTAGGACATGTACCTTGGGTGTGTCTCCCCCAAGCTCCAGTAAGTTGTGGTTCTTCAACAGGTAGCGCTGCGAGTGTTTTCTATTTTTTTTTCGGGGGGGGGGGGGGCTTTGGGGGGCCTAGGGTCCTTTGTAAATCAAGAAGAAATCATATTTTCGACTTTTTCACTGAAATCGTTGTGGGTGTCCACCAAGTTTCTTCGAATGGGCATGCAGTGATGAAATCTGTATTTGTAGGATCTTTTTACTCTTTTCTGGCCAAATATGATAAAATGCCTTCCAAGTGCTCACATAATTACTTCAAAATCGTACAGGGATACTCCTAGGGACCTCTAGTTGTTAGCTTGTTCACGAGGGGCGCTGCATTTTTTTCCTTTTTGTATCAATTTTAGTATGATTTCCCCCGTTTTATCTCTGCTTTAATAGGCCAGCTTGTGTATCCACCTTTGTGTCTGCGATCAGACATCGAATATGTACAGTCTTGGGCCAAATGGATGCCAGGTGTGAAAAAGGCTCCCCTTATTGCAGCAGTGGTAAGATGTGAGAAGTTAAAAACAGCTCTTGGACAGACAGAAATGGGTTGCACTAGCAATTTTATGGCTAAGAGAGCATTTATTCGTTTTTTTTTGTTTTGTTTTTGTTTTTGTTTGTTTGTTTTTTTGTTTTTTTTTTTTTGTTTTTTTTTTTTTTGCTTTTTGTTTTGCTTTTGTTTTGTTTTTGTTTTGTTTTGTGTTTTGTGTTTTTTGTTTTTTTTTTTTTTGTTTTTTTTGGTTTTTTTTTTTTTTAGCCTTTTCTACAATATTCACGAGATTTTGCGTGGCATGAGTATGGCAACACAGCTGAAATAATTTCAGGACAAGAAAGTGGTCGGACAGTGCGCGCCCTCTGTAGTCAGCACCTGAACCCTGCGGTTTGAACCAGACCAGTACGTCACCTTCAGCGACTAACTGGTCCGTCTTTTCGGCGCAGAATAAGTCAGCGTCTTCGTTGACTGTGTGCCTTTTTCTCTTATTTTTTTTAATTTAACACAGTCACCTTTTTATTCGCACAATATATGAAGAAGTGGTCGGGAGCCAGACTAAGATGTATTCTACTTTCCATGATATTGTCTCTGCGATTGCCTCTAAATAGCAACCTGGTAATGTAGAAAGGAAAAACAATGCCCCCAAACAGAAGAACTGTTCAAAAATATTGGACAGTGTATAAGTCAAATACAGGTGCTGACTGTTCACCTTTTTGCCCCCCCCCCCCCACACACACACACAAAAAAAGAAAAAATGTTCACTTTGTTTTACCTACTACGTGATGTATTTGAGCTTCGACCATGCAACATGTGTATTTCACAAAATGTTTAAGATATGGGTATGAAGCTTGATGGTAGGAACATTAATCAGCATGTGAAGATGTGCCCCTTGAGTTTTCTTTTGAACTTTGTGAAAATGTCAATTCAGTCAAAAGTTGCCTCATGCCAAACTTGTGTCATGTGTATTTCACAAAATGCTTAAGGTATAGGTATGAAGATGTAAAGACAGTCTCTCTATTGTTAACAATCTGAAATTATGTGGATGAAAACATGGATTTCTAATGCCGTATTGAAGGACTTCATCCGTTTCTCAAACAAATGTTGCATGGGTTATGTACCCTGTGCTTGTAACTTCAGTTTTTCGATGCCTATGTGTATTTTCCTCTGTACTTGGTCCACCGCTGTATCTATCAAACATAAGACAGTGGTCTTGTCATCGTGATTGCACCACTGGTGGTGATTGCATATTGCAATGTGTATGATTTTTAGTTAGTAAAAATACAATACAATACTTCTAAAAGAAGCAATTGAACTGTAGGTTCTGCTTTCATTCCATTTAAAGCAGGGCAAAAGTGAACCTGCAACAGAGTAAAATGATCTGTCTTTGGGATGGAGAGTATAGCAGCAAAAAAAAAAAAAAAGAAGCAAACTGGCTTTGAATAGCATTCATAGCCTGTGATTTACTCCACTTGTATGCACGATATTTTGATTCAATAAAGACAAGGAAAAGGCAATAGTGCATACTCCACATCTCAGCCAAGGCAAGATCTCTGAGCTGAAATACTGCCACACTACTCTCCACACCAGGGCTGGATTGCTCATTTTTGTTTCTGGTAACTTTGATGACCCGATAGGATGCTAGTGGTGACATTGGTCGTACGTTTGTACTTATACAAACGCAGATGTTCTTTCCATTTAGGTAACTGTGTCCCTCCTTACAATGGAAAGGTCTGTAATATTATCCTTATAACCTGCTACCCCTGTGTGTAAGTTTCTTAGTGCCTCCCCATGTGGGAAAGCCGAATGTCGGTCAAACTTGGCTTCAAGCTCACCCTCTCCCTTTTCATTTAGGAAGCAGGGGCCTTCTTGTGTTGCTCATTTAGCATGTCTGCTGTTTTGCTAAAATGCTGCAAGCACGAGGTATAGGAACAGACATTGGCCAATAGCTCTTTGGGATAGTTATACCATTTCCTATGCCTAGTCCACCAATACTCTTTGGGTACCACATTCGGGTTTGGTCAATATCCCAGTCACAGCAAAAACCAGCCGAAATTGATGGATACACCTGATAGCTTGAAATCTAGGCATACATTCCTGAAATATTATAGGGTATACGGTCATCAAGGCCTCCATTCCTTGCAGGTAGAGATGTACACACCTTAAAAAACTGGCGTGGGCAGAAACAGCAGATATAGGTAAGAACGGAGAAACGGCAAGAAGATGCATTTGCCTTCAACCTGCGTTATCAGCTTCAAGGACTATCACTTGCAACATCTGGGCATAGTTTGGAGACAATTTGGTTGGTTCTGGGCAGCTAGATAATATGCACTTCTGAGTGATATGTGCTTAGGTATTTGTTCAGTTGAGTCCGAATTCCGGAATATGTCCAGGTAAGTTTCACCAACCTCCAATAGAGTGCACCTTGTTTCAAGCTCCCGTATTAAATGCTTATATCTTGTAAACTCCATTCATCTTGCTTCTGATATGTTGCAAATAACACTGACCACCTCAGGGGTGGACATCTTGTCGCACCGTCACACAAACGTGCACCACAAGCCTCTAAAAGGTGACAGACACCTGTGCAACAAATCCGTCGGAGACATATTTCAGAAAAAAATACCGGCATCCGAAGGCAACATGCCGCTTTAGCTGCCACCTGGTGGTAGAAATAAACATAGTGGTAAGCACAGGTAACAACCTATCGGTGACCTACACTGCTCTTTGCATTTAATGTATGCGTTTGATTATTTGGACATAATGATGGGAGTAATATCAATATAGTACCATATTTTACCCTATTGTCATTATATGCAGATCCGAGAATTCAGGCCAACCTCTTACAATTATAAATGATGGACTCAGAAACTACCTGCAATATTTGAACCAATCTTCTTCCCATGTATTAGGTTGGTGTTAATGTGGTGAAATAATTGTTGTGTTCTTGCAACATGCAAGTCTATGATGTAGGGTCCTAAGGTACATCTGTGTGCCTTAAATTTCTCTTGTCATACCGTGGTTTGAAGACAGTTCAGTGTGATGTATTATGTTTGGTTATGAATCAATCAAGATACGTTTTCATAAGCTTGTATTCTCCAGTGGCGATACCTGGGAACTTGAACAAAACACCAGTGAGTAGAGTCCATGTACACGCTCTGTGGTATTTAATTAGTTGCTACACATTTGTGGGACCGCACTCAACAGATTAGTCTAAATCTGCTCTTAAACAAAAAGCAACATTGGTCCATAAATATGTTTCATGTCTTGCCGATTTTTTACAATACACTTGTCCTGGCAACCGTGTACCTATAATAGACGCTATAGGGAGTCATGCGCGTTTAGTCGAAGATAACCATGTATGATACTGAGTTAGAATTGCTTACATTTGTGTTTGTGAAAAGTAGGTAACGATAGTAGGAAACTAAAATGTGGCGAGAAAATGGAACACTGCCCTATGAATGCGGTGTGTCCTTTGTCACAACATTTGATTATATCTAGATAAAGGTTGCAGGTGATATCCATCAGTAACTGATTGCGGGATGTACGCATGATATAAATTTCAAACCTGTGCCATGAAGTTTAAGGACAGGTGATGGAGGTACCATCGCTCAGTTCTGCCATCTTTTCTGTGCAATGTTAAATGCCGATATTATGGTAACCATCACACAAGTGCTATTGAACCAAAAGGAATCAATTTTCAGCTAGCATGCAACTTTCATTACACACAAGGCTAATTACATGCTGCTTTTACAGCGATGACGCTATTTTTGTTCTGGACTTTGACTGTGTAACCGAATCATTCTGTCTGTTGTCTGCAAAATTCCTACCCCAAAGATAGATCACCAGTTGGGTCATCAACACCTGTTCCATGAATGAAATTTGGATTTTACACTGAAAAAATGTGTGGTTTTTTTTCATTATTGTCTACGTTCAGGGATTTATTTTTTATAGTGTCTAAGTTTTCAATCCAAGTATCTGGTATTATTTCTACTCACAATTTAATTTCTCTGAGCACAATGACAACATGAATAAGTATTTCATTGCTTAAGATTCACTGGAGGTTGAAGACGTTGTTGTCAATGCATCTGGAGTTTTAATGGTAATATGTTCCTGTGACGCACACTCTCATTAGTAGTAAGGAGTGTCTCTGCTTACACATTAGAATATCAATAAAATTAGGACTATTAAGTTTGTAGATTTATGAATTATGATTAATCAATAAGCATACAAATAAGATTACAATCTCACATTAGCATATGGATAAAATTATGAATGATGAATGGCAAAATACGATTGCATATAAGCATGTGAAATTTTAAATTATGATAATTCAATTAGCATGCGAATGGGATTACAGTGTCACATTAGCATTTGAATATTTGGAATATTTGATAAGTATACAAATAGGATACGATTGTACAGTAGCATATGAATAAGGTTACGGTACCACATTAACATTTGAATAGGATTGTGTTTCGGTACTACGATGTCATATTAGCGTATGAATAAAATTGTGATTTATGAATATGTTTGTGTTTTAACATTACACATAAATACAATCATATGAACAGAAACAAAATAAAAGAAAATTCATCGCACATGCAAAGAAACAACTAAAATGTTCTTCTTTGACACATCATACAATGCACCATTTATTTATTAGTATTTGTTACAGCCATTTTCATTTGGATATCTTTTAGGAAACGTTTACAGGCACTATATTGCCAATATATGGATCATGGAATTCTATATCGTTCTTTCTTTCTCTGTTTTCCTTTGTTTTTTTATCTTGGCTTGTGTTCTGTCTCTGCTTGCTGTCATAGCAGCTTCTCTGGCTCTCTTCATATTTCTTTTGTCTTTCAAGTCGGCTTTGGCTTGTTCCGCCATCTGGGCCAGAGGACTGATCAGATTATTGACGAGTTTGTTTCGTTTTTCGGGTCTCTTGCACTACCTCGGATGTTCGTCCACGACCTATTGACCAGTGGAGGAGTGAGGAATCTTTTCCACGGCCATATCCTCGAAAAACGTGAACCATTTTGACCAATGTTTCTTGTTTCGGATGATCTGCGATGTCATTACAATTCCATACTTGTAACATTCTACTTGTGCTCTAGGATCCCAATGCCAGATTTCAGATCTGTGTACTTATACTATTTTATAGGGGCCAAACAGGATGATGTAAATTACAGTTCTTAGTTTGGCTCCTCAGGTTTGTATCTTTGATGAGGTGCTTTAACAAGAAGTTTCTTTGCTGTAATGCTGCGTACCTCCTGCCAGTCTATGTATTCATCATCCATCAGTCCCTTGATAGTTTTTCTTTTTTTTTTTTTTTTTTCGATGCTGTTGTGAATTTTGTTTTTCTCGATACTCGCCATCTGGCGTACTTGGACCCGAAGACTTAGGAAAATCTTGGAAGTAATTTCACATATGCCCTGTCTATGGCTTCACCTTATGACATCTCTCCAGATTTGTAAGATTCTACCTTAGTGGCATAATTATTTTGCATGTTATGTACTTCCACGACAAAAGGATTGAATATCTTTTGATCATGTTTCATTTTGTATTGAGAAAGGAGGCTTAGTTCTGGTAAGAAAGTTAAAGGCATTATTGGGTTCTGATACACATCTTAAAATATTGAAGTTCATCATGTGTATGATTGTAATAGAATTCGGGTGCTTTCAAGTGTATTAAATCTTCTATTTACAGTAAATTTAGTTGCCTGAAGCGGGGGATCAAGTGTAGCTTGCAAATTATATGGATAACGTTTCTTTGAAGCAAACAAATACGCCCAATAACATTACAGTAGTTTAAATGTGATAAAACAGTTAATTGAATGTTGTAACAAATTACTTGTCGGCACATAATTGCGGACCTTCTTTGAAAGAGTTCTTACGACATACGTTCTATTTCTAAACTTTTCAGCTGAAGTGAGATATATGATATGGTTACAGTGGCGGTTGTAGGGTGGTGGTAGCGTTGGGGTAGCAGTGGTGGTCCTGGTGACAGTGATAAGGGTGGCAGTGCTGTTATCGAAATATATATATACTTCTATGACCTCATTCCGCACTTTATAGTTAATACATTTCTTTGTATCTTTATTTAATATTATTTTTGTTATTATTTTCATTTGTGAATTCTATTTATTTATTAGAACTCAATCCCAATTTTCCGCGATACTTCAAAAACAATACAAAAAATACATGATCCTCCACAAGGTCGGGTCTATAAAAAATCCGATTTAGCGCAGTGGAATACTTAAATAGAGCCAGTAATTAGTAGAAGCATGCGCAGTTTGTGCTTTTTTTTTATCCGTAAACATACTTACGCAATGATTTGGAAGTAGGTCCCTTGCGCTGTCAACATTAAAAAGAGGCATGTATTCAGGAGTACTGGTATTAATATAATTTATCGCATTGGAATTTATTTCCAACTACATAGAAGAAGGTTGGTGAGTCTCTATATTATTACGTTTAAATAGTTTTGACGATTGACCTGTTATTAATATTCGTTTGCAAGAGAGAACAGTTTCGTGAAAAGCTGTGAAGCTAGCAGTTACTGCGTGAGGACTTCGTGCCCCAGCTGATTTTACCAACATTGTCTAAGTGAGGGTAACGAGGTATAATGTATACGAGCTTTCTTATCCAGTTGCATGTTTTTCCTATTATTCACCTTATAAGTGGGATGACTCATCCTGGGTCAAAGACAACCGGTACAGTTGGGAATATTCTTTCTTTCTTTCATTCTTTCTTTCTTTCTTTCTTTCTTTCTTTCTTTCTTTCTTTCTTTCTTTCTTTCTTTCCTCAATAATAATAATGATAATGATGATAATGATGATGATAATAATAATAATATAATAGTAATGATAATGATAATGATAATAATAATAATAATAATAATAATAATAATAATAATAATAATAATAATAATAATAATAATAATAATAATAATAATTTTCTTACATAATTGACTTGCCTCGTATGCACATAGGACAATGAGCACTGCTCGCGCTTCCGACTGATGTCGAAGATAAAAACAAAAATCTATGGGCACAGCTAACAACTATTTGAATGATAGTGTGACTCGATATTATGGTCCGCAGGAATTACGTGTTTTGGAGATTTTATGGACTTAGGTTATATTTGAGATATTGGTGTAATGTATACTGGTCAGTGATATCATTATGAGATACATAGATAACGTAGGTTAGTATATACAATTGCCATGGTCACTGCTTACAAAAAAAAGACTGTGAAGGTGGAGAAAAGTGTAGTGAGAAAAGTTATAAGATGATGATGTTCTGGGAAAGGGGTAGGGGTATTCCCGTCAGTGACCATATGCATGTGCCAATTAAAATTTCAAGTTAACCTGCAATTGGCTGTTTCATGCTTGTACTTCAAGTTGACCAACTTTGATAAGCGTGTGTGGCCATCATTTTCCCCTTCATCACATGTAAAGTATTCCATGCACAAACATCGTTGCGTGGTTGCATATATGAAGACCTTAATTGCAAAATGCGATACATCCATTAAGGAAGAGGCCAATGGGCCTAATGCTCTGCTGGCACCGTGGCTATATTGCACCTGTTCATTTAAAAGTTGCGAGTCCTCCAGTGGCTTCGGAACATATAAAGCGTATGTACATTAAGTATACAAAATGTATACAGGATGCCACTTCGCTCTGCATGTAATCATAGGCTAATTGTGCAATTCCTGTGATGGATTTTGTTTCATGTGTTAAGACACCAACGAGTGAGTCCTTAACTTTATGTCCTCAGTGACTTTGGGACAAAAGACCGAGGTCACCCAGATTGTGTAATACAAGAGAATCAATTTGGAAATCATATATGTCCCTCTTAAGGAATCCTTTGCTGGTTGTTCACACCCTGGTGCTCACATATATATTTTATTGTCAACATGGTAAAGGCATTTTGATAAAATGGTTCTTAAGCATAGCTCCAATTATCGTATTGTATAATTATAAAAATAGTTGTTAAGTTTGTCTATTGCACAGTATCTGTATATCTGCATTTCAAATTTGCTTTGGCCCAATGAAATTGTTGGTATCAAAAAGCTTGGCAAATCACACAACTTCGCCGAAAAAGCAAGATTACATGTGCTGAATATTGAAAAATGTGTAATAATTCATGGTAGGTTTAGATAATTGTAAATCACATTTAAATACTATAAACATCGGAATAATGCAAGCGCGCTGTTGAAAGACCTTGTATTGCTTAAAATGCAAAAGATCTGTGCGTGCAGTCGTGTGTCTGTCTGCGTGTTTTCATTTACATTGTTTAGCCACTTTATTTTTAATGATATAAAATGTTACTACAAGTATTAATTACAACATCTTGTGAACGTATACATCATGTACAAAATAACATGGAAAAATATACTATTTGTTTTTAAAAAATCACCGTCAAGTCTCATATGCATGTAATCATTGAGCCTTTTATGCTGAGAGATGAGCGCCGCCAGTATCTTCACCACAGTAACCCTCGAGGTTATTAATTTTCTTAAAAATACATTGTTTCTTAAACTCAGGAAAGCCACGAATGTACTATAATACAATTTACATGCATGAGGTTAAGGTTTCAGACTTGAATATATGTTAGTTGAGTAGGCTTATCAATGCCACATAGAATCTGGTACTAAAACTGGTCAACATCACGCGGTCAATACTTTAAGGTCTACAACTGCATTTGTGTCCATTAATTAATAAATGACGTTAACATAAACATTGGCTAGAGCACTGCTGTATTTTGTGCCTTACGCACTGTACCCTACCTGTTCATGACAGGGATTGCAGCACCTGTTCTAAATGAATGACGTTGTGTGGGACTAATTTGTTTCAATGCATGAAAATAATGATATGAGGATAACTACTGCTTTACATAAGTGGCGTACAGATTTTTTTTGTGCCCAATCTCCATGAGTACATGAAGTATACGATTATCTCCAAGGGTTCACCGCTTATACCATTAATTGCTGTCTCATTCATGGGTTAATCGGACACAACTAAGATGCCCATCTTTCTTTGACAATAACTTTTATAAAATCAACATATCAATCTTCATTGACAAGGGAGGGACATATAAATTGCCAAATAATACTCCTGGCAATTTGAATCAAATATTTATCTATCTTTACTAGAGATATGACATTCACGTTGAGCTGGAATACTGGTGATAGGCTTCAAGATTACCTATACGCTTGATAGTTACATAAACTGCAATCGCCATACCATTATCCACTCAGTATAAATTGCAGCAACAGCTGGATGTCCAAAGCTGATTAGAACAGGGTGGTGCACACTTGCACAAGGTAGTGTACCAGCAGTAGACATAGATAACATGGATAACTAGACAGCGTGCACCGTCCTAGAGTCGTCATTCTCCAGCGTCTATCACTTATTTTAGCCACAATAAAGCATTTGTGTATGGAAACAAACATCAATTTGCAAATAATTACGCCTGATTGTCCCCGAGAGCAACATTGGTTTAATTGCGTCACAAAGTTTCGATTTGGCACCATATATATATATATATATATATATATATATATATATATATATATATATATATATATATATATATATATATATATATATGTGTGTGTGTGTGTGTGTGTGTGTGTGTGTGTGTGTGTGTGTGTGTGTGTGTGTGTGTGTGTGTGTGTGTGTGTGAAATAATTGAACTGGCTCATGTGGCTGATTCTTTACCTCCCAACATGATGAGATTTTTTCCTTTTTAAGGCATCATCCTCAAGTGTTGCTAGCGTAGTAGGGGCCTATCCTTCGACAGGATCTACAACCTGTACAACCACATTAGAGGATATGGGTACTTGTTATTGTATGTGTGGTCGGATAGGTGGATGGGGCTCTGCTGGTGGGGTTTCATCTCCAAGCACCTGCATGAGTTCGGCTTGGGCTGAAGTTATTTATGGGAAACTGTCGTAATTTAAAAATGACTCTTGGTTTAATCTACGAGCCGTTCGTTTAATTGCAGTTGTGAACGTCCCAGATGCGCGCAATTCAATTCAAAGATACCAATAATTTTGTGTTGATTCAATCGTTTCCCTTGGGAGTGTAATAGAGGTACCTTGGTTACACGGCCTCCAATAATAAATACAACAATCGTAATCTTCGAGAGGTTAAAAGTCACTTTCCAGCGCTGACAATATTCAAAGAACTTATCTGATGTACACTGTAGTCCTCCTGATGCAGTTTCTGACATCACGATTAGGTCATCCGCTTACCAAACACAATGAATAATTGTATCATGAATGAATTTTATTGACATAAATATATAAATGGGTGCAGTGCCAGCTGTAGGTTATGAGACATCATTATAAAACAGACAGTTATACTAATCGTACAAAAGTACATGCAACATTGTACTATGCAATTTAGCTGGTTCATAAGTATGGTGGAAAGTTTATGGCAAGTTATATATATACATACATATATACACATATACATATGCATATATATGTATGTATATATATATGTATATAAATATTTGCAAGATAATTTTGCCCTTTTTTGAACAATCCCAAAAAAAAGCTTAAGGATCGAACAATTATCACTTGATTTAGAGGACACATCAGGACCTACTTGATGAGAACATTATAGATCAGACATCTGAAGGCAAAGACCTATCTGCTCATTGCATAAATGAAGTATAGCCTTGTCTGCAATTTCGAGCGTATTTAGCGCTATGTTTGCGTTAATGCCACTAAATCTTAAGCCCATTCGCCTTCCATGATGTTCGAAATCATCATATGCACCCTGTAAATACTCTAACTGAACATTAACTTAGTAATGGGAGGACTGGAGATTTGCTACTGATTTCAACAGCATCATGTGGAGATTACTCCGCATATGCACGATATGATGATCTGAGGAATTGTCGCGCCAGGCAAAAGGGTAATGAGTACTTCTGTATCAGCACAAAATAATCCCGATCATAAAACTTCTCGGTTTCATTGAAATTGGCCTGCACTTGACTTTTAACGAACCAGTTACAGAAAGGGGTGCTGGAATAATTTCATAAATGTCCACAATATTTCATAATTGCCAATAAAATACATCTTGACGCTTGACCCTGTTTAAGGTATGAAAAAAATTCTGCGGTTAATACACACACATACATACCTGCATATATATATATATATATATATATAGTGTGGGAGCATATGTCATAATTTTAAGTCCCGTGGGATTTTGATGAAGATTTTATGCCACCTATTCAGGAATGTTATATATACCCTTAAGAACATTAAAAACCATGTTGGCACTTTGCCAACCTGTAAGATTCAAAATGGCCGCCATTTTCCAAAATGGCCGCCAAACTCCAAACATAATGATATTTTATGTTACATAATGTGTCCGTAATGTTCGATTTAATCGATGTAAGAATCAAATTTTAACCTTTTGTCATCCAGGAACATTATTCATGTCTTTTACTTTAAACCTGAATATTATTAGACACCAAAATTTAAAATATCTGAAAAATTGTATCTATAATTCCCATTTTTCTTATAGATGTTTACCTTTTTAAATGGTTGATTTAAATTTGGCCTTTATTTTGGTTGTTAGCCATAACTTCCTCAAAATGGCTGCCCCACCGCCACTCCCCCACCCCCACCCCCTACACACACAAGCCGCTATGTCATTTTACAAAGAGAACCAATATTCTCCAACAAACATTATCTAAGAGTTATATATCATACTCCAACCATGTAAGAACATTGTGTCATGATTTTCAATCTTGAAACTTAACACCAGTTGTTACCAACCAAATTTCAAGATGGCTGACGTGCTAAAAATGCATGCATATAATCTATGCATCAAAACTTGTTGATATTTAACTATATCTCTCATCACCCTCTTAGTCTAGATCAATACTTTTTCCTGATCTGATTCAAGATCATCAGTTCAAATCATTGTTCCCTATTATAGCTTACCCGTTGTTTGAATGTATTTTGCAGGTCTGTATGGTGATAGTGGTGTGCTGATAGAATGATTCCCTGTATAGTAGCTATAGTGGTGGACTACTGCATGGTACTGGCATGCTGATGGGTGGATCTGCATCAGCTAACTGCTTGGAAAATGGTGTCCCAAGTGCTTTTAGATTACTTGCTGAGTCTTTATTTATATCGAACGACTGAACACATTCTTGCCATAATCCAAGCATATTTATTTGCAAAGACTCTTTTTGCACAATGACTCTAGCAAGCCCTCTAGATATTCTTGATTAACCCCATTTATTCTGGGGTTTAGTCCTCTAATTTCCCTTAAAGTGGCCAACAATATATGTCTTCAATTAACTTTTGTCCACAGAAAACATTTTGTATAATAATTATAGGTGAGAGCTAAACAGAGATAACTTGTCCCATGAATTTACAGCTTTTCAAAGCAAGGAATTGGTGTTTAGTGCCCACCTCATAATAAGAAAATAGCGTTCAGATAAGAATTACCCTCGGCGCCCACAAGGTTTTTTCACCAAATTCTGCATTCTTGCAGGTGTCATAATACGGTATAACTGCACCAAAAACTTGATGAAGCTGTGACGAATCTTTCTTGATATATTATGGTAACATTGCTCTACTTTCTCTCTCTTTCTCTCTCTCTCTCTCTCTCTCCTCTCTCTCTCACTCTCTCTCTCCTCTCTCTCTCTCTCTCTCATCTCTCTCTCATCTCTCTCTCTCTCTCTCCTCTCTCTCTCTCTCTTCCTCTCTCTTTGAATAGTATATATATATATGAAAATTATATTTATAATATATATATAAATAAATATATATGTATGTATTATATATATATATATATATATATATATATATTATATATATATTATATAATATATATATATATTATATATATATTATATATATATTATATATATATATATATGTATTCAAAATTACAACTTTAAACTACTGGACTACTGTCTCAGTCAGTTCAACTGTCCTAACACACATGTAGTGCTTTGTTCTGAAGCAAAGTGTTACCTTACTACCCCATGATAATTATTGTGTGCGATGTTAACTTAACATTTGGGGTTTTCTTGTCATTATATCATTGGTTTTTTTTCCTGGATCATGAGAATCCAGCGGAGGGACTGTCATTTTCACTTACTGAAAATGTTGATTTATTTGTTTATCTATCTATCTATCTATCTATCTATCTATCTATTTATCTATCTATCTATCTATCTATCTATCTATCTATCTATCTATCTATCTATCTATCTATCTATCCATCCATCCATCCATCCATCCATCCATCCATCCATCCATCCATCCATCCATCCATTCATCTCATTCATTCATTCATTCATTCATTCATTCATTCATTTATTTATCTATTTATTGTCAAGGTGCTCTTCTGTAAGCTATAAAAGTTATTGCAGTAACATCTCCTGTGCCGTGACTGTACCAATATTTAACACGTCTTTTAGGGAGGGAACTCCTCTGACACGACGTCGCCAATTTGAATCATTGTTTTCAATCGCCGCATTTATTTTTACCCGCGGGACCGGTTTTCTCGCTTTCCTTCAGAGCCCTCTTTTCGCTGAGCGAGGACAGACGTCTTTCACATGTGGCTCTGATATGCATGCCATATCATAGCATATTGGTACATGGTGAGTCGTTTTTTTATCATAAGTTTTTATTTTCCTATGAAATTCACTCGTATTTCCTCCAGCTTTTTGGTATATATATGTACATCATTTTAACTCGCTTTTTGGGATTATTTTGTTTCCTGTAGCACCATGGCCTCCCATATAAGCTATGGTTTTGTTCCTGCTATGCCATGTTACTGTCTACTGCCCATTAAACCGCCATACACGTTTTGTAAGTTGTTGCTTGTCTTCGTTATTTGCCTTATTGCAGCGATATAGGGATATAAATGTGCCAGTAAAATTGAATTTATATTCGTGTGCACATGACTCGTACCGGCAGACAATTTGTATGACGCGTACATAATGCATTCAGCGTATTCAAATAACTTGAACGCAGACTTTGGTACAAATGTCCTACCTGTGCATTAATGTTCTGTGTCGCTTACTGTCTGCTGTTTTTGGCCCAAATATTAAGTTAACATCGCACATAATAATTATCATGGGGTAGCAAGGTAACATCTTGCTTCAGCACCAAACCAATGCTAGGAAAACTATCGGGACACCAATATGCGCATTCTTTGCAAAATTAAATGAAAAAAATTAACACTTTTTGCAAAATTATGCATTCACATTAGTCGTTTTTCCCCATGACTGCTAAAAGCTCATGACTTGAGCTATTTTGGGGCAAAAACCTGGTTGATGTACGCTATTATTTTTGTATCAGTTCAAAACTGTATCACTCTAGATGTATGTTTTATCATTTTAACTCCACGTTTATCGTGTTGTTTATCAGTTCAAAACTGTATTACTCTAGATGTATATGCGTGTTTTATCTCTTTAACTCCAAGTTTATCGTGTAAGTGTTACAACAGGAAATGAGAGACATCGCATCGGTAACCTTTGTTTATTTATAAAAACTGGCCATTATTATGTCCTAAAGATAAAATAACAGCACGCCATATTCTATAATGGACTAACCCGGAAGCAAGTGCTGAGCGGTAAAACAGAGGCACATTCTTTAAATTGTTAGTATGAAAAATGCTACGCAGGCAAAGCAGTAAATATATTGTGTAATTTGGTATCAAGACTACAAGATCAACACCACGAAGTTTTTGTTTCCCCAAATTTGATGTAAAAATGGAAAACGCGACAGAAAAAGGGAATTGCAGCTTTGAAAGATATAATTTTGAAACTCATTTACACAATTGCTTACTTGCCTCCATTGCCCAAAAAAGCAAAGTTTCAATTTGGAACGCAAAAAATAAATATAAGAGAATGATGAAAAAAACATTCAAATGTTGAATACCACAAGAGTTTTTCTGGTTCCCTATTCATACAAGAAGACAGTAGTGCCCGTCAATCCTACAAGCTGTGAACAACGTTATGGCCGTTAGCGAATGGTCGCTGATGCCTCAAGCTTTGTCAGATCATAATGCGACGAGTACTGCTTTGCGTTGGTAGCCTAGTGCTTGGTCTGACCAAGGAGGCTACATGAATGACCAAGGACTGAAGATGTGAGAGTGTCTGCCAATATACCGGGCAAATATAGGTTATGAGCTGTTCTTCCAATGGCCAAAAAACCGTCTGTGTTGTTGTTGTTGTTGTTGTTGTTGCTGCTGCTGGTTTGTTTGTTTGTTTGTTTGTATCTTTATTTATTTTTTGTGCTTAGTTTTGTTTTTTTGTTTAATTTTACTTTTTTTATATTTGATTAATTATCAAGGCATTGAAAGAGCGTAGTCATTTACGTTTTGATTTTTCCGAATTGATTAAATGACTGCAACATGTGTAAAGTCGTTCGAAGAAAACGCGTCACACAAAATGTTTTGTTTGCATTTGTCACTGAAGCCGTTATTCAAAGCTGTCCGTACGTTAAGAAAGGTACTATTGATTGCTGGGGTCTAACTCCCCATCAAGTTTAGGTTCAAATGACTTAGACATAATAGCCGGTGATTTTACACGTATATCCTTATTCCAAATGATGATTGTAATGCATTTAAAATGATCTTCCTTGGCAAGCCAGAAGCGCGACTTTCCTCCATATCGTGGTCATGGGCGCAAATCTGTTGCAGACGCCACAAACACAACCTTTCTCTCAGCCTGCGTGCGATAGCCTACAGAACTGCATTAGTGCTAAACATGGGAAGGCAGGAGAACTTCAGCAGTGACAGTGAGCATGATCATGATAATGGCAATCTGAATTTATCCTCACATTATCTGACGAAAACAAGATTGAATAGAGAGGCCAATTGCGCAGAAAAGCAGGCAATCTAGCCGTGCCAAGAAACGACCACCCCCCCCCCCAAAAAAAGAAAAAGAAAAAGAAAAGAAAAAAGAGCGGTCGTTCTCATCAACTATAAGCGAGTTGACAATAAAAAAGATAGGCAACATGTGCCGTTATTTGACTGGGTATTTTGCCGTGAAGTCAGCTCAAACACAGCATTGTTTCGGTGGGGTTGTTCGGTGATCATTTTCGTAATATTTCACTAGATTCCAGGTGTCCGTTTTCTGAGTCACGTAGTGGTTACAATATTTTGAAAACAAGACTTACCATCTGAACTTTGATCGACCAGGTCTTTTGTGTGTTGGGCAGTTATCATCGTCAGTTACAAATCTAAAGTGCGAAATGATACCCTAGCTGGCAAAACACGCACGTGTTGGTGAGCGCCATTTTGAACATGAAGCACTGCATTTTGAGACAATCGCACGAAGTAACATTTGATTTTCATATCATAGATGATCGCCACCACATGTTTACAGCAATGTAAATGTGCATGGATGAAAATCACAAAGTGGGATGAACATGATCAAATGTACCAAAGTTTTCACACGATTTTATTAAAGCTCAAAATGCTTGCAACGTGGTCTTACACTCTTTGTTGACTGTCGTTCATTCATACCCCGGCTTATGCACACATCGCAGTCTCTTGCGAAAATTGAAGTTTGCTGGAATTTTTCTGCTTTCTAAGAATCCTTTACTTTAAAAAGTGGATTCTGCTATGGTAACCTTTGAAAACAGGATGGGAATGGTTTTTTTTACAGAAATGTATGTTTCCATTTTATTTTACCGATCCTGTGACCTCGTCTACGATCACAGGACCTGGACATCTCCAGTTAGTTTAACATTGCCAAGTGCCACAACTTACAGAATCCTGCGAAGTTTTCCATTTTGATGATTGTACACTCCAGCTGACTATTCGTTACTGGGGCAGTTTGTACCTTGCCCTTTGTGCACATGTGTACCGACAGCCAGGTTGCTGCGGCAGCGTCCTGTGGGCAGCGCAGGCTTCACCCCCCCCCCCCCACATGGCGTCAGAGGGCGAAACCAGTAGTCCAAGTGGTTTCTGATACCTCATAAAACTATGATGTCGCTACTTTAAAGGCCATAAAACTCATCTCAAAATGATTGAGTTAGTGACAACCGGTGAGAATGTGCAGACTCATGCAATGCTTCAATTACGATAAGACCTAACCTAATTCGGCCAACCTATAAACCTCCACAGTCAATCTATTGTCTTTATAACCCTCTGAAGCTCAATTTCTCTCTTTGATCAAACCGACAAGAGAGGTAACTTTACACGGTTACTCCGGAAAAAAGGCTCAGCAAAGAGGAATGAACTAAAAAGGATCACGTTTGTAAAGGTTTAAACTAAAAAAAAAAAATCAGTGTTTTTCGTTTGCTTTGTCCGTTATTTTTTATCTTCTGGACCAAAGAAATCGAACAAGTCAAAGATCAAAGGAAAAAGGAACATGTCAAAATTTAGGGTCTTGTGGTGACAAAAGTAATCGGGATACAAAAAAATCGTAGGGTACTTTTTTCCGCAGATATGTTAGCTACATAGTGCACACAGTTTTATCAATTTATGCCAAGAACGCAATGGCTTTTTGGATTTTTTTTAACATCGTCCATCGTCGACATACTTGTAAACGTTCTTTTATCAATTCAAGAGATAAAACTCGGATCACAATGCTTACATCAACTTTGGATCATGGTGAACACACGCATATATGGTTTTGGTGTTGTACAGAAAATACTTCTGAAGTCGCAAATAGTATGGGTATATTTCGTGTCGTTAACTTCACTCTCATCATTGGCTTGAAATTTATGAATAAAGTAATATTTTTATCTGAAATATCAGGCACAGTAATGCACACTAGGTCGTTAATGCAATTTTCAGGTATATGTTATATCAATAGCAGCGTAGTGTAACATCAGTAGAGAAGCCTGTATTTTCCGAATTTCCCTACGTATGCTAATGTTAACATCACACCTATATGATAATATTAAAGACAAATTCTGTAAAATTAATATGCATGTTGCAAACCAAAGTGTACCAAATTATTAATTGCATATCAAGACACTGTGTTATATGCCCCAATACACATTAGGAGATCAGCAATGAATACACAAGTGTCGGTTGTAAACGAAATTCCCGCCAAAATTTGGAAACTGGACCGTTGCTTGTTGTTTTTTTTTTTTTTGTTTTTTTGTTTTTTGTTTTTTTGTTTTTTTGTTTTTGTTTTTGTTTTTTGTTTTTTTTTCCTAAGACCACCATTGGATGCAATTTATGGTTTATCAGAAATACAGACGCAACAAGACAAAAATAAGTATGCTGATTGAATACTCATAAAACCTAGTCCTAAAATAGAACAAAGTTATTTAGAACCATTGTGCAACTATTTCGATCTTTGGATTCATAAATCTGTTTTCTGCCTAACATTTGTATGCGGGTGTATGTGGAACACACCACAAGTAGGCCCATGAGTATCATCTTAGTCCATTATATATGTTTGATTGGTATTAGGAACATGAAGTGCATCCAGTTCAGGCTAGTCAGTAGGCCTATATTGTTAGATTCTCCCTTTAAGCCTCAGAATGGTGGGTAAGGCCCTGTAGCAAAGTCAGCCTTTCCAATAGTATAGCGTTTAGTTACTGGGCACATGGCTATGTTGCTAACAGGCATCTGTTGGACCATCTCTTCACACTGATACTCCAAGTTAAACTATCTTTTTCACGGTTTCTAGTTCAGGTTTTCCAAGCCACTCACATGTAAGAGTTTACACTGTAGCCCCCATCCACAAGTGTGGTCATGCCAACAGCCTATAAAAAGTTCATCCTGCAGTATCATTACTATTTAGGCACCAAACAGTGTGGCAAAGATAATTTTGAAGCCATTTCATGAAGTTTTATGTGTAAAGAACTTTCAACCGGAGCAAGTTACCTACAGTTGAAGTCGACAGTAATATGTGTGTCTTAGTGTAATGGGCTTGTGGCTGGGGGCAACAATGTAATGCTATGGGATTTACTACTATTATCTCCGGGTAGAGGCAAAGGGGCTGTGGCTATATTTTGGTGGAAGTGTATAAACAGTAATGCCACTGTTATGAAAGAAATCCAGCATGGTCGAGTTTGTGGTATCAAGGTAAGATTGGGTGATGACTCTTAAAATGTATATATTCTTGGTTTGTACATGTCAATACAACAATCCCCCTCTTATGCAGAGGTATTTGAGTGTTTAGGTGAAGTTGTACAGACATGCTTAGCTGATGGTCCGGTTATGATAGCAGGTGATATGAATGCTCAATACCTCCAGTAAACATATACTTTTATATTTACATTCGGAGTTTTCGTTAGCATTGAAAGAATAAGGACAAATTTTGTTTTCATCAGTCGATGGTAACATCGGCTGGCCACACCCGTAGCTCCTCCCACTGATAAACAAAAGGTCCTTCGCAGTGGCTATCAAAACGTTTACGCACAAATATTCATGACAAATTTAACTCTAGTCTAGTATTAATGTTAATATGAATATAAATATAAAAATGAAGTCTGTCTCTGTTGTTGTCATTGGTATGTAACAGCGCGGTTGTTGGTAGGTGATAGCAACGTCATGAAAAAAATGCCTACCAACAACCGCGCTGTTACATGCCAATGACAACAACGGAGACAGACTTCATTTTTATAGTATCATACGCAATGGGAGGTCATGCATTGATTATATTATATTCCAGGTTCTGCATGAAACTTTGAATATATATGTTATGTAAACGATGGTAATATGCTGAATGTGTCAGATCACATGCCAGTCTGTGCAGAGTTTAAAGAAGTGCTAAATAAAATGATGATCACAATTTTCAGACGGAAATTGATTGTTTGCCTGAAGTTGACCAGAAATGTTTTGGAGAACTGTTAAAATGGAAAGGAAGGCAGAGCCCCCCCCCCCCCTTTTTTTTTTCCGGTTCCTTGAAAGATGGAAATATGACTCTGTACGAAGATGAAGACATTTGTGATGCATGCGCTGTCCATTGTGAGCACATTGGTGACTCGGCCCATTGCGAAAAGCCTTTGATGTTGAAAGTTAACATAAAGTGGAAAGAGATATTTAAGTCTTTGAGGACAAGATGAACATTAAAGGTAAAAGTATTGATGCAGGTGATCCGACCTTTTATTTTTTTTCCTTTTGTCGAGGTACAACAGGTATGTAAGCAGCTGCAGCTGTGTAAGCTGATGGATATGACCGCCTAACACGGGAACACGTAAGGTATGGTTGCAATTGTTTGGTACATGTACTCGTCAAATTCTTAATTGTTTAGAGCTGTCATTAAACATGAGTATATACCTACGAATTTTAAGAGGTCTGTTGTTCTGTCTATTTCAAATGTGGTAATAAGGATCCTATGTTAAGAGAAAGTTGCAAAGGTTTATGTTTAACAACGGTCCTGTCCAAAGTTTGGGATACAATTGTTCTCAACAGATTAGGAGGATGGCTACGACAAAGCGGTTATCCACATCCATAACGATCTGCTGCAAGAAGTGGAGTCTCGTGTTTAAACACTTCTTTTTTGATGAATGAAACTGCTGGGTACTTAAATACGCGTGAGGCGCTTGACACGGTCTGGATTAACGGTCTTATGCATAAAATATTGTTAATGGGTATTAACCGTGTTCTTATGAAGGAAAATTACACAAATCTCGGTGCCTGTGTAAACGTTAATGACAGAATTTCAAAATTGTTCCCTGTTAACAGAGGCATTCGTCAAGGTGGAGTCCTCTCCATGCTTCAATACACTGTTCTTCTTCATGACTTGCTTTGTGCCTTGAAAATACTTCCTTGGGTGTATCTATTCATGAGATTGATGTGACTTCTGCTTTGGGTGCTGACGACATGATTATTCTAGCACTGTCTGAGTACACTTTGAACAAATGCCTCTATTGTGTAGAATTACAATTATAACTGGCACTTTGAACATAATTCAAGTAAATCAGGAATTATTGTGTTTAATGAATGGAAAGTAGAGATAGTATGTGATCAAATTAGACGTAAATTTGAGTTAGGTGATGCTTCCATTCAAGAGTGTGAATCATATACTCATATGGGCGTTACAGTACACGTTGAAGGACAGGTAAATGAATGTACCCAGGTCATTAAGGTCAGTAGAGCCTTAAATGCAATGGCGGGTCTGGACATTCGCGAGGGCGGTAGTAATCTACTCACCGCAAGTAAACTGTATAAATCTGTATGTTTGCCTATGTTGCTATATGGAAGTAAAGTGTTGAGGTTAAGACGCACAGGGCGGGAGTGAAAAGCTGTAGCACATACACACAATCAGCTAGCCAGGCGAGTCGATGGCTTGCCTGAGAAAGCGGCGAATGTGGGAGTGTTATCAACTCTGGGGTGGATTTCAACAGAAGGCAAAATAGCCATCAGGCAGATGTTCTATTGAGCTAGTTTGCTGCGCTTGCCATCCGCGTCTAGGGAGACGGGGATGTTAGTTAATCATTTGTATCAGTACAGCCATGAGCCGTGTTCTTTGAAGCATACAGTAATTTGGTCCTTAGCAAAATACCTGGAAAATACGAGTTGTTTGCCACGTAAATGGAAATTCTGGATCTAGGGAAAATGTTTTCAAGTAATATTATCCTGAAAAACAGACGTCAAATGGAAAGCATTGGAAATTGAGAAATTGGAATGGACAGGTGCCATGTTTCAAAATTCCAAAACTGAATTTTTTAGGCAAGTAGTTTCTTCTAGTAAACCATGTCTATGGTGGTAACGGAGCTAACGAGAAACATCTGTTCCTTGTGTGTATTTCAATAATGATGAAATTGCTGTTTGGGGAACATGTTTTAAATGAAAATATAGGAAGTTTCACGGGAATCTACAACCCGTCTAGGCTGTATACATTATGCATTAGTGCTGATGTTGAAAGTTTAGATTACTTTATATTGGACTTTGAAAAGTTTGATTTTACAAGACAGAGGTTAATTACAAAGGTCTGTAGTTTTTTCTCCTTTTTCTGCACTACAAACTAAAACTGAATTGGTCGTTTTATTTGGAGGCCTCTATGAGAATAAAGATTCCGAATTTAGAAAGAAAATAATGGAAATGAGCTGTATTATGATTGTATTTATGTATAATGTCAGAGTTACGGAAAGTAGCACCTTCCAGAGATAGAGTTCTTTCAGAACATCGCGTGTAAGCTGTGATGGCCAAAGGTTATATGTAGAGATTTTTTTTCTGCTCCCTACGATATGCACATTACAACATTTTAATTTTTTCACTTTAATTTCCTTGTGCATTGTGATATATACGTAGCTATCTGAATTCCTCTTTTTGTAATGTAAGTGTATATCTTCAATATTGGTGGCAATGAATTATTATTATTATTATTATTATTATTATTATTATTATTATTATTATTATTATTATTATTATTATTATTATTATTATTATTATTATTATTATTTTTATTATTATTATCATTATTATTATTATTATTATTATTATTATTGTTATTATTATAACTTGTTTGTTCATGTGTGCAAAACACAAAATAACGTCTCAACCGATTGTCCTTTTGCTTGAAAACTGCATAAGAGACCCTCTGGGGACTCATAGACCTTCAGCGGGTAGTGCTGCAATTTTTCCCAATTTTTAACTTATTTTATCCTATGTTATATATATATTCGACTTCCAATTTTAGGTGATTCTCCAAAATCGTTCAACAAATTATATTAAGACTTTGTATAAACGTGTTTTGTGGAAGGGCGGCATAATGAAACATATCTTGGGTAGGTCTCTGCTATACTTGTGTCAACGGTTATGATTCTTTGCTTCTTTGGGGTTTTTGAGTAAACAAAACTTTTCTAAAACCACTAGACCAATTGCTTTTAAACTGCATAAGAACAATTCATAGGATGACGGCGAGACTGGCACTGCATATGGTCGATTTAACCTTATTCCCAAGATCACAGATCCAATTACTTAATTGCAATGTCTCACGGACAACTTGAGCATTATAAGTGTTAGGGCTTTTTCTTTCAAACCAATACATCTGGACAAGAATTGCCGACTACGGATCCACAAACGTGTCGTATAGGTTCTTAAGTTGTTGCTATCGTTACAGCTGAAATTAGTATGAGCCAGTGCATATTTTACAGTCAAACGTGATCAGAAATGCCCTATTTATAGCATTAATATTGTATTATTTGGCCAATGTAGGGCTTATGGTCCAGTTTTCATAGTTATTTTGGTTGTTTAATACTTAAAACCATGCATAATTTTGATCTCAGATAACTTGTTAGGACGCTGAGCGTACAGGAAGAGCATCCTGTTCCTTTCAAATATATCACTGTTACAATATAATAATACACAAACTGCAAATACGTAATGCCATAATCATTCAGGGTGGCGGATCTACGGGTGTCCTGGGGGCTTCAACAACCCCAATTCCCCCATGGAAAAAGAAGGAAGAAAGACAGAAAGAAAGAAAGAAAGAAAGAGAGAAGAAAGAAAGAAAGAAAGAAAGAGAGAAGAAAGAAAGAGACAGAGAGAGAGAGGAAAAAAAAGAAAGAAAGAAAGAAAGAAAGAAAGAAAGAAAGAAAGAAAGAAAGAAAGAAAGAAAGAAAGAAAGAAAGAAAGAAAGAAAGAAAGAAAGAAAATATGCACTTCGGAATTGACCATTATTTGTTATATAACTCTATGGTGCCATGGCCAAGATTTACGCTTGTGAAAACTTGAACAGAATTTATATAATTTAGACGTGTATTTCAGAGTACCTTCATGTTGCTGAATGCGCCCTTTGTCAGCGAGCCATTTCAACTTGGCCCTGACCTATTCAGATGATGTTTCAGAGGGTTTCTGCAAAATAACATTGTCCGCTTCAACTGAGCAATAAATTTGAATTTGAATTGTGCATTAGATATGTTACGGGAAACACTCAAACAGAGAAATTGGGTCTCTCTTTACTTTACTAATCAGCATTGGTTTACACAAGAAGATGTTATGTCAACCCGGGTTGGCCTTTGAATAGCTTGAGTTGAGCTGAGCATTCGACATGATCAACGCATCATAATGGAGAAGCGCTATGCCCAACAATGATATTTGTTGGATTTCATACCAGAAGGGTAATGTAATCCTGCACAGCTAGATAATTTGATGTTCCATAGTGTTGAAACAGAATATGTGGAAACGACAGACTTACAACGCGCACATTTTGGAACAAAATTTAGTAAATGTATTCAAAGAGGAGAAGGAGTCATCAATTTGTTCATAACCATGTGTGCTTTGCATACGTGTTGTTCTTTTGAATTGTTAACGTAAACAAGCTTGTGCAGAGGGTAGGGGTTGTTTGTTCCTTAGGTTCTACCATATGGATATATTATTATATTACCGTATTCAAATGCTAAACACAATAGTACCACATTGATGCAGGTGTATGAATTGTACTCTGACCAGGGTCACATCATTGCACGCCCCCAACATATAGTTGCCATCTAGTTGATTAAACATGGTTCCTACATGACTACCTATCAAGTAACTATGTACCACAGGGAACATGTCCAAACTGACCGCATTCAAAAGGAACACACTATGCTGAAAATACAATATTTTCACCTTTGAATACTATATTCGTTTAGACACTCAACCAGCAAATCACAATCATAGTCACCTACCTGCATGCACATGTATACATGTATGTATTTGTACACTTTTAATATATAAAACGTTCACGATCCAACTGTTATTGAGGAAGTAAAATTTTCCAAGGACACCGCTTTCCGCTTTAAGCAACCTAAATAATGAATTTCATATGTATTGAAGGTGGTTGTAGTAAATATCTATATATGCAAAACTCTAGACAGCTTGCGCTTGGCACACAGATGTCAGCTATTCTATACATTTTAATTTGCTGTTTAGTTTGAACGTATCTATTCAATCTGGATTGCCCTGTAGTACATCGAAATGACATTCATGGGTTCTCCAGAAACAGTTTCATTTACGTACGACTCGAATATACAAACCGACAAGTATCGCCAACATCAGAGCCATGCAATCATGAGTACGAATATATTTCCTTCCATATACTTGCGTAGCACTTCAAGTATATGTATATATATATATATATATATATGGGTCACATTGGAAATTAAACATCCGATGAAACACTCATATCCTGTTTGGTTTGCCGTCGTGCAGAGACTTCCCCAGCGTGATTTTTAACCTTTAAGCTTGTAAATAATATTTACACAAATGTCACATTGGAATTATCACAATCTAGGTTTAAATGTTTTTACGACGGAACCTTTACAAGAGGATGTTTTTGTGTGTCGATTGGCATAAATGTCAGCTGTCTGCTTCAGGATTTCTTGTTCGAGCACGTAATATGGTCATCTTCCACGTCTGTATTCAATTGTTTTATTTTGCGGATGAGGACAAATAAGCACACTCACGTAAACAAATGCTACATAGATCCTATATATATACAGAGTATAAATTAGTATAAAATACCCCACACCAAAAATGTGTCTGATGAACCATTATGATGAAATGATGGTTGTATCTTTATATCCTATTTTCTTCACGTATATATTGATCCGTAGTCAGACATGCCCTGGAAGTAATTTCAAACCGGTCTGGTCAATAGCTCCGGAGAAAAGGTCGAAAATAGCCTTAACACATAATTTATACTTTAAAAAAATCACAGCCCTGTCCGGTGGCCAATGCTAGCTACATGATCTCAGGCGTAACTGCATGCAATATCTAAGCAATTGGCCAAGTAGTTTCGGACAAAAAATATTGATTTTATTCAAGAATATGGTAATAATCAAAATCAATAATATGAAAAAAGAGAGTGTATATTCATCTTCTGTTGATTTTAGAAGCACACCGAGGAAAAATCGTGATTTAAAATAAAAAATATATTCCAAAGAGCACACACACACACACACACACACATATATATATATATATATATATATATATATATATATATATATATATATATATATATGTGTGTGTGTGTGTGTGTGTGTGTGTGTGTGTGTGTGTGTGTGTGTGTGTGTGTACATTTACAACACACAGAGACACACACAACCACAAACAGACACACACACACACACAAAAGGTGTAAAATTGTGGCATTCTTAAATACGCGTGAGGCGTTTGACACGGTATGGATTAACGGTCTTATGCATGAAATATAGTTAATGGGTATTAACCGTAAAAGTTGGATTCTTATGTAGGAAAAATTACACAAATCTTGGTGCCTATGTAAACGTTAATCACAAAATTTCAAAATTGTTCCCTGTTTACAGAGGCATTCGTCAAGGTAGAGTCCTCTCCATGTTATATATATATATATATATATATATATATATATATATATATATATATATATATATATATATATATATATATATATGTATATATATATATACATATATATACACATATATGTGTGTGTGTGTACATTTACAACACACACACAAACACAGACACATACACAGACACACACACACATATATATATATATATATATATATATATATATATATATATATATATATATATATATATATATATATGTGTGTGTGTGTGACTGTGTTTCTGTGTGTGTCTGTGTGTGTGTTGTGAATGTACACTTTGCGGTTACCCCAATTTGGTATACGTAAAATTGTACTTGCAATACAACCAGTCACGAGTCAAAACCCCCTCAGTGGTCACATTAGCAAGGATGGAAGGAACTGTGTAGGCGAGAGGTTTGACCTTTCATGACTTTCACCGCTGTTTTGTCATTCGGTTGGTCACTGTTTTCCTACGTAATGGTCCAAAGACTTAAGGCGGAAGATATGTAGCCAATGGGCGGTGAGACTGGCAAGTTAGGATCAATATGTCCCAATTACATTTTTTTCAAATGCAGTTAAGCTATATGTATTCTGATTGCTACGCATCCATAGATTTGTATACATGTAGGTTTTGTTGGGATAGGAAGGTTTTTGTGAGATTTTATAGCATTCTCTCTGGCTTGGTAGAATTTTCACGCTTTTCGTGCACAAGTCACAAAATTATTTTTCAAATTGAAATCAGAGAAATTATATATATATATATATATATATATATATATATATATATATATATATATATATATTGTATTTGTGTCTTTTTGCCCAGAACCACTTCCTAGTAGTCAATATCCTATTCCGCAGTTCGAACTCTTTACTCTCCATAAGCTAACCTGTCCCTGTCTAACCTGTATATATATGGAATTACTATTGTCTATATTGCACACGTTCCTCTGTAAAATTTTGACATAGGCTGTATCAGCCCAATTAAATTAAAGGGTCTTCAGCGGGTAACTACTCAACGTGTTTCGGAGCCTTTTACCCGTACACGTCTCTCTGAGTAGCGGCTCCTTGCCTAAGCTAAATATTCAGCAAAGACAACCCACATAATAATGAATAAATATAAACGTGGCAATTGATGAATTAGCTAAATATGTGAAGTTTTGCTTGTAAATGCAGAGCTTCATATCAAAGAAGAATACCTGTCAAACAAACCATAATTACCAAATTTTCATAGTACAGGTTCAGATAAGAACAATTTGACTTACCCCTGAACCAAAATGTACCCTTTCTAGCTGGACAGCTTTTCCTAGTTAAACCATCCGCCAATGTTTAACTGAAGTGGAAACAAGCTGGGGCATTATATTCAGTCCCAGTGATTGTAAAATAAACAGTTGCAGCTTGACCACCTGTACAAACCAAGGAAAATCCTAACAAGGACTGCAACAATGTACATCCTGTACCAGAGATGTAAAACAAACTCCATGATGACACCTACTCCTCAAACAATTAAGCTCTATTTAACTGCCAACCCTGAGTCAATGTGTCAACTTAATGTGTCAGGTTTGTGACACTTGAGAAAATACTGTCAATTTTGAGTAATTTTTTAATAGTGAGTAAATGTGCATTTAGGCATGTCAGAAAAGAATGGAAGTCATTAGCATTTATGCCAAAAACATGCTATCAAACAATTTTTCTTAACAGGATTTTAAGTACAATTAGGCAAACATGCAACTGTCGTAGGCCGCTTCTTGCTACCTGTAGCCCCTGGGGGTTTACCTAACAGAAAACATGTAAGCCTAAAATGTCTGATAGTGAATATTAAAACAGAAAGATGCCAAAAGATAAAGTTAAGTAGCAAAACAGACAAGTCTAAAAACTGTAGATTATTGCAGCCAGACTTTCTAATAATCTTTGGATGTTAACAGTAGAATTATAGGGCAAGTCAGAAAAGAATGGAAGTCTTTTGTATTTATGTCAAAAGAATGCAATGAAAATATTAACCAGATATCAAGTACAATTAGGCAAGCTTGTAACTGTCGTAGGCCGCTTCTTGCTACCTGTAGCCCATGGGGGTTTACCTAACAGAAAACAAGCTAGCCTAAAATGTCCGAAAGGTGAACGTTTAAACATAATGGTGTCAAAAGATGAAATTAAGTAGCAAAACAGGCAAGTCTAAAATCTCTAAAATTATTGAAGCCAAACTTTCTAACCATCTCGGGATATTTACAGCAAAATTTGTAGAAATATTTGATCAAAAGTACACCTTTGAATCCTCTTGACTCAAGTTTATTGTAAATAAATTTGGTTCTTGATGCAAAGTCCTGAAATTTAGAACAAATACGACCAAATCTCAAAATTTGTGACAAAAATGTATTATATCCAATAGTATCGGAAATATTACTGTCCGGGAAAGGATAATTAACTACTTCAAAGTTAAACTCATCTATTTTGTGATAGACTTTAATACAAAACCTGTCATTAGTGACCTGAATATCCAAGTCCAAAAATACATCTCTGAAACCATCTGAATTGTTACCCTCCAAAGGGATATCTTTTGGGTAAATTTCTTTAGCAATTTCATTGAAATTTTGTACATTTACACAAGCAATGTCATCAATATATCTTGCGTTGTTTGATAATTTTGTAGCCATTTGAAAGTCCTTTTTCATCAATTTATTCATATACTTAAATTCAAGCCAGGTTAAATATAAATCTGCCAGTAAAGGGGAGCAGTTGCTACCCATTGGAATGCCTTTTATTTGTTGAAAAACCAGTGGTCCGCATTGAACAAAAGTATTATCCAAGAGAAATTTTATAGCATCTATCAAAGTTTCAACAGTGTAAGATTTAAATATATATATACATACATATACGTATATGTGTGTGTGTGTGTGTGTGTGTGTGTGTGTGTGTGTGTGTGTGTGTGTGTGTGTGTGTGTCCACGATCCAATCCAGTGGGGAGGAGGAGGAGTGTAATAGCATTTATAAAAAGTTTTACAATTTTTCAGTTGGTCTTGGAATGTTGTAATTTTCTCTTTCTAGAAATTGCTCCAAAACTCACGGAGGTGGGCATCAGAAAAAAATCCCTGAAAACCGCTGCTGGATATGATATTTTTTATTTCAAGTCCGTTGATTTAAACGAGATATGGCAATTCGTTTGTTTTAGAGGCAAGATACAAATTACAAAGGTTGAGCAGAGAACAGTTCCGAGAAAATGGCGTTGAAATAAAATTTTGCCAATTCTTATGCATTTATGGCTCTAATATGATACATACTCACTTCCATTGTCCTGTATTTTTATTATTGTATGAAATAAATTTTTAGCTTTAGCTCGATGCTATTGTAGTTAAAAAAAGTATATTTCATGCCTTTAAACTCGACTTTTTTCACTTGGAAACATCAATCGTAACCACTCTCGGCTTGTTTGGGTGTGGGTTGACATGGGGCTTTTCATATTTGGGGCCCAGTAAGTAGATTGTGCTAATTTGTTTTTACATCAATAGAGAATTTTAAAGAAGTTGCAACAATGATAGTGATTAGTCTGAACTGGCCCATTCTTCTCTCCATGGCTAAAGGTTTCCTGTTCCCTATAAATGACCCTTGTCAGTGGCTCACCTGCTTCCCAGGGGTCATGACCTGATGAATGTGCAAACAGTGACATGGTTCGTTATTTACCCATGCAAACAAAGCTGATGTGGTCAGCATTGCTGAACTCTTCTATGTCAACAAAGGTTTCGAGCTCAATTTTTTCAATCCTCTTAATTTTATGTTCACTCATCTCAATTTGATTTCGCGTGGAATCGTATATATATATATATATATATATATATATATATATATATATATATATATATATATATATATATATATATATATATATATATATATATATATACATATATATATCATAAAAACTTTACCTTCCGGCAGTAGGAAAGCGTGTGCCCTTTTGAATCAAATTGTTTGTTACCTGTTGATGTTATCCCAGAGTGTATAGCATAGCTTGATGCATTTCAAGAAAATTATATTTTAACACACAGGACTCTTTCATCAAAATGGCTACATCATGCGTAAGGTTTAAAACTTATGAATTATCACAAGTACAAAAAATTGTCAACTAAGTTGCGAGTCACATCTTTGTTTTATTCCTTGTGTTTATTTGCATTGGGTTAATCTGATATCACGCGTTTTTTATCCGCTTGGAAGCTAAATTTTTCTGTGACATATCTCATACACCATGAAGCACTCTGTTAGAAACTAGTCGTAATGCATTCCTTAGTTTAATCGCTCGTCAGTCATATGATAGTTGTATCAATATTGTAATAAAAATACATGTGCTCAGTTTTTTTCCAATTAGTCTCAGAAGGACGCATCACCAACATGACTTGCAAGCCTCGCGTTCATGGACAATATTGTTTACACAAATTTAATAGTTGGCTTCTTATTACCTACATGCAACTTTGTATTCAACAAAACGTTTGTTTAATAACATTTTTGTGTGTCGCTTGCACAGAGGTCGGCTCTTTTCTATTGGGTTTCCTCCTCCAACACGTGACTTTGTTCACTTTGCAGCCGTGTTTCCGATAGTTTCGTCTTGCGGCTGAAGAATAATGTAGGCCTACACAGTTGCGTCAGCGAAAACTACATGTATATACAAATTATACACACAAATATACAATTCCAGACAGCGGGCCATATTTTGCACCAAACATATTCCGGATTCACTTTTACAATTTGTGTCTTTGTTTTCTAACAGCTGAACAGCCAAGATACAGTCCCTTTTTGTGCAGAGGAATGTTTATTGAAGGTACCGATTTACTTTGGCGGTCATAAAACACTCTCATATCTTTTTAACCTTGTCATACAATGTATATATATATATATATATATATATATATATATGTATATATATATATATATATATATATATATATATATATATATATATATATATATATATATATATATATATATATATATATATATATATATATATATTCCTGACCATCGAGTAATTTTAAAATATCCATAAACAGGGGTATATGTATTTGTTTCATAATTCTCCGTACTTGGTGGCACCTAGCGCCCAGGGTTATGGCAAGCAAGCAAGTTTTGTGACAGGACCATTCTCCATTTTGATGTATGAAAAAGGATCGCTTCTGGCATACTTAGGGGAACGGATGCCCCCAAGTGATTGTTTATTTTAATTTGCACGCAGATTATTCTCGGTGTTCAACTTGATCATATTTTCGGCCATAACGCTGTCCTGAGAATATACATAGACCGGCCTGTCACTTCCAATTTTAGTCATATCAATTAAAGAATTAGCTGCCTTTCAGTCAGACCTTAATACATTTGGAGATAGATTCAGCATTTCCAGTTAATGCCTTTATATCTTTCCACTCATTTGTTAACCCAAACGCGGTGTCTACATTTCATAACTTCAAGCTCAAATTGCCACGAGAAAACATGCACATTGTACTATTCCTATCATGTGTCCACATCCTTCCTTTTTTTTTTTTTGTATCGTAAGCCCAATTCTCTCAGCGCCAACTGCGACTAAAGTGGGGCTCCCTAAAACAAACTGCGCTCAATTACAAAGGTGCTTGATTCATCTTCCTTGTGAAAAAGACGTTTAATTCAACTACAAGCACACCTGTCGTCATGTAAAATGTAAGGTCCTGATCAACAGCTCTCCGTGGCGCGCTTTGAGTGTAATGCGTCCAAAGTGCACAGGGAAAAGCTGTTGACTTAGTCCGAAATGCATTATTTAAATAGTTTGACATATTGGAAATATGCCACAAAAATATCATTAAAGCAACAGCACAATGTATAACATAGCGCCGAGTACCATTAGTTCTTGTCATATTTTAAGAGATTTTCCTTGAGTCTGAAAGTAACATACCACATTAAGCAAGAGTTTTCCTGCACAAAAGCCTCGCCTTCCTTGACTGTCTGCCTCAGGGGAATGTCCTTAGTCTCCGGCATTGTCATCACAAGTGCTCCAGCAGTTATAGACATAGAGCCAAACATGATGGGTGGGAGAACGGGGTTGATATTGCCCTGCATGAAACAAAATGCAACCATTCTTTATATTTTGGGGAAGTGATAATAAGTTTAGTGGACCTCCGTAAAAATGGATACATTAGCATGCTCACTGTAAATGTATTTTTATTGAAGCATCCATGATTTTTCCTATATCTTTTATACCCTGTTACATCAGATTATGACTGTTTTTACTCGGACCTTACTGCTCAACAGTGTTTAGAACAAAGTCACAATATATTCTTACCATCATCCCTACGTATGCTGCAGCAAAGCCTGCCAATCTGGCAAAGAAACAGCAGGTAGTCAGACCAATGGATTTAATCGAGGTTGGATACGCTTCAAATACATAAAACCAAGCCATGCAAAATGATGCTGATATTAGTAACTTCCCTATCATTACCAGGGTGATGGATAACCACACGGTATCTGCAACAGGAGGGATAACACAAGTTGTAAATGTAATTGATGGCTTAGTCATATGCTTCGTCGCCACTAGCGCTTGTATACCAGATCCAAGCAACAATTGACATCGAAGCCCAACGTACCATATGCCACAGAAACGAAACACCCGGTCTTCCATCCAAGTGCTCAATGCATGCGCAGGTTACTTATTCAGTCTGGATCTCACCTTTCGCGAGCAACATAATCAAATTGAGACACCTCGACGGTAGTATTTTAATTTGAGGCAGAATGCAAAAATAAAACCACCCCTAACTACATAGTCATCAAATACAATGACACACCTTGTACCGATCACTTGAAAATATTTTCGCGCTAAAAGGTACGAGATCAGTTTAATTTGACGAATGTCACGTTTATATGGTCTAAATGTGTCTCAGAAAATAGCAAATCTCAAGGTGTTTCGGAAAGATGCCTTGAATTCCGTCGGGGTATTTTGTGGAAAACAGTACAAAATATGGTGTGAATATGTCCATTAACCTTTCATGTTTTCTACAGCACCTTAGGCCGTATAAATTCAAAGCCTGGTGCATTTTAGGTCCGGTAAGAGCCGCTAATTTATATTCTAAGTATATATATATATATAAAGTGTGTGTATGCGTGTGTGTTTGACGTAATGTATTTCAAATTCTTGCCGTTGAAACAGCAACCTTTGGCACTAATTGCCTAGCCAAAATGTGAAACCCACATTTACTGCGCTAGTTCATTGTAATTCATCCGAATAAAATGAGCGTATTCACAATAGCCCCAGTTCGGGGACTGCAGACATTTTAGTTCCCCAGCATTCAAGAAGGACATAAAATATATTAAATAAATATGTTGAAATTTCCATTTTCCTGTTAAGATGAGAAATTTGTATTTTGCTGATGAAAAATCTAGCGTGGTCTACACCTTATTGTAATACTGTTAAACAACAGTTGTACACAATAGAGAAAGAAGCTGTAGCTTTATCAGGGATTTTTAAGTATTTTCACAGAATGATAGGTGGAATAATATATTCTGTCCAGTATTCATCCATAATTATACCTCTTGGAACCATCAACACAGCAAAAAGAGATAATCCTCTCACCAGCATACAAAACGCTTTCGGCCAAAGCCGTCCAAACTTCCAAAATGCCCAGATAACGGTAACCTAGGCGACTATTTCAAGAGCGCCACTGATAAAACAGTTCAAGTAAGGGTTCCCGCCAAGGTCCGAAGTGTGCAGGGATAGGCCGTAGTACACAAAACTGTTTGCAAACCTACAGAAAATAGTAACATCGCCACATGATGGTTAAATGCCACTTGCCTATTTTATTTTTGTTTTGTTTCTTTTCTGTTTTCATTTAGTTTTGCTTTCGGGTTGGTTTTCATATCAGTAATTTATAAGTATAATTGCCTCTATGACAATAAAAGAAGTGCACCTTATTCTTACGTTCGCCTTTTTTATGATATCTAATTCATCTCCAGGACGTGCTTCCATTTATTTGTGCATGCGACATTGCCATATTGAATGTTTATGTCTGTGAAACAAGTACCATAGACACATGTCTAAAAACTTAAACCAAACGTTCAGTTATTGTCTTAGTTGTCTCGGTCATATTATATAAGAAGCTCTATGCTGTGGAGGCGTCTCTATTGGTCTGCTAGCTATTCCAAAGTATTGATATCTATGATTTAGAACTTTACCTGCACATGAGGACACCCGATAAAGTGCGGCTTGTCAGTGTGCCTAAAGCGTTTAAATCAGGCATTGGTCGAATTAAGTCGCTTTTTATACTTGTGCCTGAACAGTTTTGTATCTTAGATATAATCAAAAATATAACTGACATTATATATGACACTAATACTAACTTAATACACTAAAGTTCAGTTTAGCAGATACGCTTACCAATTGAAAAATAAATTCAGGGAAAAGAGACGAATGGATGGAGTGCGTAATAGGTCTAATACTGTCACCGATGATTTCTCTACCTAAAATATAAAAACAATATATCAATCTAAGAATGCAGCAGGTGTTATGGCAAGCTGTCAAAGGGCAGACAAAATGTAATGTATGTACAACTTAACGGGATTATGTTGGTAGTCCTTGCATGATCCGGTTGTAATGGTATGCAGTATGCCTGAGCAATGAAAACTGGTGGCGTATGAATTTATAAATGGCTCGGATCTTTGTCAAGTCACGTGTCATAAGTCCTTTACTACTTTCAGATTTTGTTGCTTCATATTTTGCTGTTGCTTAGATCCTGTTTACCACTTACACTATTATTATATCAAGTTACTTCACTCAATGGTAAGCAGATTTAAGCAGATCTACCACTTTCGCGTAACAGTGAACCGCAGTGAAAGGATACAACAGAAAAGGTAAAGCATTATTTCTATTTCAGGTGCCAGATTACTTAAGACCCTTGATTGCGTTAGATTCAATGTGAAGCTCAAGCAGCATTCATCAGGGGCCAGGCTACATTTAGATGATGATCGACTGAAAACGTTTTGAGTTAAATACTGTGTTTGTAAGTGGGACATACACCAATCACAAATCAGGCATTTTCACATGGTTTGGATACGTAACACATATATATGGACACCTTGGAGGACCCGTAAGTGTCTTTCAGATTCTGAGTTTACAAACCGGAGCACCAAATGTGCACGGAACTGATGCACTTTTATTTTATCTTTCATTTCTCACATAATGATAAAAAAATGTTGTGTTCTTGATAAAGTTATTCGTAAAAGAAACATTTGTGACAGTTAGGGAAAATGTTATTTGATTTGAGGGCACAGTGCATTTTCAAATATGGCGCCCATGACCGGACGGTTCTTTGAGCCCAATAGTAAGGTTTCCATTGTGAATGGTGCCTGAAGGACACCTGTTTTTTGTTTTTGTTTTGTTTTTCAATATATTTCGTTCCAATCTAAACTTTACAGATTGGCATGAATGTTGCAAAACCTCCTTATTAGCACCATGGCCACCTATGGTGTGTCAACAAAATCATCTTGAATATTGTTGCTTCACGCACATTGCATTTGGCATAGAGAAGAGAATCTCTTACATATGTTTGGTGATGTATTTGTGGAAACGCACTTACCGAAACTGTTATATCAATGTCCTTTGGCAAAGTCGACTTATTTATCTTGGCCATCCTTTTTAGCACATGTAACGCCTCTGTCTGTCTCCCTTTTACTAAAAGCCAACGGGGAGATTCCGGAATGACGCTTCAATCATGGACAACAATTTCAATTCATTTAATATCCAGATTCATGGCTAGCTTGAATTAATTCCCTTTTTCGTCAGCACGATGTATCATCAGACGTGTTAATATCATTTGCATAAAAATTAGGTTCACAGATGCATATTAAATTTCAGTGCATATTGTGTCTTGACTGAGTGCATGGTTTGACTTATCATATAACAAGAATGAAATAGATACACGCTGTTTAGTATACAGTGGCAGATATAAGATTCCCAGACTTGATAGAGTAAACGCGAAAAAAAAATGCAATTAAATCAGTATGTTTTTGTTGTAGTCTTTTAAAAAATAGGGCTGTTCTTTGTTTGCTTGTTTATTTGTGTTTTGAGAGGAAAGCTAACGGCTTATTCAAAGATGTCTTATTTTGAATCCGTACATTGTTTAGTTTAACGATCTTGATGATATAAAACATACCAGGTCAGATATGGGTCAACTTACGTTATTAATATGAAACATGCGACCACTTCTGGACAGGAAACACATAGTTGTAGTTTTCGCCAGTCTCTAATAAAGTAGGCAATAATGGCCACAAGCATATAGCCAATGGCCCATTGAATCATGTGTATGCAGCCAACCAGCACACGTCTACTGGTGCCAACCAATTCGTCCAAATTGATAGCATAAACAATTACACTACAGATCTACCTGAACCTGCTCCTGTTGCAATGGAACAAGTCTGGACCACACGTGTTTTGTCACAACGCATCACATGTAAAGAAAAGTCCATTCACATATCAAGACCAATCGGAGCCCTTCTGGCACGATTAGTTTGGTATAGATTCGTATTTCATATGCTAATATCCTTGTTTTGAGTATTATGCTTGTCCCACTAACTGATGACAGAACTAATTAACTTATCACGTGAAACTGAATTACTTGTGATAAATAAATATACTTTAAATCAAATCATATTTCAGTTGATGCGAATGGTTCATTCGTAACTCACATTTCAACTACCCTTACTGATAATGTCAAAACTTTAATGATGCAGGAGCTGTATGTAAGGTGGGTAAGAGTTGGGTTTTTAAGCATGTTCAAGTAGTGAACGCAGCACTGTTTCGGCTTGGAGGGAAGATGCTTTCGAAAAAAGCATTCGTCTTAAGTGAGACCTGATGAGACACCTGTTTGCCTTTTTATCTTACAAGTATTATATTTACACCTAAGTGCCCATATGTACAGTTTTAGGTGGGGCATCATTGCCAGCTCACTTTTATTCAAGCTATCAATAGGTTATCTCGTGAAAATATTAGTCACATACAAGTAACTACAAGCAGACAGACGTCGAGGTATTCAACTTTCTTCAATCGTTGTTGGTAATTACCCACTGACTAAGTATAATACTGTTTATATCCCATACTACAAATTTCTTGCTAAACGTGCTTAGGTATGAAGAGACTATGAAAAAAATTGTTAATGTTTCCGTAGTAATACTTCAGAGCAGTGTCACGACTGGACTGGGACAGTACAGACTTTGCAAATTGTTTTCTGCCGTTGATGATATACATGTTTCTCAGGGCATTTGACTTCATATCTATCACATCGATGAGTGAAGTCAGATTTGATTTGGTCTCATGCACCGCAGCAGAACAGTAGTTTGGTTGATTTTGTGTACCTTCCTGAGAAGTATATATGTGGATTACTTTTTGCATGAAAAGTCAAAATTTGGGGTTTTGATCTGTTCTGCTGATTGATACATATATTTGTTGATATGAGTTCGCAGAGTCCAGCAATTATCAGCAAGAATTTTTGTTACATTTTTCATTTGCTTTTATTCAACGTTCGGGCATTCAAGTGGGTTGTTTTTACCAAGTGAATGATAGAATCAAGCAGGTGCCAACACAAAAAGTGGTTCCGGGATTTACGGCTGCGAAACATACTTGATGTCACCCGCTGATGACCCCTTTGTCAACTCAATGGGCTGATGAAGCGTTGAATCTTCAAAATTTTGACACTGAACGTGAAAATATTGATTAATTAAGCTTTATCTTTAGGCATTGACAGTGATAGGTGGTGACTGGATTGACTGTGGAAGGTAGAGAGATTGGGTTGTGCCTTTTTGGGGGATGGGTGGGTGGGTGGTGTGGGGGTCGGGCAGAACTAGATGGAAGAGGTGGCAGCGTTGCTTGTGTTTGTATAAGCAACTATAAGTCAGATCTGATGTTACATGCCAAATGATCGTCTTCATTTTACCTTATTTATGCCTGCAATGTGCAACAGTGAACACTAATGTAAAGCACCAGCGAGTGCCCTTGTCGCTGGTCACTGGTGCCAAATAAGTCATTAAATTATGTATTTATTTATGATTTACCGAAACCAGTGTGGCGTTATCTCTTGCTGCCTGTTTAAAAGATTTAGCTCTTGACTTTTCTAAAAAAAAAAAAAAAGGACCTTCAAACTGTGTGCTCAGGAGGGCAATGCTTCTAGGCACAAGTTGGGAACATGATCTAACAATGCTGTTCAACTCAGCAAGGCTGGAATGTAACGAATGTTGTGATAGACAGAAGGACCGATTTCGCCAGAATAATTGGCTCATCAGATACTGAAGTAACGGACACTGCACACTATATTTATACTGGACTGTAACACTATGTTCCTAACGTACTTAGGAACGTGCACTGTTTGATAATGTTAATCAACTGTCCAATAAGACCAGCCTACCTGTCTCGGTGGAAAGGTAAGAAGAATGTTGAAGCCATGAAATACAAGTTAAAAAACATTCTATTGGTCCATGGCGTAGATGTCACAGAGAGCAAGGGGACGGAACCACCTTGGGTCAGTAGGTGTGAAAAGGAACCAAAGAATGCACTGTTGCCAATGAAAAAAAAAATATATATGGTGCGAATAAAGGAGTGTCCTAGAGTGCTCCCACGATATAAACCTATTACACTTGTATGTGGTAACAAGTGATACCCTGAAATAATTGGCAGTTCCGTGAACATGGCTCGAATGAGTCATGTTGTTAGAAATTCCTGTTATGAGGCCCATAAGCCTGGGGAATTGAAAAATTTGTTATATTTAATACAAAGAGAAACTTAGCAAACCTAGTTCTTTAAGCCCATGTACTGTTTGGCATAGCTGGTAAGCTTATCTGCCCATGACAGTCAGACCGAATGTCTAAGTTGTGCACAATTGATGGACCCAATGCTTTCCCCTTGTCAATCTGAGTTGCAAAGTTTTTTGCAAGTCAGGGGGAGTACTTACATGCTCCAATATTTGGACTTGGAGGTTCCAACTTTGGGTGGTCTGGGAGTGCATGGTGTCTTCCCAGCGGCTGGCTTACATTTTTTCTAGGAATGTAGTAAAGATGTTCGTGTAGTCTATCTCCCAATGGTCTCTTGGTTTGACCCACATACTGCCTGTTACAGGTCAAGCACATAATGATGTATATATGTTATTGTGCAGCATGTTCCACCTGAATGGGTTCCATAGGAACACCCAGTTTTTTGTGCTTGTGACCAAGCCGTATGTGTCCATGATGCAAGAATATTTGCAAATTGATGTATTGCAAGGATGCTGTTCTGAGACACCTGGGATGGCTGGTGTGTCATGAGCTTTAGGATATCCCACATGTGAATGCGTTAGAATGTCCTTAAGATTCTTGTTTCTTCTGTATTTAACAACAATCTGTTGGTTTTATATGGCAGTGGCATGTCTTGAGGCCCTGATCGTACCCCAGTTCCTGTCTAGTATAGTCCTCAGAGGGGGGGGGGGGGGGCTGGGTTGTAGTGAGTTACCAGGAATAGTTTATCCTCAGAACTAGAACCTGTGTTGCGGTTGTTAGTCGAGAAGGGTGTCCTGTCAATTTGTCTCACTTTTGAGAATGAATTGTCCAATAGGGAGACTGAATAGCTCCTACTCTTGTAATAAGCCAGGATCTTATTTGCATTCACTTCAAAATCATTGTTTTGAGTGCATGTGCATTTTACCCTCAGCAACTGACTGTATGGTCCCCCTTCCTTGTTGTGTTTGGGGTGTGCTGAATGGTAACTGTATATGCGTATGTGTATCTGTTGGTTTGGTGTACAGAGTTGTATATAATTTTTGATTGGCGCCTACACGTACTGTGGTGTCCAGAAAGTGTATTTCTGAACTGGAATATTGTACAGTGAGTTTGATAGTTTCATGGTTATTGTTAAGATGAGCTACAGAATCTTCCAAATCAGATTCCGTATAAGTCCATATGCAAAAAATGTCATCAATACAACGTAGCCATACATGGGTTGTAAGGGGAATCTGTGAAGCATGGTTTGCTCCAGTTCAGACATGAAAATGTTTGCATATGAAGGGGCGCATTTGCTGTCCATAGCAGTGCCGGATATTTGCATATAGTGGACCTCATTGAATTCAAAGTTATTGCAAGTCAGGATTAGTCTCAATGATTGGATAAGTTCTGAGTTGCGTTGCATTTCTGCGGGCTCTCTATTGTGAACTAGAGCCCTCGCAGTGGCTCTCAGACCTTCTTCTGTTGGAATATTGGTGTACAGGGCCGATACATCAAGGGTTACTAAACGAGAACCTTCTGTTAACGTTGCTAAAGACTCTGTCTTGTTTATAAAATCTGTAGTGTCCTTGATGTAACTTGGGATTTTCATAACCAATGGGCGGGGAAAACAGTCTACTAGTCCTGCGATTCTTTCTGTTGGGCATAATTTTGCAGTCAAAATAGGCCGACCTGGAAGGGGCAATACCCCCCTTGTGTATTTTTGGTAGTAGATATAGGCAAGGTACTCTGGGCTCAGCTATGTACAATAAGTCATAGGTTTGCTTGGATATACTGCCACTATCTATCTAAAATATCCTGCGGTAGTTTGGTTGACCTTATTGCTGTGGGTCGAGGTTAAATTGACATCCGCACGCCTATAGTGATTCTCATTGATAACTGTCAGTGGGCCTCTGCTAGGTAATCTGTTGTAATCTGGATTTCTATAGCTGACCCTTTACCTGCTTCTTTAATCACTATTTCAGGGTCTAAAGTTAAGGCCTTTAAGCCCGGTCTTTCTTCCCTGGATAAATTATCTCCCTGGGTTGGCGTAGTTGGTGTTGTGATAATTCATACCTCGCAGTCCTTTAAAATGCCACTAGGTTGGGGTCTCCTAGTTGTAAATCACTCAGTGTAAAAGAGCTAGGTAATTTGAAGCACTTATAATTGAAAGGCAGTTTGTCTTCCAATGCCGGATTGGATTAAAAACAAATTCTTACAATACGCCTGAGAACATTATTAACTGGGTTCTGAAGCTGCGTTTTTGGTCTGAGTTAAAGTCCAGACAGCATTTTTGATAGTGGGGTATTATGTGGCACAATGAAGCAGACGACATTTCACATCTGGGAAATTTAAGCATGCATAAGCAATAGAGATCAGGTTGATGCTAAGATTTGTGTGAAATCTTGGATGAATTTAATATTTTACAGTTGCCTTGTAACTAGACCTTACCTAGAGCAAATGAAATCGTTTCATTTGCAGTTTGAAATACAGCCAAAAAGAATCGTAAGACCAATAGGGTTGTATAAAGTTGGTGAAAAGGCTTCGGAGATCCCAAAAATACATAAACAAATGTATGCGCACATAACGGTTTTTTGTCGACCATATCTGTCAACAGAGAGAAAGTTTCATGTCATTTAGGAAGCTTGTTTGTATGTGTGTATGTATGTATGTATGCATGCATGCATGTATGTATGCATGTTTGTTTCTTTGTTTGCGTGTTTCATTCTTATGTATATATGTGTGCAAGAATGCATGCTTGTATGTATTTATATAGTATGTACGTACGTGTGCAGACATGAATAATAATTTTGAAACATCTTTACCTGCAATTTTTCTGGTCATTTAATAACATTTACACCCATTATTTTTTCACGTTGGTGAATCGAACCAAACAAAAATACTTCTTTGTCTACTAATTGAATGAGTAAATGAGTAGATTTTTTTTCTTAAACCAGAAATTCATAACTATTTTTGATTTTGTTTGCCTTCTGGAGCATGCAGTAACTTCTTCTGGAGCATGAATTAACTTTTTGGCATCCTGCAACATGTAAACGTAGGCGTATTTTCAACTAATGATGTGTGTTCACACCAAATATGTCTCTGTATATGTTTGAATCAATGAACGATCTCTTTTAAAGTTTACTGGGATTACGTATAAGAGAGCGAGAGAGAGAGAGAGAGAGCTCTGGAGTGTAAGTTCATCTACCACTAGGACCAGTGTACCAACCAAAAGGCACTTGTGCTACACACACATAGATAGTTTATGCCAATATGGGTAAATGTAATTCTTAAAAATGACGAGCTCATACATCTGCAAATAGAACTCGTCCTCCACAGCTTTTCCAGCAGTGTATCCACGATTTGAATTGCTGTCACGCGACAGTGATAGTAAATGGAAAGTGACGTGTGTACCTTTTACTTTAATTTTTGCACATCGGGAATACGAGATCACTTGTATAGCCAGCCTATATGGAAAGGCCAACGCTACCTGCTAAATATATGATTTTTCAGCCCTTACCCGGCAATGTTAGGAACACACTTTCAAACGCTTTTGCTAGGGTGTTCCAAACACAGAGTGTGCCATGGAATAAACATGTCACATTGTTAAAAGTTGCAGAGTGGTCTCTACAAGGAACTGTTAGTCTTAAAAGGGTTTTACCGATCAGCAATGTATCCAAATAGAAAACAGGAAAGTATGCGTCCACCCATGTACACTGAATGTAGGCTGGCTTGGCCCCAAGCTTTCGAACAAACCAAATTCCACTGCAAGGTAAGAAAAATGTAAGCACGCACCACAGACATTTTCAAATGTTCTCATAAATTACGTAAACATCGTACTACCCAAGACATGGCATCAACATTTCCTACAGAATCAGCAATCATTTAGGTGCAGTGGTCACGTACCCCGGGTCTAATCGTTCAAAATAAAAGCTGGTGCGAACTGGACATGCCAGGGTGTTCCGCCAGAACATTTAGACCTGACCGATCGATCAATATATGTACTGACGACAATATTTAATGAGCTTGTTTCAAGGTTCTCGGTCGACAGACACACACATATATATGTACGGTGAAACCTGTCTTAATAGGCCACCCACAGGACCCGTGAATAATGGTCCTTTTGGACAGGCGGTCCCTTAGCAAAGGTAGCCTCAGAGGCAGGTTCTAATATATATATATATATATATATATATATATATATATATATATATAATTATATATATATATATACATATATGTATATATATACATATATGTATATATATACATATATATATACATATATGTATATATATACATATATGTATGTCTTCGTATGTAAACAGGCGTTTAAAATGCAGAAATAAGGATTGAGTAAACAGGTAAGTATACAGATGAATTAATGAGTTGGAAAGTGAATTAAATAGGAATGAATAATCTGACTCTAATATTCAAGAAATCAGAGGCGAAACATTCAATTGATTCAATGTTGGTGCCTTATATCATTCCAACATCAACATCAAGAACATAGCAAGAATTTTAGCCATTTGTTAAGAAATTCCAACTGCAGAACGGTTTTGCTTAAAACTTTAACATACACGTACATAGGTTTACACCCAATGCAACCAGCTGTCCACCCGCGTCAGATACTCTAACGAAATTGCATTATTGCTGCTTCATTTACATATTTAAAGCTAGGTTAATCCTAGTTCATTCCCATATCTAAAACTAGGTTATTGCTGCTTCATTTACATAATCTTAAAGTAGGCTTGGAACTCTTAAATGTTACAAGAAGTTGTCAAAAAAGGTTTACTATTAAAAGAAATATACGAACCTATTCCATTGTCCGTAATATGAAACTTTTAATAACACGAATGTACGCATTGAAGGCATATTTAAATCCGATACTTGAGAAATTTAAATGAAATGGCTGTTCCAACTGATTTCTTTGGTGTAATCAACAATTCCTCAGATGTCCATCATCTTTCACATCGTATTAAACCTTGAACTCAGGCCAGTTCCAAAAACATAGATCAAATTTGACTTTATCCTGATAGCATAATCAAGACTGACATTTTACATTCGAATACATCCTATGCAAAATACGGTATAAAAATGTAGCTGGTCGTACCGTACACATATTTACAGGGAACTCTAGGCAAAATTAGACGAAAAAGGAACTCGACAATTAACTCTGTCTTTTCTGACCAACACGCCCAAATCACAGATGGTGAGATGACTCAAAGATAATTATACTAACTGCCCAATATTTCCTTTTTGTTTATATTAGTCCAGCAGCTTGATACCAACACCATAACTTTATATAGATAATCCTAAAACTGTTAATGCGAACTTTGACCGCAAAACCCGTTAAAGGCCTGCCAATAACATATTAAGTTCAAGAACTAATTACCTGAAAACAACTACATTTAACTACGTTTGATCAGGTGACAAGGCGAAGAGCTGAACTGTTTAACGGCATAAGAGCGTACTGACTTAATGCGTTATGCCAATGATTTTTGCTTAGCTCTTCCAGCTACACGTTTTTACTGAGTCACCAGCTTGCGTCAAAGTGTGACGAGGAAAGCTGTTGACCTGTATTCTATATACAGTTACGCCCGGCTAAAAGTTAACAGCCAAACGCGCTTTTTTTGCGTTTTGCTGGTGTTTGGCTTGTGTTTGGAAACGTTTGAAAATGTTTCGAATGTGTTTAGAAAGAGTTTGGAATGTGTTTGGAAAGCATTTGGAAAGGGTTTGGGAAAATCTCAAACACTTTTACAAAACGTTCGAACACTTTCACTAAGCTACGGAACACTTCTCCAAACGCGTTGATCAATTACCCGAACGATTTCAAACAATTTCACAAACGCACTCAAACACTATGCATTTCAAACACTTCCATTTAAATGATGAAGAATCTGCAAACGTATTCTCAACAGGTCCAGCAATATATGATGCACCTACATGTAAATGTGCACTTATCCAGCATTATAGGTTGTATATATTTATATAAAACACGATCCAAATACGTTTACCCAAGTGTCTAATTCAACTAAAATTAATTAAAGACTTAATTCTTCATTTAAGATGTCATGAATACTTCATCTTTCAAAAACTGTTTCGGAGTAAATCCATAAGCAATATCACGATCAGATCATGATTCATGATCTGATCATGATATTGCCTATAAATTTACTCTGAAGCAAATTCAGTGGGTAGTGTCATGTACATCTTAGAAGGTAGCTTTTGTTGCGTTTTCCACTGTATCACAGGCATAGACCAGTTGGTATTTGTCACGCAAACAGTAAAGCAATGATATAGCCTACAATATATACACATGCATTGTAAGTGATACATGTACAAACTGTTAGATAGAACTGATTTTTTTGAAACAGCATAATTTTAACTTTATTGTAAAATATACATAATAGAGCTTTTTGGCTAATCCATAAATGAAGGCATGCACATATTTTTGGGAGTTTTAGGTGCTGATAAGCTTTTTCGACACTTATAAAATATTCCTGTCATTAGAATTAGATTAACAAGTGTACATGTACATGTATCACATACGTTTGGTGCAGAGTGTAAATTGTTTGGAAGCGTTTGGAAAAGTGTCTGAAAAAAACGTTCGGCTTTCACCAAACGCGTCCGGCAAAGTGTTTGAAAGTGTTTGGAAAAGTGTTTGAAAGCGTTTGGCAAAGTGTTTGTAAACGTTTGGCAAAGTGTTTGTAAAGTGTTTGCAAAGTGTTTGCTACGCGCTTGCAAAACGTTTGACTTTCACTGAAAGTGTTTGGGAAACGTTTGGGAAACGTTGGTGCGTTTGGCGTTTGTTAACTTGAACTCGAGCGTAACTGTAATTACAGTCATGCTGGCACTTGTATGAGGGGTCTTCTTACATGGAGCATCAATCATAAACGTATTATAATTCAGACCAGTTCGTTTAAAATAATTTGACTTCAATCGCTGTTGGCACTAAAAGTGTAAAAAAAAAAAACAAGTATTTTGCCGTTCGTTTCATGTGGACCAAACGCAAATCCTCGGTCATTGGTTCTAAGTGTCGGTGCAAAACTATAAAACTAGTGGTCTAATGGTCTTCAAGGTATTTGGCTTGAAAATCAGCCTAAAGATTATTAAGTTGTACAGACTCTAGCAAAGCAAAGGCCCATTGCATTTGAAGATAATCTAGTCGGCTATTTCTGAGAAGAAATAAAAAAGTAAAAATTGTGAGTAACAAACAGGCTTGAATTTTGAAATTGTTCTGGAAATGTAATGTCATTGCAAAACAACATGGTATTAATATTCAAGTATAACAGTGTGTACCAAACAATTCAACTTGGTAACAATTATACAAACAGAAGCGACTGTGTCACCTCTGCCGTGTCGTTCTCAGTCATAATAAACATTACAATTCAATCTCTCTACATCCATAGCCAACCCTTGCACTGTCTATTTCTAAACCTATAATGAAATAACGAATTATCACATTCGATTCAAAAGTTTCAACATTCTAGTCTTCAAGAGACAGTTGCATGTATATGTAGGTCATCAGCGGAAAACTATCAAGCAGCCTTAATTTCCCGGATATGCTTTTTTATGTCATGGCGGCTGCTTGCCTTAATTTGCATTTGGTAAAAACAGCCTACTTGAATTAATTGATGTAAGGACGTGAAATATCAGCTACTGTATAACAAGTTCTTGCTCATAATGGAAAAATTTAGGGAACTTTATATTCACTAGTAATAAATAAAGAACGAGAAAAGAATGCAGATATAACCATACACCTTTCAAGGAGAAAAACCTTCTAAATTATTTCCCTAATTTTCTTTTGGTAGTCATTTTCCCCGTTTTATCAAAAGGTTACGTTCAACGTATTAATCCATGAAGCATTTGCCTGATAAACAGGCACTGTGTACAGTCATAGGTCATCGTAAATCTTTAACAACCAATATAAATTGTTGACCTCTACCCGCTTTTAAGGTAAGGAGTGAACAAAACAAGACACATCTTTTTTTTCTTGTACAATGCCACAAAAAACAGTTTAGACCATTTTATGAAATTTGGCAAAATAATAATCATGCTGATGTACATGTCATACCTTGCATTACATTGTATCTCAACTAAACATTTACCTGATTGTCAATGTTATATAATCACTGATTTTTATGTATTAGCTTCAGGGATGATAAATTCCCGTCACTGAGCCCTTGACGGCGGAAATATAATGCCAAGAGCGCGGAGCAAAACTGTTTGTGTATGTGAATGTCGACGCAAAAAAGAAGCCGATATTTGCAATACTTCTGGTATAAGTTAGTGGAAAGGTTATATGCGAAAAAAATACAGCACAAAGTTCCTCACGGTTCAATCAAGATCACCTTCAAGGAAACTAATTCTGCAATTGCTTCAACTAAAGATTTAAATGTATAAAAAGTGTTGATTACACAATTAGTGAAAGTAATATACTTGTGCAAAACCAATTCTGACCTTCTAAATACTGTTAGTTACTTCTCTCACGTAAAAAAGACCAATTCTCGCTTTAGTTAATCCCATCCAAATTTTATATTGTGTAAAGTGTTTTTGATAAATCTATGTTGAATTGTGTTTCTCCCAGGTACTTAAAGCTGTTTTCAGACAAGTTATTTTGTCTAATGACAAAGGACACATTCTAAATTGTTCTAACAAGTACGAAATGTCTGGACCCCCAGATTGCTGTTCTTAAATAATTATCGATGTTGGATTGCAAGCAAGTAATACCTTGTGTAGGTACGTTGCTGCGTGTAAACACTTATGACATTTAATTTCGCGGCTAGTTACATTTATAAATTTGTCGCTGCATGTTCTTCAGATGGGTATTTAGTAAATTTATTATCACAAATAGAGCATATTGCAGTTTTTAAATTATGATCACGCTCTGCAAGATGTACCCCCTCCCCCATAATAAAGTTACATGGCACAGTTCAAAGGATTTCAAAGGCCTTTATTAACGGACTCTGGAAACCAATATAATACAAAGTCAACAAATAGCCACTAGAGAGTGTCATTACCATATCTTAAACGTAGTCCTAATGAAACAAATCCAAGTTAATTCCGAAGAAAGGCAATGCTCCTTGGTATACTTAGCTCAATCACAATAATTTATAGTGCGTCTGTATCCAAAAGAGTACAAAACGTACATCCAAAGGTCCATATGGTCGAAAAAGCCATGTCAAGTTTTAATATGACAAGAAGGCCAGAAAAATGTGTATAAAAATAAAGGCATATTTCAGTATATTAGCTTGAACAGGTGCATCATTCATGTGCATAAAGGCACGTCAAATCCATTAAAAGGGACAAAAAATCTGGAGCAAAGTATTGAATATGCAAGCTCTTGTTCCAAATTTCAATAAAATTCAGCATTTGAAAAATAATATGTGCAACCACTGTCTCATCAATTATCATCATCCATACAGTTCCACAAAGAGACACCAACACCAACATCAATCAACCAAAAGAGCCCCTAGGCCTAAAATGACCATCAACAAGTGTCCAAACAACATGATTATACAATTTGATGTGTTTTATACATGCAGCTAAAGGCATGGTGTTGTTTCAAAGGAGATAAACTAAGAGTGTTTCCAAAGGATTTTTGTTTGAAGGTGCAAATATAGTGGTCAAAGATCAATACTGTGTCTGAATTTGCAAAAACACGGGTTCAAATGCGAAAGAGCAGCCAGAAACAAGTGACATCAGCGCTCAGAACGCAAAACAGCAGTCAAAAATTGCAAGAACAGTAGTCAATTTTCATAACAATAGTCAAAAATTGTAAGCATAGCAGTCAAATTTCACCTATAGTTTCCAGAAGTATTTTTGAAGGGAAATCTAAATATTCAAAAAAGCATAGAATCCCACAAGTCATCTAATAAGCCATATAATAAGGTAATCACTCAGAATTAAAAAAAAATATATAGCATGCCATTGTAAGTCACCTACCAGTCAACTAAGCATAATGTATATCTAACTTATGGCTCTATGAAGCTCAAAAGGTCAAAGTGTATATCAGTCCTAATTATTGTATTGCATTTAGCGTCCCAAGAGAGTTAGTTTTGGAACAAAGTGAGCATTTTTTTAACAACTTAAAACACAGATTGAATTTGTACAATTAGTTAGGGGTGGGAGGGAGTTATTCAAAGTAGCATAATTGAATTATTTACTTGACATGTGACATACTGAAGAAATTATGAATTTTGATTTGGGCGTTATATAAAGTGAATTCTTTAGTAAAGGTAAGGTTTCTCATGATCTTGATGTCTTAATATGAATTTAATGTTCGTGGAATATTCCAGCAACCAAGCAAACAACACCCATGGTACCTCTGTAATAATTGTGCTGGAAGACTGCGAATGCTCATACTCCCAATTTTCACAATTTGTCACCACAAGCTCCTTTTCACTGCTCGAATTCGTTTTGCAATCTTTTTCACCAAAAGACCCTGAGTTATTGAATGTAAACATTTGACATCGGCTGTAGCGTCTTTCGCTGTTTTTTACTTCCATTGGAATGGCAATCCTTTTCTGGTCGGGCTTGCTGCAGTTTGCTAGAAAAGTTGGTATTTGGCACCAGTGCTCAGGGGTTGCTGCGAGGAACACGGGACTAATTACATGAAATGCCGTAAACATATGTGATAAACTTAGAAGGAACACAATTCCTTTCTGATAAAGCCCATAATTCCCAATATACTTGCGAAGTAACTCGTCGAATTCCATGGTGGGCGTCCTGTAGACTCAGCCGTACACTGCAACAAATTACAAGCGAAAAGAATATGATGAGGCATTGTACACGGGTCTAGTGCAAGTGCAGTCGATGAGAGCAAGGTGAAACATGGTACACCAGGCAGCTTTCCTTTGCCATTGAAAATGAGTAGAACAGACTACAACTACACGTCATTACCTGTTTTGCAAGCTCAGGCCAATGGTTCCAGAACAAAATTGTCTGTTTCTGATGGTTAAGATAAAAGACGTTGGGCAAGACTCGTTACTCCAATGAAATGACCACAGACCCCCTCCCCCGCCCGACCGCACACACACACACACACACACACACACACACACACATGCGCACACACTTCTTATTTTCCTACCTGACTTGCCTAATGCCCAGTTCCACTTGTGTCATCAGTCATGCTCTCCGGACACATTTTGAACTCACCTGGATTTTAATCTAATGTGGTTGCAATATAGTCAGGCATCTAGCTCAGTATACCTTGATTTGGCTGCTTTATTTTTTTCTCACTTGATTCTGTGAACTAATATACAACATGAGCAAAAACTGACGGGTAAATTAAATTTACCCTTGAGCATTTTTTAAAAAGTCAAGATGGCATGCAATATGGCCACCAAACGTATATTTTAGCAAAGCAACACTTTTTTCAGCAAGTCTGTTTACCATTTTAATGGCATTTGGGTCGTTTTATGAGTTTATGATGATGCCTGACACAAATGAAATACTGAGTGAAACTGCAAAGCACACATTTCAAGATACACTCTTGTGCCATTGGTAAACTACTGCTAGTTCTACAGGCTACTGCTACGTCTACAGGCCACTGCTACACTTACAGGCTACTTCTACTGCTTCTTGAATCTACATCTGAAATGGAAGTCAATGGAATTAAGTCGACACAAGAAAAATCATGGTAAGTGCCCCATATTCCTTGGAAAAAATACCCTTGACCTTGCAGTATGACCTTGACCTTGACCTTTGAGGACCTACAAAATGTCCACGTTGAGTTAGGCATCTTCACAAACTTGTATTATGGCCAAAACGTTACCAAATTTGGTCAAGAGGCTACAAAAAATTGTGAACCCTTGTGAGCAGCTAAGCCCGGCAGCTATATTGGATGCCATCTTGAATTTTTCAAAATGCTCAAGGGTGAAGCAAATTTACCCGCCAGTTTATGTTTGTATGACATCTTAAGTTGCAGAATCAAGTGTTAAAAAAAAATAAATCCGTCAAGTCAAAGTTCCTCCAAAAAATCAGCCAAAATATGCCGGCATGGCTTTGCAGGTGAGGAACTGTTTTTGCACACAGTTCGTATCTTGTCATCGCCGTATGATAGCTTATCTCTTGTTACACAACAGTAGTCCATGCATTTCTGAGTCCGCACATTCATCCAAACTGGTGCAGTTTGAGCACATTTGCGATTTGTCATGCCAGGTGCATGACGATGTGCAAATACATGATATGTATGCAGGTTGATAAATAAGTACGCAAGTTTGACTATGTGTGTGTGTTTGTGTGCTTCTGTGTGTAAAACAGAATGACCCGTACACGACACCATGTTGCAACCTGAATTTGGCCTCTCTTATTGAAGGTTGTAAGTTCCACATTAATGCGCCACCCTACACAATGAAGAGTTGCCAATGAGACAGTTCTGTAAATAGTAGATCCAGCTTCTAATGACTAAATTTTGGTAGAGATGGCATTGTGTAGACGTTTTATATTGAATGCATTTGATAGCAAATTATTGTGAACAATTTCTAAGTCAATCTTTAAGATCCCATTTTCATGAATAGAATTTGAACATATCTATTAAATAGCAATGGTCACAAACGTAATAACGGGTATTGAAATGCTTCTGGTCATTTGTCAAACCGTTAATTCTTTTTGAATACCCTTTTCTTGCATTTGGATAAATGACTAACTTGTGTCTTCATCATCTCTTCGATTTGCAGATATACTGTTGTTGAAAATCGATTGCAACAACTGCGACAGCATTGGTATGTACTGGGTAGGTGTGGGCATTCTGTTTGGCCTCAAAAACCAATTGATTCAACCACCCCTTTGGATAGCGGAGTGGTCCTGAAAATGACGTTTTATTTTTGCTTGAAGGTGTCTCGTGGTGGATTAGTAGCAATTGTGTCCTGCACGTTTCTGTACTACATGTTGATAGTGCATATGGAACGCTGCATCCTCTTTGCCACTTTATGTTCCAAAGGCCTGTTTCCAACTTCCCAATAATTCTCTCTCTATCAAACTGTGAAACTAATTATCAGCTGATCAGGCATGATGGATTCAAAATGCATCAACATGCACCCAGTAACCTCTAAACTAAACTAAATATCTTGTTAGATATATATTACAAAATTTTAGCGGTTTCTATTTTGAATTAGTCAGTTATTCATACCTTGAAAATAATACATTCGAACGTACTGGTTATAACACCTTTTTGTCACAAGTTTTGGACTTTGGTCACATGTGGTCTATGATTTCTGATTTTACTGTCAGACTAAGATATATATTCATCCTCAAAAATTAATCAAGAGAATACAGTAAAGTATCCCTGCTGAAATATTTTAATAAATTGTGTTATCCTAATATTATCTGAAAGGGTGGATTATTAAATTTAAAAGACTTATGCTTGCTTGTTCTGCTAAAAAAACATCCATTCACATGTTACAAGAATACGTAGTTTAATATAAAAATACATCATTCAAGTTCTCTTTGCTATTTGTTCCAAATCGTGATTATTAGCATGCTTCGTCTCTTTTGTATGAAATAAAAACCTTTGGGTGATACAATGCCTCTAGCTAGGTTGCGGCTAAAACTGGTATCAGTCATATGAGTGCACTTCTAAATACTATTTCTTTTACATTGATTTGTTTTAACTCATAAAGTTAGGTATATGATTACGTGGACTACTCTTTTCTCTTTTTAGAGGGACACGATCTACAATCAGGATTTCAAATGAAAGAATAAATGGAAAAATGAACACGTACAAACACTCTAAAATTCCACATTCACAATTAACATACCCCTTTACATTATTTTACCAATGTTTGAAAAAAAATAACGATACACAGAGGTGGGGTATTGTTTTTTGTTTCTAGTCTGGGACCGTCCTAGCTGCATGAAAACGTAGGATTTCAATTTAATTAGAACGCAGTGGCGCCAAGTTCAGGAGATGCAGTGACTTTTTCTTAACATGGAAATGATAATGTAAGAAGGAGACTCTGGACATTATAGATCACGTCCTGGTAACGTGGGAACCTTACAAGTTTGAAGTAGGTTTAAGTGGACCACACTTTACATTTAATGTAATGTAGTAGACCCTGTCCCGTTACCATTGAAAAGTAGGCGCTATCTGACGTCCAAAATAACATTAAAAAATGAAACGAGTTTGCATTTTGTGAAATGGTATCAAAAGGAAAAATAGCACCTGGACAGATGTGTTGCATGAGGAACTGTTGTATAAGCATGTTGTTCCTGGACATCAGAAATCAAGCAGAAGAATTACAAAGATATATGTGCGTGTGTGTGTGTGTAAGTGTGTCTGCCTGTGCGTGTGTCATTTGTCCTATAACCACGTTTGTGAGGAATTTAGGACCTATACTTGAGAAACCTTTATCAACATTTATTCTAATACGTGAAGATGGAGAATCAAAACTCATCATGTAAAAGTTGTAGCACGCAAACTGCTAATTTTGAATGAGTTTTTATCTTTAAACCAAGAACCCACAAAATTCACATTTTTTTTCGTTGTTTAACTGGGTAATCGATGTCAAATGCAGTTACAATTTTTTTGGTTATAATGGACCCCTCGTTATTCTAAAAGGAATTAAAAAGTTTAAAAATAAAACATTATTAGTATAATGGCGCACTAAAATATACATATACAGCTAAAGTACAAGTGTCCACACAAATAGCAATAAACGTATAATATGAGAGATGTAAAATATAAAATAATTCACCGAGCTAGCATAACAGTAATAATCAGGATTATACATTAATGGTCTGTTTCGCAAATAAACGTCTGTGGACTACCTAGGTAACCGTAGCAAACATTGGCTTTACTGGTTCAACTTCATCATTAAATAAAGTTATTGCACAATGCCACTATCTGAGTGTGTGTGCTTGTGTACCTGTGAAAGGTACCTGACACTTTACGTCTCAACTTGCCTGATGGCACCAGCTTTGTCTCATGCATAACAATATGTATGCATGTATGTATGTAATATGTATGAATTTATGTGTGTATGTGCATGCGTGTATGTGTATGCAGGGGTGTCAAAATGTAAAGCAAAATCTCGCCTGTTCAAGAACAGAATGTTCCCGTGTTGTTTGCGTCTCTCGAGTCTCCGACATCTGATTTCCTAACACACGTAAGTGGCTCTGCACCTGCAAGAACTTTGCCAAGAGCAAGAAAATGTTGAAGGACCGTGACTATCAAATGCCTTTAGTCTGATATTTTATCTAAAACATATGAATACAGTTGCTGATAAACAATGCAGACCCTAATGAAAAATACGAATCTACACTGAATCTGTCAAAGAGCTTGAGGGAATGAACTAGTATTTTAAATTAATACACTACTTTGACAATACGCTAAAACAATAACTATATATAAATCTTAACAGAACAATCCATAGCCATCCAAGCGAAAATAATTTTATCAATGGTTGGGCTAACAGAAACACAACGATAAGCAAAATAAATACCTGGTAAAACGTGCCAAGGACATAAGTTGTTTCAAATAAAAGGACAGATGCACTAAAGGTAATATACGTATACCTGTTCATGTATTTGAGACTTTCTTTTGTCTCATTTGCCTAAATACAAATTTACGCAATTATGATGTCCAACAAAGGTTGTATGTGTCCTAAATAATATAAGCTAGCAGGAGTTGACAATGTATTGGACACCCTTTCATTGTAGTTTTGTATTCTTTCCCATTAACAACTGCTCACTCAGGAAGTGTAAAGAATTTGAATGTCATCATTTCACAATTGAGTGTATTTACAGTTCTGATTTTGAAAACGCACGATTTCTGGAGATGGTACTGCTCTCTTAATAACATCTCAAAATAGATTACCTTTAATTTCAGAAATGATATTATCTTTATTTTACAGCTTTATTTGAAGACTTACACATACAGGTTTTTTGTACACGGTGGCGTCTTGCAAGCGTCTTGGCTAACTCAAGTATAACATACAAACAGGAGCAACGGTTCCACTCCTTCTGTAGGCTCTAGGCCAAAGAAAAGATGGGGGCTGGGAAGGTGGCACCTACCGCCTCGCATTTTAACTGAAGGTGGGACCCCCATCCCTGGAGAAATTGAAGTAACTGCATCTGAAACATTTAATGGCGATGCAATTGTGGTTCCGATGAATTATTGTCATGCTACCAGGTATAGAGATGTTGATATATTCCTTAATAATAAAATGATTACTCAAAGTGACAACCTCTACCCCTATATAGCATATCTTAGGTGTTACCTATCCCATGGAGCCGAATCAAAGAGAAACCAGTTAAAAGTGGGACTTTTCAGTCAGGATACGAAAGCAATGGACAACAACTTAGCCGATTTCGACAAACCTCTTGCAAAATGGAAACAAGGACAGGCCCAACCTGGGTGCTAGATGGCGGTATGAAACTTCAAAATTCAGCTCAGTATTTTGAATGTTTGGGCTCGTACATCCAGAGCTTTTCCCGCAAGTTCAATGGAACTCAGGTAGTTCGACGATCAGAATTAGGCTGCAGAGGACTGCTCCTTCTTTCTCACTAGTGGCAAACTCTGCTTCAAAAAGTATGCAATAGCCATCAAATCTGCGATTTTGTAAGTAAGCTGAGAAAAATTGATGCTGGCGTCTTGGAAGCACATCAATTAGCTCTCCAAAAAGGACGATATAAGTACCCAATGGGCAGATTGAAATGAATTTTTTTCACAAAAGGAGATGTCCGACAAAACATTTTTAAAAGTAAACTTTAAGATTAGACAGTGTCATTACCATATCCAAATCGTTGTCCTGATGAAACAAATACAAGTCAATACCGACCAAAGGCTATGTTCCTTGGTATGGATAGCTGAATCACAGAAATTTATAGTTCGTCTCTACCCAAAAGAGTCAAAAACGTATGGGCAAAGGTCCATAGGGTCTATAAAGCTATCTCTAGTTTTAACATGACTGAATGCAAAACGTTTTGTTTAAAATTAAAGGCCTATTTCAGTAAATTGGCTTTATCAGGTGCATCATTCATGCATGTGTATATAGGACCGTGCAATTCATGAAAAGGGACCAAAATTTGCAGCACATCACAAAATCTGCAAGCACCGGTTCCTTATTTGTTAAAAATATCAATAAAATTCAGCATTTAAAGGGTACTAGTTGTAACCACCGTCTCCACAATGATCACAATCCATATAAGTCCACAAAGTGACTCTAACACCGATATCATTCTATCAGAAAAGCCCCCTGGCCCTAAAATGGCCATCAATAAGAATCCAAACATGATTATACAATTTGATGTGTTTTAGACATGTAGTTAAAGGCATGTTGTTGCTTTAAAGGACATAAACTAAGAGTATTTCAAAAAGAAAAGTGTGTCAATGTGCAAACATAGTGGTGTATTAATAGTCTATACATTGTCAGAGTTTGCAAGTACACTGGTTCAAATGTTAAACATCAGCCAGAAACAAGTGACATCAGGCCTCAAAACACAAACCTTAAGCAAAAATTACATTACAATAGTCAAAATTTGTAAGCATAGCAGTCACGTTTAAGAAATGGTTTCCATTGGTATTTTTGAAAGGAAATTTAAATGTTCAATAAAGCATAGAACCCCACAAGACATCTGATAAGTCATTTATTAACTTGAAGGTAATTATTTAGAATTAAAAAATGTAGTATGCCATTCTAAGTTATTTGCAAGTCAGCCAAGCATAATGTACATCTAACTCATGGTTCTATAAAGTTCAAAATGTCAAAATGTTAAACAATCCGGATGCTTTCCGTCCAAAGTGATTATCGGTTTAGTAAAGTCAGAATGCTTCTACGGTAGTTATCAATTATCGCCAATTGATTTTGCGCATTTTAATGTTTGACAGATGACATTACATGTTAACGGACAAACTTTGCCATATAATAGTTTAGAAATGAACCATACCAAAACGCACTAACTTCAAGCCTCTTTATGCGTGCTGCTGGCTTCAAATAAGCTCTTTCGAGGTATGGATCTAGACATATGTCCTGAAAAAGATTCTCCAAATGGCTATGCAATTTATAGCTTCGACTTAACACTGGATTCAAGCAATGACTCACTTCCAATTGGTGCATGAAGGAAACCAAAGTCTGGAAATAAAACCGGATTCAGTCCTCTACATCTAGCGTAACAGTGGTTTGATATTGCGAGTATGACAGTATTCTATGTATAGATTCTGACGGTCAAGTATATTACGATGAATACTGTGGCAATTACACGTTTACTCACTAGTCACAAAAACACACAAAATGTATTTCAAGGCGTATTTCCTTCTGATGGGCCTAGCGACCCAGCGCGCTGTCCAGCTTTCCAGACAGCCACTGGGTTACTCTGTACTTGACCCCCGAAGGTGAAAATGAATACTTTGCCAGCTACCGTCTTCCACCATTTTCCCAGTGTGCTTAAAGCTGTTCCGATTCATTTATCCTCCTAACGCAAACCAAGTGCAAAGTTCGAAATTGACAGTTTGTGGACAGTATTGTGTATTTAACGTCTGAAGGAAAAGTTCAGGGGTACGTTTAGATACAATTTTAAACTATTTACAGATCAAAGACACAAGAACGATTTGATCGAAACCGAATTGTGGAAGACGAATTGAACGTAGATTTCCATGTCGTCAGTCTTGATTTCATTGACACCCAGGTGGCGTCGACATTGTACAGATTCCAGCTTCGGCTTAATCTTGCTGGAGGCCATCCTGTATTAATTGTGTTGGCTCTTGATCCCTTCGTGATAACAGAAAAATGGGTTTGAGTTGTTCAAATGTGAATGATCAGGTATAGGTGCATGCGATACATTCACTCTATTATTCATAAGTTCATTATTATGGTTATCACAGGTACAAACCCCAGTGTGCAATTGATTGTTACATTTTTTTCAGTAGACTGTGGAAACTATAAGCACCATTAAGAAATTAAAATATTACTGAAGCACGCTTGTATAATTTATGCAAGGTAAGTGGCTACTTCCAAAGAATTGCCAGCAACTTACTGAGTGTTGTTGTGGTGCAGGTTCCCGCACTCCCTGGGCCCTCATCCATCAAAACGTTCACCACGGCAACCTTGATCTCCATTATATATCATCCAGGCTATTATGACAAGTATCGACAGCAGGCGAGCGAAATATACCTGCTTGATGTTTTACCCGCGGCAGTGTTTTTATCAGCGGGCAGCTGGTTAATTTTGACGTTAAATGGTCGGTTAAATAGAAATAATATATCCCAGATCTGTTAATTATCTTATAAAACATATGGTCCGAACAAAATAGCCACAAATACAGGTGTAAGTAAAGGTACGAAATTGAACACCTTGCTATCTTTTCTGGATATATCAACAGCTTTTAATACCATAAACAGGGGAAAAAGTTTATATCATTATGGTAAAAATGCATTGAGGGCAAAACATGGCGTTTGACTGAGAAATGTATAATAAAGTTGAAAATAAAGTTATTTATGGCACTTTCCAAAGTTCTTGGTTCGAGACGGTTAATGGAGTTAAACAAGAAGTATTCTCTCCCCAACTTTGTTTTCCATGACAATGTTATATTTGGTTCAAATGCTGCTGGAAAGGAATGGTCGTATTCCCTGTCTTCTATACGGTGACAACATTGTATTAATAGCAGAGACTAGGGGCCCCTTGGTGCGTATCCTGAATGTAGCACGTCTTTGGTGTAAAATGGAATGTGTCGTTTAACAGTAATAAATAAAAAACCATGGTTGTTGGATAAAAAGATTTGATCGGAATAAAAGACGGATGCTTGCTGAAAAGTGTATTTTGAAATATAAAACGTACAAGTATTCAGGCATCATGTTTTCAGATTCGTTATAAGACACAGCATATGTAAAGGAATTAATCATTCTGAGAGTATCTCACCTTCGAGGCTATTTATACAGCATATTACCATGTCACGAAAATGTAAACAAATTTACGTTTGGAAATAATATTTGGAGGAGAATATTTTTTTTCCTTCTATTACACATGGAGGTGCAATGTGGATCTGTGGTACGAAAGACTCTCGGACTAACTGTCAGTCTGTGCAGTGTGCAATGTCGAGAGCCTTCTTCGAGTTGCATTTCTCACCTGCGATAATGGCTATCCTTCATGAACTGGGTTGGTTACCAGTGAACATTATTTTGAAACAGATCAGAGTTAAATTTTTCACCCTGTAAAATTTGACGTGCCCGATACTCGGTTAGGCACACATATATTTTTGATAGCTTAATGAAGACCACTAGAAACCAGTCGCCCAGTGCTTGGCCATAAGTTGCTGAAATGGGAAAAAGCGTTTAATAGCATGGGCATGGATCCGGTGTTCGAAAAAACAAAAAACAAAAATAAAAACAAAAAAACAAGCTGGCTCAGTCGTTTTTACAGGTCGTCCCATCAAGGATACAATTTTTTCCAAGAAACTGATGAAAGGAAGTCACTTAATTGGTATCAAATGTTTAAGCGATCCATTTTAGGGGGGAAAATGGGTTCATTGTTCAAACTTGTTCTCATACTAGGTTAAAATTTTTGGCTCCAGCTGGATGCCTTGGTTTCGGAAATAACCTGGAAAGATGGGGTGTCTCGGAAAGTCAATGTGTTATATGCAATGAGCACAAAGAGGATGTGACTCATTTTTGCTTTCGATGTCCAGCGCTCGATCATACAAGATTGAAAAAGTATATGTCTTTGAAAAAGGGATGTAATAGGTTAAAGTGCGATTATATTGGGGAGAGTTTCGTAGCCTCTAAATTACAAAAGGAACTTTTTGGCTCCTAGGAAAGCACGTGTACGACTTTGGTCAACATATTGGCAATCCCTTTGACCAGATAAATAAGGGACTGCTTGTTGAGGCTTGCACTATAGGAGCCAGTCAACTGGTGACTCCTTGGCGTGACCTGCAGCTTATTAAAGGTGCCTGTACCTGTTGTTTGCTGTACATAGTGCAGATTATAGATTAAACCCACCCACACACACACAAACGCACAGGTTTTGTAATTTATATCTGATATTATCAGCCTGGCGCTTCGGGGCTGCAGCACTTTAAGAGTTCACCTCATTAAGGCTATACATAATTCCCTTATAACTGGCGGTGATAATTTTATAAATTCATTTTATTTAAAACTTATTTTGGGCTCCACAAGATTAACCACTTTACAATAAAAATCCGTAAGCAGGAACTCGGATAGTTATTGACGCTCAGGCACTCAGTGTCCGCCTGCATGATCCAGTGTCTCTGCGGCAACTGATGGGGGGAAGTGCCAAGTATCTCAGCCCCGTGTCCCAGTATCCCCACACTAAGATTTTCCGCGTGAGCCAGTATCCCTGCGGCAACTAATGGGAAGACGTCCTGAGGTTTTAAAGCCTTTCCGCTGTCTTCATCTCCGTGTTCTACTGTCCCCAAGTGCATATACTCCTGACACTGCCCAACGTTTCCAATCAGGTTTCCCAAATAAAACTTTCATTTTTAGGTCCCACGCTTTGTGATTTTAAATTCCATGTACCAGATTTTACGAAAATGACAACTTGGTCTGGCATTTTGCCAAAGCCTTTATGCAAACTGACTTCCAATATAAAGCTCTCCTTTTGTCCACACATCTTTTATTGTGAATAGTAAAACGCAGTCTTGCAAGAGGGGCAAGAGTAGCAAATTCTTTTTTATCTATCACCGTATCCTTATACAGAAACCCATGTTTCGAACACGACCTGTTCAGCATAGAACAGGATCATGGGAAGAAGGAACTGACAGGTGCCAATTGCAATGCCAAACAAATTGCATTGACTTTAAGTCTGTTGAGGTGAAAATCTTTCAACCAGAAATCCTTACACCCCTTTTGAATAGCGGTTTCGTTCGTTCTTTCTTTCTTTCTTTCTTTCTTTCTTTCTTTCTTTCTTTCTTTCTTTCTTTCTTTCTTTCTTTCTTTCTTTCTTTCTTTCTTTCTTTCTTTCCTTCTTTCTTTCTTTCTTTCTTTCTTTCTTCATTTATTTATTTATTTATTTATTTATTTATTTATTTATGTGTTAGCCAAGAATTTACAATCGGTTTTGGTTTAATTGACTGTTTTGACTGTTACTCATATTCTTCGTAAATTTTGTGGATTTTTATCTGGAGCAGGTATGCACCAATTTTGATAACTTTTTGGTCGTGACAAATTTGCTTTATGACTTATTTCATAATTTAGATGTAAAAATATGTTAACACGTTATTTTGCCAGGACATGCCAGGCCTTCCAAAGCCATATCACAATTAACTGATATATGCATGATTATGATCAATTTAAAGACAGTATCCATTCACAGCTCAATTAAAAGTTAGGCTCTACACATGCCTATGATGCCATTGTTGTTTTTTTTTTTTTTTTTTTTTTTTTTTTTTTTCTTTGTTAGGTTGTTGTGGGTGCTTTTGATTCTCCAACACCCCTACTAAATATGTAAAATCTACGGAATTATTTTAAAGTCGTCATATTACTTTTTTACCAGTTGTATATTCAACCTTAATATGATGTCAAATGGGCAACATTAGTCACGTTATAAACCAATGTATGGTTGAACTCCTACCCATCTATCATGGTCATGAGATGTTTTTTTCCTCTAAGGACGGTGAAAGTAATTTTCTCTAATTGACTGAAATGTATTCCAGGGGGGTTCCAGAGAGGTGTGGACATTCAGCTACGCATATATCACGCACTTAGCTGGTGATCAACCTTTTCCAACAAAATATTAAGTATTTAATTAGGTGGTCAAAATGTTAGAACAAATTCTTACCCAAAATTTGAAATTATGCAATGACTATCCTGAACCCTTTTGAGCATTTATTCACATGCCATGTTTCAAGATTGTTGATAGGTAAGTAGGTAGATATATAGACTCACAAAATATGGATTTTTTCATGTGTTACTCCGTTTTTCTTTTCTGCAACTGTTTGTTGGCTTTCATTTAAATTTCCAACTGTGCTGGCTTCATTGTATCATAATTCCTCACGGATTTCAATTTGGTGGCCTTGATAATTTTTTGTGACGTATTTCATGTTCGGAACGAGCAGGACTCGAACCTGCAACCTTTGGCACCAGTCGCCTAGCTGAAATGGGAAACGCACATATCCACTCGACCAAATCCCCATTCCTAAAAAGAATGGTTCAATGGATATAATTATAGTTTCACCTTCTCGTGAAGATAATAATGTAGGTAAAAACAAAATAGGTCCCTTCTTTTATCACTTAATATATGTTATACATTATGAAATTATCTTGATGATATTTCCATGTGTGCAAAACAATCCATGCTGTATGCCATGAGCAAAGACCAGCTCAACGGGAGCTCATTCTTGACTCTGCAGGAGCGAAATGTAAGACAAAGTAAAAACCACACCCACAAAAAGGCTATGTACAGGGTGGTGCAAGTTTGCCTTCCTGCCCCTGTTTGAGCACAAATCAGCATTATTCTGGTTCACTTTACAACTATGATAAGGAGAGAAACCACACTAAATTGTTGAGAAAAACATTAGTCATATTCATGAGTTATAAGCAAACAATGACAGCAAAGAGTTTCAAGAGTTACCAAAACATCAACATTCATCTTCGAATACCCATGTGAAGAAACAAATTTTACTCCTTACTTCCGACATACAGTCACCTATAAAAGGCAATCGGTGGTTTTAAACCGGTCCTGTCAACCTTTGAAATATTCTTCATGGGTATAAATGTATGCCAGATCCAGGATTGGGTAAAGATCTTTCCATGAGTGGTTAAGACACTATGTCAGGGACGTTACGCCATGATTATTTGAAGCGAGAGCCATAGGTAACGAGAACCACATTACACATTGAAGATGTGGAGATTTACAGGTCGGTGGCATGGACTATGAAAGACTACCACAAAAGCATCAATTAATTACTCATAAACACAGCCAAAGATGTCAAATATTTACCTGAATAAGGACAAGCAAAGATGACCAGCAGACAACAGGCCTCCTATGTCGCTGATGCGACATTAAGATACATGACACGCACTGATCCAGTTCAATGGGAACGAATAAAAAGGGTCATCCTCATCAAACGTGTATCTTTACCTGGATGACAAACAAGAGGTTACAGGTTTGGAGGAGTGCCATAACGTACTCCAAGAGAGTGGTCAGGACTTTCATCTACACCATGCGGAAGTGCAGACAGCATTGTATCGACAACTGTAGTGCATACTCATATTATTGACTGACACCCACCCACCTCCATCCCCGCTACGACATTCCCCGGACCAGTTCAATGCTTTAATATGTGTCTCCTGTAAAAAATAAAGCACGATTTTCAGTATATGCAGTCTGTGATACACAAACAGGGTCCACTCAATTCATGTTGAATGCAGTTGCCTTTTGGACATTCTTGCAAATCTGTGATAAAGAGTCTGTATGCTTACTAGGGTTGTGCAAGCAGCCATAGCTTCCTTTCTTACAGATTTCTGTTACAAATCAAACTTCAGGTATTTAAAAACAATTGAAATAATGACCACATATATGTCGGCTTATTTCAGATAAAGACTATTCAAAGTTAAAATTTATTTATTTGTCATTTTTTTTTATTTTATTTATTTATTTATTTATTGTTATTATTATTATTATTATTATTATTATTATTATTATTATTATTATTATTATTATTATTATTATTATTATTATTATTATTATTATTATTATTATTATTATTGGGAAGAGTTTAATTTCCTTATGCACACAGCTCATTTTTCAAGACCTGAACACTAAACGTGACGAAGTATTACGTTTGCAACTAGCAAACTAGGTGTGTCAAAACCTACGATATGTTTATGAAGAGGCAACCATACAAATGAAAGGTTCACGTTGTGACCAGCTAGGACCAAGCCATGAGGCAATTTTGCTCTGCAATCATACAAATGAAAGGTTCACGTGGTAACCAGCTAGGACCAAGCCATGGCGCAATTTTGCGTCTGGAAAATTAATGCAAAAGAGAGAATTACAAAAGAGGGGAAATGACTCTAACTGTAACTGTTTCCTTCATCATCACTGATTTCACACAAAATATAAAATATATCTTCCGTAATGGGAATATCGAAGGTATTACACATAAGAAATTCTTCTGATATCAAGTGGTTTGCCATATTGACTAACTCCAGTATCAACAAAAGATACAATACCATGTTCAAAAATTGAATTACGATTATGATCTACATCGAACCAAAAGAGTAAGGACACTACTTGGTTTGATGAAACCCTCCACCCTCCATGATCAAACATGGCATGTGAAATATTAGATACCGTACAATCTGCAGCAGACTTTTTATGAAAATAATTTTGGACTTTCTGTTTCCTACAGTGCAGAAGAATGCCACCGAATCCCAAACGCCCGATACCAAAAGTGATTGGCTGGTGAACTTGACAAGAAAAATAACACAAACTCTTGCAACTCCGTGAAAATGTACCACAAAACAATCATGAACCACATGATTTCAAGTTCCGGAAATTAATTGAGACCTGAGATGACCTTTCAACACAAATCACCATTTTGATCACATAAAAAAAAATATTCCATAGTCTAATAAATGGCAACAATAGCATAACTGTGAAAGAACGATTATTCTTTTCCACATAGCAGAAGTTGAACGATATCCATTATCGGTTGAGAAAATCAGTTTGTCCAGAGTTAAATAGGTCTAATTCAAGGATGTATATTTGATATTTGATATCTGTATCATTGGTTTTGAAACAGGCGTCGATGAGGGCAAATTATGTGGGAAATGTATTGGTGGTTGGTAAGTTCATAGGCCTTGCTGATGATATATTATTATGGAGGGATTCAGTGTCCACACAAACACTTGCAAATTCTTGGTCAAATAGAGGACAGAATTGAAATTGGATATGTTTTCCAGTGAGCAGAGTGCATCTCGCAGACGAAACTTAACTTGAGCGATATGAGAAAAAACTTTCATAACTGTATGATTTTAGGTATCACGATGCCAGCAAGTGGAAGAGTTTCTAATGCAGTGGCACCAATCAATACAGCAAGAAAACTATATTTACATTAAAACAAACTTCGAACGCCAGGTGTCGCGATCGCCCGCTGTAATTCATATGGCTTGGCATAACCTGTGGGTCTGAAGTATGTTCCTCACAACTTGTACAAATTGTAAGACTGCAAAATATTTCGATCCCTCCTCTCTTTGTTGTATGTATGTTAGTATATATATATAAATATAAATATATATATACATATATACATATATATGTACATATATATACATATATATATACATATATATATATATATATATATATATATATATATATATATATATATATATATATATATATATATATATATATATATATATATATATACATAAGACAACTCAAAGTGCTTTTTGTACGTTCGTTTTTAGTGCCAATTCTACTTGCATACCGGCGGAGGCAGAATTTTATGTATGCCAGTAGAGAGGAAAACGTAGAATGCAAAAGGTGGGAAACATCATAATGGAAATTTTTAAAACTTTTTAAATTATTATCACATGACCACCACACCCATTTATTTCACTTGCCTTTGACAAACATGTTTTTTTTTTTTTTCTTGTTTTGTTTTTTTGTTTTTTTTTTTGTTTTGCTTTTTTGCAATTACTTTCTCTCTGGTGTGGAACTGGCAGCGACTAATATTAAAAAATCTCACATCACATTTGACAAGACGAGTGTAACTTTATTGCTCTATGTACATGTACAAGTCATTCACTGTTGTACCTTTTTCACATTAAAAAGGTAAAACGTTGTTCATGTGTTTAGCCCCACGAGCGTTCTTCATGATCCCTCTACACACTAAACGCATCGAGCTATCATTAGGAATGTAGCGCAGGTATGCGCAGCTGCTTAACTTACTTTTTGCTCTGTACTCCTAGATGTCTATTTTGTTGATAGAGTTGTAAAACAAAATTGCAAAGAGATATCGGGATCGGAAAAAAGATAATCATTTGACTTACAACTAGCCATGCAGGCGCATGTTCGCAACCTGTCACGTCGTACTAATTTTGCATGTCGGAGGTCGTATTCACCTAGACGAGAGAGGCTCACCAGATTAAATGGGTAAAAACAACATGTTTAGTCTCTATAGAATAAATCAGTATGGGATAAATATGTATATATGCATTATACACGTACATTCTGCTGTAAAGCCAGTTTGGTTACACTTACAAAACGATACTATGTATCTGGGTCACATGTTACTATTCACAACTCTAAATGGGGATTTGATACAGTTGTTACGTGCATTTCTCATTTTGGGCTAGGTGATTGGTGCTGAAGGTTGCTGGTCAGAGACCCGGCATTTCCGTGGTCACAAAAACGTTCATCTCAGTGGTCAATCTTAAACTTATCTGAAGCACTTGGCGGGTTGAGATGTTTGTCCTACTTAGGTCGCGCATTTACATCCGTGCATTTCCGGTGCATGGAACATCAATGGTATTTAGAAGGCAAATCCGTGACATACATGTACATATAAATGGACCAATCAGGATGCCCCATTCCTCTTCTGTTAGCCTGCTAAGATCGCTTCTTCATGACAGAGTTACGAGCCCAATTATCAATAGAATTTGACACCGCCCATCGGCGGAGTTCAAAGAACACCGATAATAATTACGCATGTAAGCCAAGAAACGATCTCACCCGGACAAGTGTTGCAGGAAACAGGACTGTGTATCCGGAATATGGTTTCGCGGACGTCGACAGCAGTCACATTTTTGTTCTCCACTTGATTTTACAAGACACGAAGAAAGACATAGGTGATCAAACAACGGTTAATTTCTTTAATGAACAAAACAACAGGTCTGTGAGTACAAGGGAAAGGTGATTGCGTCGTAAAACTTTGGGACAGTTCAAGTACGCACTACGCCCCAGAGCATTTGTGCGCTGAAGTACTCAAAGCCTCACCTCCGGTATGAGGGAACACATCCAGTGTGCAATTTTTTTGACACCCATGATCCTGCAAGGTCTCTCTTTGTGCATTGCGCCATCACACACGCCACATCCCGATGGCCCACTTGTTCTATCTTGTTCTTTCCGGAATCGCATGTGCCACTGTTTGTTTTAATTTTTCGGGTGTAACCACTTCCTTGTAACGATCCTCCTTTTCTTGCCTTTGCTCCGAAGTTATATTTTCGGCAAAGAAGAGTTCTTGAACACTAATTGGGGCAGGTCCTCTGGAATTTTTGTTAAGTTTTCCAAAGCAATATCAGGGACATTTTGTGCCATCTCGAAATCCTGACGAAACACACGGGTCTGGCATGTGCACCGTGTCGCTTATCATAATATTGCATACCTATTCAAGGGTATTGAGCATGCATTTCATTGGTCGATGCTGTTACGCCTATTTGCCTTCTAAGTACGTAAGAAGGCATTTAGAAGCACTTCGTGACATTAGCACCTGCGCATGCGCTACGGTCCTGATGTCACGAAGAGCTTCTAAATGCCTTCTTACCATGGAAAATAAGCCAGGCCCTGCCCTTAAATAATTAAGTACAGATTTATTTAAGGGGGTGTCTCCTTGAATTGGAGCTTGAGATTGTACACATAGCAAGAGTCATTGCCTGTAAACTCCTCGCCCCCTTTCACTGTCTCCTTCAATGGAGCGCCCTTGTCTACTAGCTTCGTCATCCTAAGTTTATCCACCCACTATGGATACAGTATCACTAATGACTGGTGGCAGAATCTGATTGATTTTACCCAATAGATTAACAAATTTGAAAATATTTCCTTATATCCTTATGTTCGGAGGGAAAATAATAATATCCAACAACAGGCTTTAACACGAATCTCATATGTGTATATATATATATATATATATATATATATATATATATATATATATATATATATATATATATATATATATATATATATATATATATATACATACATATATATATATCGTGGGGTCCGAAAGGAGTCAATCTATGATACGGATGGCAATTAAACAGTCATAAACAGAAAATCTGCATTATTTTCCGTGTTTATTACTTCCATGGGTGGTATGGTGGCGGAGTACTGGATACATTGTTCTTCCAATGAATTCCCCTAGAATGCTGAGGCCAGTTTTAGGGTTTGCAAACTCTGATCACAATACAGAAATGATTCACAATGGCCTTCAAAAAGCGCAATCTTTTTCTGTTGGATTTTCCTTTTCTGAGTTAGTGTTGTTCATGCATGCCATCATAATTTGGAGCTTTTATGTAACCGTTCCTATTGTCAATTTGAAGAAGAAATAATGACAACAATTAATAACCAACATGCTCACGCGCAAGAATACAAGGCCTGACTGTAATCGTGTCCATACTCATATTGTAGCTATTGTACCACTGTACTATTTTTACAATTGACATGTGACCTTTAAAGGTCAAAGGTCAAGGTCATTTGGCCCTTTGATATATGAATGGAGTGATAACCTGATCAATTTTCATCTGATAAGGACCATGTTGTGGTCAATTTGTAATATTGTAGCACTGCACAATTCGCATTTTACATGTGACCTCTAAAAGTCAAAGGACAATATCATTTGGCCTTTTGAAATATTCATTGTGCGAAAAATAAATCGATCTATTTACATCCGATTTGGACCATGTTGGGGTTTAATTGTAGCTATTGTCACACAGCATTATTTTGGAATTACATGTAACCTCCAAAAGTAAAAAGTAAAGGTCATTTGGCTCTTTGAATTTTTCCTTGAGTCATAACTCGGTCAATTTTAATCCAATTTAGATTATGTTGGGCTCAAATTGTAACCATTGTCTCACTGCACAATTTTGTTATTTACATGTGACAGCTAAAGATCAAAGGGCATGGCATTTGGCCCTTTGAGATTTTCGTTGTGCCATAACTCTGTAAATTTTTAGCTGATTTGGACCAAGATGGGCTTAAGTTGTACCTATTGTAACACTGCATAATTTTGCAATTTACGTGTGACCTCTAGAGGTCACGTTGCAATAAGGTCAGATGACTGAAGTCGGACTTCCTCTCAATGATAGCTTGCGATCGGAGATGTGTAGCTCATTCTTTTTTACACTTCTTGCTTATAATTTGATTTTTTTTAAACATCGAAATTTGGTTAGGCATGGCGCAAAAATTGTGGATATCTAATAAAGTTTCTCTCAATATTTCACACTTTACCAGTGCTGCATCTTTAAATGCGCAATCACGAGCAAAACTTGTTTCGGCAGAAGGACTCTTCATTTACAGAACACCTGCTTCAGGATGCAATGCATGTGATACGTTCCATGTCGAATAACTCGTATCATTCATGGTCTTCCATCCATGACTGTCCGTCTTCGTTGGACCTTGCAAACGTGTCCAACAAAGTGTTATTCCGCGGGTTTTTAAATCGAATCCTGTAGATTAATACACACACTGCCATTAATCAATGCGCAGGTCAATGGATATTGCAGTGATAATTCACATTGTCGACGTTTGTAGAAAATATAACAAAAATACCCTGTCACCTGGATCAATTTTGTAACTCACGTAGGTTATTACCAATATTGTTCAAAGAATTTTTAATTTTTTAATCCCGGTACTTGTCCAGAATGCATTTATTCCTATTGATTATCACGTCAGGCAAAGGCGATAGCAATATTCACAGTTTGTGCCTCTTCTGCAAAACCAAACGCCAGATGCACTTCAAAAGTTGGTGGGGATGGACATTTGGAGAATCTCTACCACTTTTGTACAATTAGCCTCACCCCAATGGTTATACAATTTTTCAAAGTCTCAAAGACTGCTTCCCCAATAGCTTTTAATTGCCTAGGAACATTTCTTGGTGCCCCCATGACCACAATTTGCTCGAAGGTAGAGATTTTTCCCCCCTTTTTTTCTTTTCTTTTTTGTTTTCTCAAGAATGTTTCTTAATATGTAATGGTTTATCGAAGTTGATAGTTAAGAGAAAGATCACATGCATATGTTAGTATTTTTACTAGGAATAACAGAAATTTCTGACATATTTGTCTATACCTAACGAAATTTAGTTTTCCAATTTTGACCACCAAGATAGCGCGACGAGATAAAGCGGTATTATGCGGGAAGTGGGACACCACTATCAGCGGGTCACCGACAGCCATATTAAAGTGTATGGACGAATAAAGTGGGAGGTTTGAAAGAGTGATTTTGATTAAGTTCAAGCTGTACTGTGCCTGAAATATGCCTGTGTACCATTGCAAGGTACCAGGCTGTAGCGCTGATACGCGCAAATTGTCGAATATTGACAAATACATGTATCCATGAATGTGTAGGGTTACGTTCCACAGTTTCCCCAATAAGAGGAGCCGGTAAAGACGCAAAGAATGGGTGAACATGGTGCGCCGGTCAGCAGATTGGGAACCCTCTAAATATGACCGCATCTGTTCGAAGCATTTTGTGGAAGGAAGAGGGCCTACTTAAGATCATCCTCTTCCAACCCCCTTCCCGTACAACAGCTGGAAGTTGCCAGAATTTGTACATTCACTGTACACTGTGCCACGTGCGTGTCCCACTTGGTAACAGCATAGCAGCGTAACTATGAATTCAGTTGTGTGCGCGCTATCGTCACGATAACGTGACAAAAGAGAGAACTAAGATTTCGCAAGGCTCCTATTGGATTGAACTGTATTTCTAGCAACATAGATACAACGTTGTTTACAGACAGGTGATGAAGGCTGTTAGAATACAACTCATAAAGGTGGACGCCTGACTTGTGAGCATGTGTCTTAAACAGTACAGAAGGTTCACAAATAGTGAACCATAGGAAAGAAATTATGATAATAAAGACCAATAAATACACTATTGACAGGGGGATTTTACTTATATCTTATAGTTTAAATTCATTTTCGAGACACAAAATACGATACATGTCGTGTGCCATCAATGAATTAAACTAAAATAGTGCCATATTTACAAGACTTGCTTCAGAGAAAAAATTGTGATACTCATGTGCACAAACAAATAGAGCAAAGACTCAGTTTAACTGGTACATCACTTAACGGTCTCTTGCATGCACTTTGGTAAAAGTTTGTGTCTTAAGAGAAAAAAAAAAGAATATGAAACAGTATAAACTATAGCAATGCCAGTTGCAATCTAGTAAGGTCTCATCGGCACAATCATATATATATATATATATATATATATATATATATATATATAATATATATATATATATATATATATATATATACATATATATATGTGTGTATGTATGTGAGAGAGAGAGAGAGAGAAAGAGAGAGAGGGAGAGAGAGAGAGAGAGAGAGACTTCTTTCTTGTCTCCCGGCCTCTCTTTTTAACGCCAAAGTGTTCTATACGTTCGGTATGACTGTTTATCTTATGACAGTGCTTTTGCTTCACAAAAACTATTTATAACTAGAAAAGAAGATTTGCTTCAAAGCAAATCTATGTGTGCCTTCAAAAGTTGTAAATGTGGCTACATGACAATTTCAAAGTCCAAATTACCATGACCTTTGACCTTTAGAGGTTACACATACATTACAAAATGCACTGCACTGCAATATTCACAATGTGTGCCCAACATGACTTACTCTGGATGACAATTGACTAAGTTTTGGCAAGATGAAAAGTCCAAAGGCCCAAGTGACCTGACCTTTGAGTTTTAGAGGTTACATGTAAATTACGAAAATCCGCAGCGTTGCAAAACCTACAATTAAAATTCGACATGACTAAAAAGTGATAAAAATTGACCAAGTTATGGCTAGATGAAACTTTGAAAGGTTCAATTGACCTTGACCTTTGACTTTTAGAGTGTACATGTAAATTACAAATATGTACGGTGTTGCAATACCTATAATTTGAGCCCGACATGACTGAAATAGGATGAAAACTAATTTAATTTAAGTTTAAATTAAAATTAATAAATTAATGTTATGGCTAGATGAAACCCTCAAAGGCCCAAATGACCTTGCCCTTTGCCCTTTGGAGGCTACATGCTATTACAAAAGTACGCAAGGTTGCAATACCTAAAAATCGAGTCAGACATGATTTAAATTGGATGAAAATTGACCAAGTTATGCCTAAATGAAACTTTCAAATGTCCAAATGATCTTGCCTTTTGAATTTTAAAGGTCACATGTAAACAACAAATATGTGCAGTGTTGCAAACCTACAGAATGAGTTCTTCATGATCAAATTGGATGCAAATTGACAAAATAGCGGCCACATGAAATATCCAAAGGTCCAAATGACCTTGACCTTTGACCTTTCTTGGTCACATGTAAATTACAAATATGTGCAGTCTGACAATATCTATGATTTGAACCCACATGGTCCAAATTGTATGATAATTGACTTGCCTATGGCTAAAAGAAAATTTTAAATGGCAAAATTACCTTAACCGTTAACCGTTAGGGGTCACATGTAAATTACAAAAGTGCGCAGTGTTACAAACCAATGAATTAAAGTTGGATTGATTACCTGTACTTATAATAGTTTTGCAGTTATTTACGATTTGAAACTCCAAATGCTTCTAATTGCATAATGTTCAGCATATTTACTCCTCTCCATTAAAGGGCACACATTCATGTATAGACCAATATACAATTACGCGAAGTTCGTAGTTCCTGAGTGTAATAAGGTTTACGAAAACTAGCACACAATATTTTGTATTAAAGAAAGAAAAAAAGAAAGAAAGAAAGAAAGAAAGAAAGAAAGAATTCAAGGAAAAACGGAATGTCTGTGCTGGCACATAGACTTGAATATTAGCTTAACCTCTGTATAAGCCCAGGCTGCCAGCTTTAATGTCGACCTTTGAACAATCCGCGTTCAGCCAATTGCATCTGATGGAAAAGAATGTAAATACAAGTCTTAAAAACACGTGCAACTTGTAACCCGGTCGAGCGTTCCTCTCCCCTTCCCCCCTCCCTGCTGTGCAGTTATATAAGCTTTTCCTACACACGTTATACAAGTTTTCTCGTCCTTGCCCTATTTCCCTTTAGTTTTATAACTACTCAAACATATGGGTGTAATTACAAGCATCACCAGGAGGACCCGCTCGTGTTTACTAGTTTGTCCTGAAAACTTACATAAAGCCTGATTTATGAAAATCATTCATTTCTTTCGAATAACTTCGGAGAGACAAAGGATCATATATACCGTCAGAACTTCTACATGTAAAAAAAAAATAGTATACGAATAACATAGCGATCAAAATTCGGAATATTTCTTATTTTTAAAAATGCTTCTTTTGTGCCTGTTCCTACTGTTAAGTAGTGGTTCTTTGTGCCTTGGTCAAGCGCAAGAGGACTTAGTCGGTCTGGCAAACCAACTCCGGGCTACCACCCTGGTCAAACTCCTACAGATAGCGGGGCTCGAAAGCACCATTGCTCGAAGCGGTAAGTAACCTTTGAAGAAAATCATTTATTATCATCATCGTCGTCGCCGTCGTCGTCGTCGTCGTAGTAGTAGTAGTTGTTGTTGTTGTTGTTGTTGTTGTTGTTGTTGTTGTTGTTGTTGTTGTTGTTGTTGTTGTGTTCTGTGTTCTATCGAGACTTCCAGCAGAAAAACTTAAATGGGACCAAAATATGTACAAGCGAGCACGATAGTCCCCTATCAAGGGTCATTGTTTATCAATATAACTTCGTCAAAAAACAAAAGCAAAAAAAAAAAGCAAAAATCAAAAAAAAAAAAAGCAAAACAAAACAAACAAAAAACAAAAAAAAACACGCAGTTTATTTATACATGTATCCATGGGTTTTCCAACAGGGATAAAGCTACCACAAAATCAAACACACTTGAGCTCAGTGTTTAGCATACTCCGTGGTGCTTGTGGTATACTTCAAAAATTGTTTGTGTCGGCAATGCAAGTACTCTGTTGTTTCTCATGGTACATGCTTTTTCTCCACCAAACGTGAATTGTCTGCATTTTTCTATAAAGCAGATCTGTTGCAAAGTATCACTTTCTAAACGAAAAAATAAAATAAAATAAGCTACTTTAGAACGCTTATTATTCACGTCGTAACCTCGAACTTGAAATGCAGTTAAATGACATGACGCGATCCCAGCCGAGTGGGATGGTAAAATTTATCATAACACCCATTTATCGACCTTGTAAAATAACTGATTGAACGGTCGGAATATCTAAGTTCGTGGCATTTAATATTAAATAAAGGTTTTCGAACCTGTCAAATGACATTTTTTTTATTATTTTACGTCGATTAGATTCTTGATAGATATATTCATTTATCCATTAATGCATTGATCTATTTGTGCATATGGTAGTGTGATGCTGCTACCAACATATGCAAATGGCTTTTGTTAATCTTTTTAGCCTTTGGCGTATCGACAGCTGATCGTCTCGATGTCGGGCTTCATGATAAATAGGTCTAATGACAAGTTTACGGGGGGGGGGGGTCTTTCAGCTCTTATATTCCGTTTTTCTGTTAAAATGCAGAAATATGGACATCTCTGCCATCTCTGGCCTTTTTCTTTGTAAGCGTGCTACCAGCGACGGGGAAAAAGGCGCTCATGTGATACACTGCTCGCTGGCGTTGCCAAATACATACTGACAAGAGTAGAAAGTAACGGTTATTGATCCCGGTGCTGGCACAACCACTCGTGATGACCTTCATTAATACTTAACGGGGCTCCGAAAAATAAGGACATAACTTTTTCCCGGAATCCACTAATTCTGACCTTTCCTATTAGAATATTGTTCACTGGAAGTTGATCTCTATAAGCTGCTTCTGTGAATTTTTGCATGGCTGGGTGAGACGAGTGCTCCCCTGTCCTTTTTTTCACGCAAGGGAGACTGTCTCTGGCCCTTTTCTTTGTAAGCGTGCTACCAGCGACGGGGAAAAAGGCGCTCATGTGATACACTGCTCGCTGGCGTTGCCAAATACATACTGACAAGAGTAGAAAGTAACGGTTATTGATCCCGGTGCTGGCACAACCACTCGAGAGGACCTTCATTAATACTTAACGCAGGCTCCGAGAAATTAGGACATAACTTTTTCCCGGAATCCACTGATTCAGTGGGTTCTTCGACCGCTAACACTGGTCCAATAGGCAAGGGCAAGAATAGAAGGTTCAAGAACTGCTTAAACGAGGGCGCTGCAGTCAGTGGAGGAGTAGGGTTGTGTATTCGCATTGCTTTACATTGTAATTTGCAACCTAATAACTTAAAAACTACTGCACATAGAAAAACCAAAATTCAAACAGTAAATCTAGAAGCATAACCAAATACCTCACAAAAATCATAACCACAGCTACAAAAGTGACTAGTTTATTTAAGATTGCTTCAACATGCAAACTAATGGGAATACACATTTCTAGCCGTCCAAATGTTTGTGTATTCAGTTGTGTATTGGGGCGAATACACACCTTGGAGCTAATTCTGACCTTTCCTATTAGAATATTGTTCACTGGAAGTTGATCTCTATAAGCTGCTTCTGTGAATTTTTGCATGGCTGGGTGAGACGAGTGCTCCCCTGTCCTTTTTTTTCACGCAAGGGAGACTGTCAAATTGCTCTCCCACTAGGGCATGCGTGGCTTTACATGACTTGACATTCGAGAAAAATACTTTTTTTGTGGATATCCGGCTCTTGAATGCGGGAACAGGATAACCGAAAAAAAAATTCATTGCCCAAGTTCCCCAACGGCTCCACGGGCACCCGACAATGCTTTAATGTGCACTTGAGGGCCATGTCACTTGTCACACTTAATATAAAGATCTATCGGCAAAGATGGTGCGTGTAAACCACGCAATTCGGATGAAAATAAAAGTCACTGTGCACTTCAAAGAGAGGGTGTAGGAGATCTCAGCAGCACTTTAGTTTAAATATCCTACACTTTAATAGAAAGAAAAACCTCGTTTATAGTTTGCCCACAAGAACAAAGAAGACACATGTCTCTTTCATTTGGGACTGAGTCCACAACTTGCCCCAGCACTCTTTGCGCACTAACCACTGAGTGCACCGAGAAAAGCTCTTAACTCAGACCATGATTTCTGAAACTGAATTTAGACTAGGCACGTTGGTACTTGAATGAAAGGTCTTTCCACGTATATCAAATTATCTCAGAGGTATAATCATCTTCATTACGAAAGTCGCTTACAGCAGCGAAAGAGATACGATGTACAGTTTTGTTACTGTATTAAAAATACATCTTTACACCTAATTATCTAACATTTTTACACTGAGCATTTACGCCCTGGAGAAAATACACCTACATCCCTGTTTGAAATCTTGGTTTGTGTATCTAGGCGTGTGTGATGCACGGTATGCTTAACCGCATAGCAGGATGACCACCAATGAATTTCCCTAGGATGAAACAAATGAAAGTTGGAAATACTTGTCAAATTGTCTTCTTTTAATGAAGTGTTTATCGTTTTTAACCCTTAAATCGTCATTTTATATATTAAGCAACAGCTTCGCAGGGCACATTCTGGATTCTTAACCTTCAGAGTGCACTAAGGAAAGCAGTTGACTAGTGTTTAATTATTCTCTTAAAACCACTTTGCAACGTTCATTCAAATTGTTTTCTTAAAAGTGCAGGATAAGAGACCCTGTTCCGGTTTGAAAGACACGGTTGGCATATATATATGATATAGCTAATAATATAAAAGCTCAGTCGAACAAATCCCATAAACGTGCCAGTAACATTAGGACTATTAAGAGATGATAATGTGAGAACGTCTGTAATTATGTCTGTGTGCCAACACAGACATACTGTTTTTCTAGGAATTCTTTCTTTCTTTCTTTCCTTACAGGCAAATTTGTCGGGCAGCATGCTTGTCTGTATGTGTGCCCCTGTGTAGCACACAGAATGCCGTGTGTGACTGCCTTTGCCATGTTTACACAAGACAGACAAGACCTAACTTAGAAAATTGGAAAAACACATAACTAATTAATAGGGTAAGACATAACAGATTCAACTGAAAGCCACATGAAGCTGTAGGTTTCCTTGCAGTGAGGTTGCAAGGTTAGGAACCGTACAAGCACAAGCAGCTAGGTCAGTGTTTAATGTAAACAAAGCATGCACAAATATAAATAGACTGACGTCTACAAGTTGTATCATGCTTAGAAGACTACTTGGTTCATGAGAATGAAATGGAAAATAATGATGACATAATCTATGGTAGTTTATATATCATTACATACCATCAAAAATATTGTCTTTCTTTCTTGCATTCCTTTTTTTTCTTTTTTATGTCTGTGTACCAACACAGACATATTGTTTTTCTAGGAATTCGTACTTTCTTTCTTTCTTTCTTTCTTTCTTTCTTTCTTTCTTTCTTTCTTTCTTTCTTTCTTTCTTTCTTTCTAGATGTCTGTGTAAGACATATTGTTTTTCTTGGAATTATTTCTTTCTTCCTCTTTCTGTCTTTCTTTCTTTCTTTCTTTCTTTCTTTCTTTCTTTATTTATTTACTTATTTTCGGACAAATTTGTCCGACATTTTATTTAAAAAGTATTACAAGTAGAAACTCCAAACTTAGGAAAATTATACTTCTATAGATGAAGTCTGGCCTATTTGTAATGAGAGGTCATGCTTTTCAAAATTATGCAAATGAGAGCTAGTAAAAGTTTTAAATCTTCAATATCTTAAATACTATAGTAGATGTGGTTCCGAGTGTATAGGAGTTTGATCATAGCAAGGTAAAGGCCATCTCAAATGTCAAGGTCATGTCAAGGTCAAAGGTCAGTTTTAGGCCAAGATGTCATTTTTGAGGTTAAGGTTCACTTCAGGTAGGGTCATCTCAAGGTCAAGGGTCATTTCAAGGTCAAAGGCCACTTTCGATGGTGGCTTTCTTCTAGCCATAACTTGGTCAATTTTTATCCAATTTTGATCATCTTTGGCTCAAATTGTAGCTATTGCAACACTGCACATTTTGAAAATTACATGTGACTCCTACAGGTCACAGGTGAATGTCATCTGGACCTTTGAAAGTTTCACCCAGCTATAACTCGGCCAATTTCCATCCAATTCTAATCATGTTGGACTTAAATTGTGGGTATTGTTACACTGTACAATTTTTGCAATTTACATGTGACCTGTAAAGGTTAAAGGTCAAAGTTCAAGGTTATTTAGACTTGGAAATATCATCCAGCCATAAGCTTAATGGAATGTGAAGTACCTAAGCACAAAAGTTGTATCATTTAATATTTACAGCTTTTGAAGGCACACAGACATATTTGCTTTAAAGCAAATCTTCCTTTCTAGTTTGTGTATAAATTACAATGTAGGTCGACTTGGACCTGGCTTCGTTTTGATTTTTTTTCCTCATTTTCATATTCTTTGTACGCTTTGAGTAAATTAAGGTCAATAAGTGATGACCCCCACCCCCTTAACGCAAAATACCGTTCAGCGTGACAAGTGACATGGCCCCTAACACGCCCCACGATGGTTGACAATGGTGCCACATAGGACAGCCAATATCTAGTTATGGTTAGTCTTCACCAATGATGTCCTGCGAGATGTAGTATGCCACACTGCACCTTGTTCTGTTTTTTTTTTTTTTTTTTTTTGCAGTGGTCCCATAAGACGTAAGTTTGCGATTGCATACTGCGTCGCCTTGTTCAGGGAAATAGGCATATTGTCCCCTCTAAATCGCGCCTTCCAAACAACATCTAGTAAAACTTGAGTGCAAAGATTGTTCGAGTTAGCAAAGAAGAGATGCGGTTCCTGCTCACAGATAAATCACTGGTGGTCATCCTGCTATGCGGTTAATCGAAATACACTCAAATATACTTTGCACTCCGTATTGCTTTTAAACCGCAAATTAATGATGAATTTACATGCGGATGAGACGTCTGCTATTCAATATTTTCATGTTAGGAATGACTGCGTCAAGAATTAATGCTTATTGGTCTTTGATAGGACCCTTCACGGTGTTCGCGCCCACCAATGCGGCATTCTCTAGATTGCCCAGTTCAACGGTGCTCTCATTGCTGGCCGACCCCAAGAAGCTCAGCAGTGTTCTTCAAGCGCATGTGGTCCGTGGAAGGATACTAAAATCATCAGTAAGGAACGAGGCTGTGCTTACCACGATAAATGGGCAAAAGATCAGAGCAAATGCCTATCGGGAGGTAAGGTACTTTCCTTAAAAGCTTACACTTTCATTTTGGCCTACATATTGCATAATTGTAGTTTCTGAACATTGTGCCAAATTTCTGATTTCTTGGGGTGGCAGGGTGGGTGGGCGCTTTTTTTTTTTTTTTGTTTCGTTTTGTTTTTGTTTTTTTTTGTGTATGTTTTTTTTTTGTTTTGTTTTTGTTTTTGTTTTGTTTGTTTTGTTTTTATTAATGTTTTTTGTTTGTTATTTTTGCGTTTTTTTGCGGTTTTTTTTTTTTGGTTTTGGTGCTGTGTTTGGTTTTTTTAGATGCTTCGTTGGGGTGATTTTTGTTTTGTTTGTCTTTTTTGTGGGCGGGGGGCTTCTGTTTGTTGTTTTATTTTGGGGAGGGGGGTGTTTGTTTTGAAGACGGGTCAAAACCAAAACTTTTGTGCAGCAAGCTATGTGCACAGAAGTATCACGTTTTGTAGGATAACGGACGACGGAAAAAACAAAGAGTACGACCGACCGTTATGTGCAAACGTTTATGTCAATCGTTCGTAAAATATGTTGTGGAGCTTCAGGTTTCTTCCACTCGTTGATGCAGAAATAGCCTGTTGAACTATTCCTTCTCAGTTGACGTGTCCTTCAGGAAATTGTATCAAATGAGTGGCCGCCATTCATCAATAATTCACATTTTCGGGCTCAAAAAAGAGGATAGACAGATTAGCTGCAAACATTCTGGGAATTTCCCTTTAATTAGTCTTGCCCGACGTATTAAACTCTAAAAAAATATTGATGGGGCGGGGGAGATTAAATTTTGGGAAATTAAAAGCCGGGAGAACCCAAATGCTTACACATTATCTCACCGTGGACCTGGGAATTGGGAGCGCCCTTGGTCCTCGATGACAATGAGGTTGAAATTATGTTTGGGTGACCTGGACATGATCTTCAAAATCATTCCTTAACGTCATCTTTGAAGTCGCTTGGTAACATTTGAAAATTGCAATATGAGTACACTAACTCAAGAATTGGTAATGCTGGAACTTTATAACATGGTGCAGTGCGGTGGGCCTTTACATGGGTCTCGTTGAGGGGACCGAATAAATGTCTGCAAAGCACCAAAGTGAGTGACTTTCAAAATAATTCTTTCTTTTTCATATATACTCAGTCATTAACTTGTTCACTCACCCAACCACTCGCTCACTCTTTCACTCCTTCATTCGATCATTTCCTGTTGTTTCCAATCAAACCTCTTCTCATCTGGGTCTAATAAAAGCGAAAAGAATAGCACTAAAACAAAGTTGATTTGATTTAAACGTATTTTATTTCTCGAAAGAAAAGGGATTGGAAACAGATATTTGGAATGGAACAAGATTTCTGGTCAAACCGGCCTCGCGTCAAACCGGCCTTGGGTCAAAGCGGCCCCGAGTCAAACCGGTCCTAAGTCAAAACGGCCTCAAGTAAATCCGGCCCTCAAGGCAAAGCGGCCCCCGGTCAAAGCGGCCGTCAGTCAAACCGGCCTCCCGTCAAAGCGGCCCAGGTCAAAACGGTCTCATGTAGGTGAGATCTGTTTTGTTTGAACACTTTCACCGTGAGACTGTTAACACTTTTACCGCGAAGTTCAAGACTGAATCAAACATTTTTTTTTTCAATAGATGAATTGCCATGTAATGAATTACATAGTAGGCCCTATATATCCTTTAAATAGGTCTATAGGGGCTGCCCAATTCTCGGGAAGCAAAGAACTGGATGGCGTACATTGGAAAATTCAGGACACAAGAGAATTGGCAGGGACTAGGCCCTATCTGTTGGAAAGGCTAGATACTGTGAATTGTGACAGTATATTTTACATTGATTCAAAACTGAGCACTGAAAAGATTGGGAATGTGTTGTCTTTTAGTACCAATGGTTAAAAAAAATCACGCCACGAGAAGCCATTTAGACGGAAATATTTACGGATGGAATGCCCCAAATGATTAAACGCACACTAGAATCCTAATTGAAATAGTTCAGTAGAAAGTTAAAGTACAGTACGGATATGTAATATCTAGAAGACCGCTTTGACCTGGGGACGGTTTGACCCAGGGCCGGTTTGACCAGAGGCGAGGCCGGTTGGACTCGGGGCCGGTCTGACTTGAGGCCGCTTTGACTCGGGGCCGCTTTGACACAAGGCCGGTTTGACGCGAGGCCGCTGTGACTTGTTACGTGAAACAACATACATAATACAGATCGTATATACACCTTTACGAATAACCCATGTGCGAGTATACAAGAACAATGGCTTAATTGGCCTGGTAATAGCTGAACACACAAGTCACGCCCCAGTGGTCTTGCCTGATGTCCTGCAAGGGTGTGGGTGTTTTACAAACAAATACACTAGGAATATGTACATTTTCCCTAAAAACTGACCACAGAAACCAGAGATACACTTTGTGCGAAAAATGCTGAAAAGAAAGTTTTTCAGTCACACTTAGTGCTTTACATACTTAAATTATGAAATGCCCAGTCAATGGTGGAATACATACTTTATTCAAATTTATCAAAGTTTGTAGGACTTTTTATTGTTCTTCATGTTCACTCATGTATTTCACGCACAAACACTATTTACATTGAATAGCACAATCGTCGCCGCTATATACAGTTGCTGTAACGCTAGGAGAGGTACATGCTAATTAATTACCTGTTTTGTGAAATGGAGAGCATCAAAAACGTTTTGTTTCCAAGATGATATTTTCGACTGACCAAAATAAGTTCGTGTTCCATAGGTTTTGCTGTTGTAACCAAATAAAAAAACATAAAGACTCATTGTGTCATTCGTAATTTGAGGGCCAAAATGTCGATTTCTAATCGTGGTAAAGTTTGTACATTCAAGAAGCAAATGGCTAATAGTTCCTCGGTCAGCTTCGCAACAACAACTGGCCGAGTTGACGAGGCCCACACTAAACATAAAGCTGTTGACTGTACAACAATTCATTCTCTTACGCACGTTGTGAATTTTCGCTTTGTGGCTTCCATCGCTGTAGAGACCTGGAGAGCGTGCAGCATTTTTGTAAAGATTTCTTCAAAAACTAGCTGGAGACTGAATTTTGCGTCTGTATATCCACATTTGTCCATAAATTGATGGTCGAAGGAAAGAAGGACTTTTTCCGTTGTTCTGTTCTACAGAGAATGGGGGTGATGTCCTGTGCATGGTGTGTATTAATGCCAGACTCGTGCACTGGTGGCACTCTGTCTTGTAAATACTCGCTTCTTTTATGGGCTTATGTTTAAGAATCAACGGAGTTTTGTGGTGTATTTTGATACGCCTACATGTCATAGATTCTGTTTCTGATTCACTCAAAGAGACAAACCACTGATCTCTCCAGATTGATATTGTCGATACGTCACCGTTAAGAGTTATCGCTCCAAGGTCCAGATCGTCTTTGCCCGAAATAAAGAAGAGTGGGCTATCGTCTGCGAATAGTCTAATTTTGGATTCGACAATGTTAGCAATATCATTTATGCATAGGAAGAACAAAAGTGGGCCCAAAATCGAGCATTGTGGAACGCCAGCATTAACTGTGTTCCATGTAGACGCTTGTCCGTTGATAACCACTCTTTGTGTCCGGTTGGAAAGATAACTCCGGATCCAATTTAGTAGATTTCCTCAGATCCCAGCAGCTTGTAGTTTTTTTTAGTAACCCCATGTGCCAAGCCCTATCAAAACACGGGAAACATCCAGAAAGACAAACCTTACTAATTTGCCTTCATCCATTGCTTCTAGAACTGTATCATATATTTCCAAAAGCTGACAAACTGATGAGTATTTTACCTGGTAGGCTGACTGGAACTTGATAAGTAGTTTGTTATCAATAAGATGGTTGAATGTGAATTTAAAAACACATTATTCAAACAGTCAGCCCACAACACTTACACGCTATACAGGACAAATTACTTGCCAGCTGTTTTGAAGCCTTTTTGTGTATTTGGGTAATGGTAGTCTCTTTCCATCTGTCCGGGAAAGTAGCTTTTTGCAAAGACGAATTAAATCTTCGACAAAGAGGCTTTGAAATAGAATGAACACATCTTTTTAGAAGCTTTGGACATAAATTATCCGGACTGTTGGCCTTTGAAACATCAAGTAAGTTAATGCAATCTTTCGCTAGATTTTCGTCAATTAATTTGTTGTCTAAGACAGATGATAAGTTGTAGCATAGGTCAGCAGGTTCTAAATTAGAGACATTTTAACGGCACTGCTCTGCAAAGTAATAATTGAACAGCTCAGCCTTTTCTTTGCTATCAGCAACTGATGCTTCGTCATTTTTTAAAGGCGGGGGTTCTGACGTTTTAGCTTTGTTTGAGCCTAAAACTTCCCTAACAAGCTTCCACCATAGCTTACTATTGTTTGAATTACACAGTGTAATGTTATCTTCCATTTTCTTTTTGTGGTTTGCTTTAGCTAAGCGCACAAGGTCAGTTACTTTGTTTCTTAAACTTCGAAATTGTGACCAGTGATCCTGACTGTTGATCGCTTTAGCTTTCTTGTGCCTTCGATTTCTTTACCTCATCGACCTCTTTCTTTTACCTGTAAGCCATTGAGGTTCGCCAGGTCTGACTGTAATAACTTTTGTGGGTATAAACAGTTTGGCGGTTTGGACAAACACCTTAGACCACTTGTTTACCACTTCATTTACATTTAAATTCTCTAGTTTACTTTGCCAGCCGATGTCACTAAGTGATTCATTTAACCCTATATAGTCAGCTTGTGCGTGCATCAAAAACATCTCTTTTACAGGCACGTGACCTATGCACTTTTTGATTCAGGGTGCAGAACACTGCGTGCTGGTCGCTTTGGCCTGTGTCAGTTGTACCGGCCAATTTGACCAGATCAGGACTTGAAATTGCTATGATATCAATGCATGTAGCCGTGACACGTGTTGGACTGCTTATAAGCTGCGTCAGGTTAAAACTATCCAAAATTGACCACAGTTTAGAATTCTCGAAAGTCAACTGGTCTTCATTAAAATCGCCCGTGATAATAATATTAATTGTTTATGCAAGAATTTTTAGCCTATTCAACAGACCCTTCGAATTCTACCCAGAAATTTGCATTTGTAGGTGACCTGTAAAATACACAGAGTAACCATTTGTTATTACATTTAGTTCTTATTTCAACCCAGACACATTCCATTGTTGCCGATTCCAAGTCGGGTCTTCGTTTAGCTGGCACTTCATTACTTACATAAACACATACACCACCTCCTTGTCCTTGACCGACCTGTCTGTCACATCGAACTGCCAGTCTGGGTTTTGGAAACCTGGTCATTCTATTAGGTCATCCGAAACCGAGGAATTTAGCCAGGTCTCAGAAAAAGCAACTATGTCGTAATCAAACGCAATATCGTAAATATCTTCAGGTTTACGCCTTAAACTACGTATATTCTGATGGGAGATTAATAAATCACTTTGCTATTTCGAACCGCTACACCAGGTGACATTAGATGCACTTTAGTGTTTAATGACTCTGTGGAAGAGCACGCGCTGCTCGAGGCGTTCAATGAGAAAGGAACAGGGTTCGTTTCAACCTCCCCACATAAAATGATAAGCATTTCGATCGGTACATGTGAGTTTACATACAAACAGTAGGGATAACGTTTCACACAACTTGGGTGTTGAAACCTGTCTGAAGTCATACTTTCTTTGGTGATAGGAACCATGTGATCACGTACAGTGCGTCAATACTTTCGTGGTGTCTTGGTCAGTTTCTTTCCATGGCGTCACGGTTCTGAGATTTTGGCGTCTTCCATTTTCCAAAACAAAGTTATAAGTCATTGACATTTTGTCGTACTTTATAATGCACTACTGCAACTGAAACACGTGATGATGGTTTCTTTTCGTGTTACCATTTTTGTGCCTAATGTTCTTTATGCCATGGGCATAAATTATATTTCACAAGGTATATTATTCTTCACTCTATGGTGGACTAATGTTGACAAGTAACGCCTGGATTTACCATGCAAGTCAATATCAATGGTCCGCCGAGTTCACAACAGGTCGGCTGACCTTGATTTACATTCATACAGGTCATGAACTTCATGGGAAAAATATTTTCGCGTTTCCATTCCTTTTCAGATTTGGTCCTCTATCTGTGTGTGTGTGGGGGGGGGGGGGGGTATTATAAGTGGTCTCTTATTACTTATGCACTGTGGAGGACCAAGAACAAGGTTAGCGTTGCTTGAACATCCGAATTCTTGTTTGTTTTTTTATTGACCGCGAGGTAAATTGAATCCAAAGAAGTGGAAATCGACCAACATTCTGCGAGATAAAACTCTATATATGGTGTTACTAAACACACCCATACTTACATGCATACGAACAGAATCTAAACCTGGCAGTTTTCAGTGACAGTAATCTTGCGTTATGTACCAATAATTGCGTTCTTTACTCGTAGATTTGCGTCAAGGATTAAAATCCGTACTCAAATTTTACTGAAACTGCATGGGATCATTTAGGGTCAAGGGCAAGGTTAACAAGCCGAAATACTACCATTACTCTTTGATATTCATGCGCGGCACGCCTAACCGCTGATATAATTACATATCAATGCATCAAACATAGGGTAAGTTCATTGATGTGAGTTTCACAAAGTATTATGAATGTCTCATCATGGAGACATATCAAGGACAATTTATGTAAAATCCGAATATTCCATGTATTTTTGGAATAGATGGTAAAAGATTATTTCACGACTGGTCCGTGACACGGTAACCTATAGTTTGTTTATAGTAACGGTGAAAATGGTTCAAAGTTGTCACCTGATGCACACACTTTTATCGGCAAGAAATATTAACCTGCGAATCGCGCAACAAATTCATGAAAATAAAACGTCAAAATACGATGCCAACAGGTCATTAACAACACTTCTGCGACGCCTATGCATGACACGCGGGCTCAATGAGGAGGCAGAAAATATTTCGTAACAGCGCGCGGTCTGATTGGTTGGTTTAACAATGAACCAATCACATAGTTGGGAAGTAAAAACACTTTTGGATTTCCCTTTCGGATTCTGGAATACCCTCTCAAACATAGAATTAAATAAATTATTGTCCAAATTTCCAAATTCGTGTTTTGCACGGGTTTGAACAGCTTTGCGCACAAGGCTAGTGCTGGCAGCTTTCCTATGGAATCTGCTCTTGGACTTTTTGTACTTTTTGGCCAGTAAGCTTGATCAATTGTTGGATGCCAACGACTGTAGGAACAGCCTCATGAGCAAACGTAAATGGGAATATCCAGGATATGCAGTGTGAATAGTCCATAACCAAATTTACAACTACCTCGCGGAACACAAACTACTGGCCACCCAACAATCTGGATCTAGACCCAAACACTCCACACATACTTCCCTTCATAGCTTCACTGAATCTGTTTTCACAGAACTTGAGAAAAGGAATTATGAGGGTATTGTATCATTTGATCTTAGCAAAGCTTTTGGTACAGTTTATCACAGCAATCTCCTCAGAAAACTTTCATATTACGGTATCAGAGGCACTTCTCTGGCTTGGATCAATTGCTATCTTACAAACAGACAACATATTGCCTGTGTAAACGGAAATCTCTCTGAATCTAACATGATCACTACTGGCGTCCCTGAGGGGTCAATTCCTGGACCGTTACTCTTCATTCTATATGTTAATGATATTTCCATTTGTTTTAATCACTCCTCTGTCAATCTTTATGCTGACGACAGACTGTTTTGTTTTGCCAATTCAAATATTGACCCAGTGCCTCGGGCTCTCAATCATGATCTACAAGCCTTAGGTATCTCAACGTGTTTGAGAACCAACAAGTTCAGTCTCCAAATAGGAAAGACCTGTAGTATGCTTATGAGCAAGAAGTCAAAAACACATAATCCGACCCTGAATCTAAATCTTTACGAGGAGAAAATCAATCAGGTCGATTGGTGTCAATATCAAGGTATCACTATCTATTCAAACATAACATTTTTAATGAAAGGTTTGGTAACACCTACTGCAAATTGAAGAAGGCTATTGGCATCTTTACACGAGCAATTCAATTTATCCCGACCAATACCCCATCTGGAGTACTGCGGCACTGTTTGCAGTCCTAGCTTGTATAAAAAAGGCCTTGGGAAAGTACAATTTATACAAAACAGAGCTATGAGAACAATCCAAAAATGCAAACCTAGAACTCACATTGTGGATATGCTGGATACCTTGAAATGGATGAGCATAAAACAAAGATTGCATTACAATTACTGTATCTTCATTTGGAAAATTCAAAACAAACAAACCCATCAATATTTAATCAATTATTTCATTCCAACCTCAAATGTCAATATCCATTATACAAGATTTTTTACCCGTGGTTCCTTTTAGAGTGCTCACACCCTAAATCTTTAAATAATATCGGATAAAAAAATTGGAATGAAATCCCACAGCATAGTGATGTGAGTTCCTTGTTTAGTTTTAAGAAGAGCATCATTCAATACATTTTCAGTAGTGTTGAAGGCTTCCTTACCTCAGGTTTAGAAACATTCTACTTGATGCTCAGTTTAATTTGCTTGTTTTAATCTGGATATTGAAGGGTAATTTTAATCATTTGACACATGTCCCTGTGACTCTTATATTTTATGTATTTATATAATTTTCTTTTATACTTGTTATTCATACTTGTTATTCATACATGTTTCGGGCCTCCATGCTTAAACAGAACATTGTATTCTGACTATGGATTGCCAAATAAAACCTCGAAACCTCGGAACCTTGGAAACCTTGAACATTCAAGATATGGACTAGACTAAAGCATTGCTGGCCGTTGAGCCAATAACCTGTATTGAATAATACCAGAGGTACATACCGTAAAAGCTTTCTGCCAACCGAAAGACTGGAAGTTCCTTATGCAGCTTCATCAAAGTAATTTTACTTGACGATACTGTAGTGACTAAGGTATCTATATTTACAGCCACTTTGTTTCACCAGTAACGGAAGAACATAAGAGTTATCATAAGTTCCCTTAAGAACTTAAGTCCAGGATGGGATGGAATAAATGCCTCTGTTGTTAAATTTGGATCCTCTAAAAAGTCTCTCCCATAACCAAAATGATAAATTGCCCCCTTTAAATGGGTATTTTTAAAGATTTTTGAAATGTAGCAAAGGTATATGCGTTTTTTTAAATGGGAGTTCCAGAAATATTATCCAATTACAGGCCTGTCTTTATTTTAACTACATCCCAAAAATTTATGAACGAGTCGCCTATGCTCAACTGATATTTTGCCTTTTGCAATATAACATGGGCATCTAACTGTTATACAGATTTTGAAATCCTTGGTTTAATAACAATAATGGCAATTAGGATTATACATTTTTAATGAGATTATGCTCACACCGATGTATTAATTAGAAAAATGAAAAAAATAAATTTGAAAATATTAATCAATGTTTAGCTGGTATTTTTATCTACCAGGTCAATCGTAAATTATATCCCAATATCTTTGGCAATATTTTCGTTCCCAATTCAGATACCCATTTCCGTGATACCAACCAAAAGAGTAAAATCCCGAGTTTAAATCCCGTACTATTGTCTCCCTATTTTCAATGAAATTGCATGGCCTTTTATTTGTAGTATCGATAACAGTAAGAGAAATTAATTCAATTAGCTTATTCAAAGGAAAATGGAAACACATTTTTATATCTGAATATTAACTATTTTCTTTTCAAGTTAAATACTTATGTAGTGTACATATCTATAAAACATGTGTGGTATATGCTCTTTCAGCAGGGGAACTATAAGCCAGTTTGGTTTTATTCTCCCAATTCTTAACCACGTTAATTTCTGTTAGTATTGTATTTATGTCTCTCTGTTACCATGACGATGTACAAATTACTTTTTTTTTAAATTATTATAATAAATTACATTTACAATTGCAACTTTTAACAAAGAGCTGTTCATGCGACGTTTTTGGGGGTTTTTTGGTTTTTTTTTGCACATGATCGCTGAAGGGTCAGGGTCGCTTAATATACTGAAATCAAAAACCTACACTAGCAAAAAGTGATTTTGCTGCAAAGTATTTTTTACAAAATCGCACCGGTTGTGTGGGTTTATAGGAAATGCTCTACAGTCTCTGTTGAATAGTATATGTTCTTATGGCGATAAGTTCAAGATGAAGGTCAAGGGTGTTTGTCACATGCTAAAAAGGAATTCTTGGTTACTATTGTCAATTTTACGTAAGACTGCGCTATTATGTTTGCAAGTTATATGACAAAGCGCAAATATCTACACCCAATCATGTTTCAATGACAATTGTCAATTTTTTGAAGAGCGTGACCTTTCTCAGCGAAAACGCGTTTGCATCCATAAGTGTCTTTGTCTTGTACGGATTTGCGCCATATTTTCTGTCCTGGGTAGCGTCGTAAAACCTGTCAATGCTTGCACCTGACATTTAATAGGTTGAGGTCACAGTGATTGGTCATATATATCTTCATCACTTAGTCTATACAGGTACCTCGATAATGTGTCTAAGTAAAATCAATCCGCCTTTCGTGTTTTAAGCAAGTGGGAGCTTCATTTCGCAACCGCCCTGCGACCATAATGCTCCATCTATTTACGAAAATATCATACATATATCCCAAGAATAGGATCACACAAATGAATGTGTTTTGCGACCAAGACCTTGAGCTGGAATAATTTTCTATTTTACAGGTTGTGACAATAGGTGGCGCTAGAGTGGCTGCTTTTGATAAGCGAGCTAGTAATGGAATTATTCACGTGCTCAATGACGTTATCATTCCAACGTCACAGGACATAATAGGTCTGGTCTCTAGCAACGACGACCTCAGCACCCTATTGACGACTATTCGGACTACCGGCCTGACTGGAGCCATACGAAGTAGGGCCAAAGTGATAATTTCCGTGCCACTAGATGGCGTATCATACGATCAAAGACGGTTTTGCCTTGTGAATATTATATAATACTCTTTTCCTCTCCTTCCTTTGTGTTGAGGGGTAACTTTCATATATACTATGAAAACATTTGTGTGTGCCCTTATGCCAACTTCCACATGCTTTCTTTTATGTGATATATATACCCAGTTAACCAACGCTAACCCACTGATAATGATTAAGACTAAAATAGATGCTTGTACACGTAAATGTCCAAACTCCATCGATGTCTAAAATATGAAGCACCATGCAAAACGTGAGCCTTTAACAGTTGAAATCAACAGAGGTCAGTGTCAACTATACATCTCTCTCTCTCTCTCACTCTCTCTCTCTTTTTCTCTCTCTCTCTCTCTCTCCCTCTCTCTCTCTCTCTCTCTCTCTCTCTCTCTCTCTCTATCTATCTCGTGAATGAGTTCGAGTAATGAAGCTGGTTGTCTGCATCGGCGGACGCATGCATATCCGTCCCAACGTAAACGTTTTCATGTACCCCGGTAAAACCTGATGGTGGTGACGCACAATAATGGAATATTATAAATCTTTGAAAACCAAATACTGATTTTTGTAATTACATTTTTTTATCTAGGTTCTTGCATATTTAAGCAATCTTTAATCTCGGTCAAGACGTTTCAGCTGTGAAGAGCCTATTTCTCGTGAAACGCGATGCAGAATTTCAAATCGTGAACTGTGTATCAACATATCTATGAATAGTGAATAGTGAAACATACAATTTCGACGTGTTTTTATACCATGAACTGTGAAAGAACATTTTTGCCCCATGAATCATGTACGGTCCCCCAGTGCCGCCTTTTACTCCGTCACCACCCAACCACCCACCCAAAACCTCGGTTTATTTGTCCTGCTGAAGAAATTACATTTAAAACAAAATTGATAACATTTGCCAGCTTCATACACTTAATTTGCCATGTAGAGACCAATGAGCACTACACTGCCTTGTAATTCTTAACAGATAACTTGTGCTTGTTTTATGTATGCAGCGGGTCCTGTCACTGTCTTTGCTCCCACAAATGCTGCTTTCAAGAGACTTGGTGATAGCGTTGTGCAGAAGCTTTTGCAAAACAGGAACTTGTTGGGTAGTAAGTATTATCTTTTAATTCACTTTGTGGATAAAATAGGAAAATACGTCAACATTTTTCCCGATGGTTCTGTAATCTAATATTTCTCATACAGAATTATTTTCCTCTTATGAATAAGGAATTCAAGGGCAGGCAAGACACCAAGGTAGATTTGGGATAACTGAAACTTTGTAAGCCAGTAGTTACCCTACTTCTTACCGAATCTTATGAATTAACAGATTCAGTGGAAGCATGTAAAAAGTGAAATTCTTGGCATGATCACAAATTTTTAATTTTACTATAATTCCAACCTTGTACCGTAACTATTAAATACACATTCAGCTTTGTGGCAAACGTGTCCACCTTTCTTTTTTTAAGAAAAGAGCTGTTTTACTGGTTCAGCCATTTTTTTTCTCAAAATTGACGAACACTGGTGTGACTCCGGGACTTCTTATATCTTGTGAAGTTTTCGAAATATGTTGTTTCTCAAAGATCACTGAAAACCTCAATTTTTGTATTTAATAACTACAAAACTAATAAGACAAGACCACTTTTTATTGAGATGTATGATGGTTGTCTGAATCCTAAAACGTCACAGCAACACTGACAACGATGAGCTTTAAAGAAATATTGAGACATCTGTCACGGGTAACCTTAAAGCTTGAAGACATTTTGAGGTCGTGTAGCAGTAGCAAATAGTGCAATAATATGGTTCAAGTTTATGGGTTTCCAGTAATTTATATCTTACGTTAGAGCAATATACTCTACTCTACTGACAAAGCTAGTACCTGAGTATAAGCTCCGATGCTTGCATGGGTGTCTGTTATCTCTGCGGAAATAATTGGAGCAGTATGGACGCTTTCTACAGATAATGCATGTAAGGATATGTATTTAAGTTGCAAGGCCAGTTACAGACCATGTTCTCTGCATATCATGAGTTAAGTAACGTATCTTTATCATAATGGATAATTCCTAATGGCCTAGATATTGCGAAGAATTTACCAAAATAGAAGCTTGTGCCATAAGCTTAGTAAACGTCGGGAGTGTTGCACGAAACAAAACCGTTTGTTTGCAAAACAGGCAGATGATAATAACCATGACGACGAATTGGCAATAATGATGGTAGCAGTAATGCAAAATTCTGAAAATGGTAGTGGTGATGATGATGATGATGACGACGACGACGACGACGCCGATGATGATGATGATGATGATGATGATGATGATGATGATGATGATGATGATGATGATGATGATGATGATGATGATGATGATGATGATGATGATGATGATGATGATGATGATGGGGGTGCAAGCGATGCTGACCATAAGATGAAAAGCGCATTTGACGGCTAGTGACAAAAATTGTCTTTTTATTTCAAGCTTTTAACTGTAAAACACGAAAGTTTTAAAAAAATCTAGACTTTACGCCAATAATATGATCACTCAAGGTTACTTTTCGTAAGAATTTGATTCATGTGTGATTAAGCTGTACGTATGTAGTTACGAGACGGGTCGCTGGAAGTATATTGATGTTGATTAGGTACTGTAATAACAGAAGTATTAGTGATATTTGCAAAGGTAGTAGTAGTAGTAGTAGTAGTAGTAGTAGTAGTAGTAGTAGTAGTAGTAGTAGTAGTAGTAGTAGTAGTAGTAGTAGTAGTAGTAGTAGTAGTAGTAGTAGTAGTAGTGGCAATGAATATCAGTTGTTTGCTACATTGGTACGATTGATGCTAATGAGTATAGAAAAAATAACCCCAACCCTTATTTCACGAAGAAAACCCTATTTCCTAAAGTCATTATAAAGATTCTATAATAAGATGCCTCATAATAATACCTTTCGTGCGTATGCGTAGTGTGAATTCAATAGTTTCATAGTTTTTCCAAGTCGGCAGCTTTCATCGACGCCATAGGAAAGCTGTTAGTCCTTTAATCTATTATGTAGCATTGAAAGGGTTAAACAGAAGGAAACTTTACATAAGTATCATAATGTTAGCAATCCTCTAGGCCAGTGAATTTCCCTGTGCAGGTTTGGTTTCATGTAACCGTGTGTACGGTTTTTAGCTCCGCTGACTTGTCAGTCAGCTGAGCTTATAGAACGGTCCTTCGTCTATCGGCCGTACGTCGTCTATCATCCGCCGTCCGTCATTCCCTCTATCCACAATTCACATTTTCGACTTCTTCTCCAAAAGCATCAGCCAGATTTACTTCAAACAAGGTGTTGATGTGCTTGTGTTGGTCTTTACCAAGTTTGTTCAAATGGTCACGCTCCTTTGATTTTTATTTCTTTTCTTTTTGGGGGCAAAGCTTAAAAAATTATCTCAGGAACCGCTCACCCTATTGCTTTGATATCACCCAAGAATACTTCTAGGGACTATTAGTTCTTCAGGTCGCGCTGTAATTTTTTCTAATTTTTAATGATTATTTGTGGGATTTTGCTATTTTGTCTTCTCTTGAAGCGTCTGAAACCTGGTGGATATCTTCCCTGTGGAAGGGTCAGGCAAAGTTGTGCAGTAGGGGTAACTGCTGTGGATTCCTGATTTTTAACGGTTGTTTCTCTTTTGATCAATTCGGTACTTAAAGTTTATGCATCTTTCCTACTTATTACTACATATTGTCTCAGTAGGTGTTTTATTCCTAATTCACATTTTCGCGTTATCTGAAAAGCTATCAGCCAGATTGACTTCAAACTTTGCGGCAATGTACCTTGAGCAGGTCTCTACCAGGTTAGTTTTAATGGTCTTGCTTTAGTAATTTTTTTATTTTTTCTTCTTTTTTTTGGGGGGGGGGATCATTTTTTGGCATATCTGATTTCTTTTCCTTCTCTGAAACCGTTCACCCAATTGCTTTGATGCCACACAGGAACACTCGTAGAGGCTCCTAGTTTTTAATTTGTACACTAAGTGGCCCTGCAACTTTTTTTTTCAATTTCTTATGATTGGGCGTGTTTTTGCTATTTACTACTCCTCCGGAATCGTCACTCAGATTAAGCTGAAACTTGGTCGATATGTTCCTTGTGAAAGGATCGAAAAAAGGTTGGTTTTTTTTTCAATTGGGTACTTATCGGCACTTGCGCTTTTTCTATTGATTACTATGGAAGTTTACGGGCAATGTTAATTCACATTTAGGACCTCTCTGAAGAAACTGTCCGTCAGATTGACTTCATACTTAGTGGCAATATACCTTGGGAGTGTCTGTTCGAATGGTCACACTCCAGGGATTTCAGGATTTTTTGTGATTTTTTTTTTGGGGGGGGGGGGGGAATCCTAAAAAAAAATTGACGAAAAGTTTAAGGTGGAAATTTCTTGTTACAGTTATAACTGAAGTCATTTTGGCCTGATTTGTGTCAAACGAAGTAGGGATGTACCTTTTATAGATGTCTAACTATTTTGTGCAAGTGGTCATGCTCCAGTGATTTTTGAACCTTGATCCTATTCCGAAGGTCGCAGGACAACTGACATGGAATTTCCCGTTCACTTGATAACTTGAGATATATTTTGACCAGGAAACTTGATGTTGCACATGCTAATGATTCTCTATGAAGGTCATTCTTAGACAGTGCAAGAGTGACCCTGACCTCATTTGTTGGATCACAGTGCAACATACACGAATTTGACTCGTCACTATAACTTTAGAACCACTTGAACTGGGCCATTGATGTTGCACACGTAAGTGTGCTTCCATAAAGGTCAGACTTACTCAGTGCATGGGTGACATTGATCCTATCCCAGGTTCACAGAACCACAAGTGTGATGAATCTCTAGGTCCGCTGAGCATGGGCTGTTCCCACAGCCCTCTTATTCTTTAATCGCATGACTCATCCACATCTTTTACTTCTGGTAGATCTTAAGATGACAACAATACAGACTAAATCATTTGTAAACATTTTTAAACATTCCTGATTCGGGATTTCACTTTAGAAAATGAAATATTTGCTTGGATACTACTTGCATGACAAGGCCAAAGGTCCAGAACGACACAAAAACGAACTAACATGTGTGCTATAGGATTCAACTGTCACTTAAAACACGGCCAAAGGTTCAAAAATTCAAAGTTACTATCTAATAATAATAATAATAATAATAATAATAATAATAATAATAATGATAATGATAATGATAATAATAATAATAATGATAATGATAATGATAATGATAATGATAATGATAATAATGATAATGATAATAATGATAATGATAATAATAATAATAATAATAATAATAATAATAATAATAATAATAATAATAATAATAATAATGATAATAATAATAATAATAATCGAATTTTTCCAGAGCTCCTACAATACCACGTGGTCCAAGGAACCAGATATAGTGCAGGCATAGAGAGCGGGATGGTAACGACTCTGGCTGGGAATACACTCGACATTAAAAAATATGGTAAGGTTCTTGTATTAGGGGGTGGGGGATCGCATATAAGTACAATAGGCGTATAATGATTAACCATTCCAGTGCCATATTTTAGAATGAGTTGACAGCTTTCCTCTGGGAGCTTTGAACGAATGCGAGGGAAGTTGTTGACCTGCACTGTCATCCTATACGTGATTACAGGCATGCAGTATTGAATGCCTGTTTTTTCACCCTTGGCATAATTCAGAGCAGTTCCTCCACGCAGTTCGACTTTAGTCGCTGTAGGTACTGAAAGAGTTGATATGAAAGCTGTATTAAAGACACAATATTTAGCATAATTGTGGAAATCGATGATAAGAACTTATATAGTTCAATAAATAATATACAAATGTGCTTTAGAATTGGGACAATATCGTTCAATAGTCTATATGAACGCAAAAAATAGTGAAGAAATACTACATCCATCTTAAGTAATTTCCTTAGCTTTTTTCTTTTCATTTTATTTATTCTCTTCCGTTCTTTTCTATTCTATTCTATTTATGCACTTTAGTTGCAAGCTTGTGTGAAGAAGGTCAAAGTTTTTACTTTTCAATCCTAGCCACTGGTATAGTTTGAGCAACTGGAAGCATATAAAGTGGAATGAATAATAGTGACAGGGAAAACTACATTCTTCGATTTTAAATTGCATCGCAGATTATAAGCTTTTTACTTTTTAAACAAAACTGATTCCAACTCTCTTTAGATGCGCAGGTCATTTATGCTGCATTTAGCATTCAATATAATGCATGGAAATGTGACTTGAAGGTATTCAACTTCACGTTTCTCTTGGCCATCTATTTAATTTTATGGTTGATAATAAATATCGGAGCACAGTGCCTTGAACAGACTTAACTTTCAGTGGATTTATTTTCGCTTTTTTGTTTTTTTTATTTTTTAATACAGGGCGCACAGTTTGTGTGAATTACTACAGAGTCAGACGGCCTGATATCAGTGCAACAAATGGAGTGGTCCACATCATAGATACAGTGCTGATTCCGTCTGACTGGCATAAATTCCTTGGGTCGGTTGCTCGCTTGAGATACAGATACTGATCACACGTAGCTGACGTCAATTGCTTACGGTACCAGTTCTAATCCCACGTGATCGACACAAGCTTCTTGTGAGACCAGTACCGTCACGTGACTTGTGCAGGTTACCAGCAATACCGGGATTGGACTTGAACGAGTTGCTTATACGCAAGCAAAATATTTTCCAGGCCGTAGTGATATCTTCTTTTAGAAAATACAGATATGCATGTTGGTGTCCAGTTCAGCAATGCTGACGTACGCATTACGTGATTGTTACAATCCGTAACTCACTCGTTTTTAGCAAATGTGTTTTACGTTTTTGACCAACTCATCGTCACCACCATATTTGCAAGTATACGGCAGAACTATCCATCAAAATATGGTGCTAAACCCCCAAAAACTCTAGGCAATATATATGGCTGCCTTGACGAAATTTCAATATTTATCATCTCTATATTCATATTACCATCTCAGAAAGTTCGCGTTCATTTGCGTCCAAAGATTGTTGGTAATTACATAGTAAATGTCGGCTAAAGAAGCCAGTAGTTCCATCTATCAGCAAAATTGTGAAAAGAGACCATCGACTGAGCTTGTGAAGGTTTGTGATTTTAAGTATTTCTGTTCTTCTTTTACGAAATATGGGCTTCCTAACAGTGCTTGGCCAAATTATATATATATATCAAACTGTACTTCACTGATTACAAATAAAAACTGCGAAGGAAAATATGTGTTTTGATATTGTTTTATTGCTATTTTGGAGTTAAGAACAGGGTAAAAACTAGTCAAGTGTATGTAAATAAGCTACTTGTCATAAATGCCGTAGAATACTATGTAACAGATCAGGGAGAGGTGGGTAAACATTTTAATGGTGTGGAAGATGTTATTTGTAATTGATATTGGTAGCTTGGTTTTGTACGTAAGTAGTAAACAGAGACCCGTGGGATTCAAATGAAAATATTTGCGACATTGGAGTGAAGTGCATGCGAGGTTTGCTATGATTTCTTCATCAAATCTTGAATAGCCAAATCAAGGCCATGGAAATATGTACTAGAATGACATTTTTATATCCTCAATTCTCTACTCCCCGGCTATAATAACATATTTTTCGAAGCAAGCAGTCAACATTTTATACACATTATCAGGTTGCTTTTTTTGCAAATACGTTTTCAATGTTTTAATTATCAGAACAGCTCGTTTTGTCCACTTCTCATTGTTATCTATTACATAAAAGATGCACAAGCGTATATTCTTACAGTCCCTCTTCGTGATCTGTCTGTCAATTTGATCAGGTTAATTCTCAAAATTGACTCAATTATCGCATCTTTTCATTTATTCTTTTTAAGTCACGGTAATCAGAGGCACTAATCTCCTGATTGAAGTGCTATCTCATTTATCACAAAAATATACGCAAATACCCCCCCCCCCAGGCAAAATAAAATCGAAGAATCAACAAAAATAAGCATGTGTGGTTACTCGTGTGTAGAGCATCAGCGAATGCAATTAATCAGCCATGTCTGCTGCTATCGTAGGCAGGATGATAAGTCTAATGACTTGCATCTCGATTTACACATTTTAATTCTGTTTGTGTGTCCGTCATGTGGAGATTCATTGCATTGATGTCTGGCCTTTGCTAGTTTACTTTCCTCCAGTAGATGGAAAGACTTTTTAATATGTTCCACGTTGAATATGAACTGTGAACCATTGCGACAGCTTGCTGCAAAGAGTATTTTATTGTGGAAAGTTTGAGTGATGCAAGGTGTGTAGTGATAGAGGGACAAATTTTATGAGATTTTCTCCATCAAAAAGTCCATCAACAATGTGATTAAATGCGGATCCCAATTTTAATGCCTTTAGTGTCTGGAAATCTGGTACTGCTGTGACATATCGCAAAAAATGTCCAGTGCGTATGAAGTATTTATAGTCTCAATAGGTGGTCAGGCAATATATCACTGTAGAAGGAAAAAGACGCTTTTCAAAGTACATCTACCCAGTTTTAAGTATGATTGACGGAATAAATTGTGAGCTGTCCCTTCCTGGTTCTTAAGCTGCTATATTGAAAATGTGAGGATACACAACCTAAAATAACTTCAGATCAAATAATTCTTACAATTATTCCACTTTGCGACACATTCTATGCAGATACTTCCCAATCTGGATACTCTTGTACAAACACTAATGGTGCGTTGTACTTAAACAAGGTTTTCCCTCACATGATCATGCTGTATTGTGCATTTAAAATTGTGTAGCCAGCGCCACGTCAAGGCATGCTTGCGGACCAGCTATGGAAGCAATTCAGAACATTCACCCAGAAGTGGAGCCACTGTGCACAACTGCATTGTTGACTCCACTCACAATCAAATCCCCTTTGGGGGCCAATTCTGCTGACCTATGTGATTTTACTACGGGCATCTGTCAGGAACGAAACCTTAAGTTATGGAAAAATATGAATACATGTTCAGATAGCTGTGTACATGGAAAGAAAGTGGCAAGTCAGCTGCAACAATGATTGCATAAAAGTGAGAAAAGGCAAACTTATAAAAGTAAATGGGGGCAATTTGGGGGAAATAAACTCCATTTCCTCACTGAAATGTCAGCAAGAACCTTCTCTCGATTTTCACAGAAAGTGCGCATGCAAAAATGACTGGGGAGAGCTACTGTTGACTTCCTCAATGACAAAATGTACTCAGTGCAGAGCTGTTAATACCTAAGTGGGTAATTGACCCAAATGTGTCAGAATCACCTCCCCCCATGCATGAAATAAAAGCAGCCACACCTTGAAGGTGTTCGTTTTATCCCCCTCTCTGAACAGTAGAGCATTTGGCACATTATTGTATTTGTGTCTTTTTGTCCAAAACCACTCCATAGTAGTCATTACCCTATTCTGCAGTCTGAACTCTTTACTATCCATAAGCTAACCTGTCAACGTTTAACCTATATACTTATGGAAGTACCGTTATCCATATTGCACACGTTCCTCTGTAGAATTTTGACATAGGCTGTATTAGCCCAAAGAAATTAAAGGTCTTCAGCGGGTAACTACTCAGAACATGTTTCGGAGCCTATGCTCGTACATGTCTCTCTGCGAAACGGCTCCTTGTCTTAGCTAAACATTCAGCAGAGACAACCCACATAATAATATATAAATATGAAAATGGCAAATCATGAATTAGCTAAATACTTGTTGTGCTTATAAATGCAGAGCTTCACTATGAAAGAAGAATACCTGTCAAACAAAACATGAACCAGAATGTACCCTTTCTAGCTGGATATCCAAGTTGAACCACCTGCCAATGTATAACCGAAGTATAAATTAAACTGGCGCATTATATTCAGTCCCATGATTGTAAAATAAACAGTTGCATCTAGACCACCTCTACAAACCAACTGAAGGAAAATCCTAACAAGTACTGCAAAAAATGGACATCTTGCACCAGAAATGTAAAGCAAACTCCATGATGACACCTACTCCTCACTTTGAAAGTCTCCATACATTGAAGCTCTATTTCAGTGCCAACACTGTATCGATGTTTCAACATAATGTGTTAGGTGTGTGACCTTTGAGAAAATACTATCAATTTTGAGTAAATTTTTAATATGAGTAAATGTGCATTTAGGCATGTCAGAAAAGAAAGAAATTCATTAGCATTTATGTCAAAAACAGGTTATAAAAACAACTTTTCTAAACACAATTTTAAGTACAATTAGGCAAACTTGTAAGTGTCGTAGGCTTCAGCTTGCTGCCAATAGCCGCGGGGGGGGGGGGGGGGGGTAACATGACAGAAAACGTTTAAGCCATTTCCTCTTTTTTGGTGATTCTCTTTATCCGTAACTTATTCCTATTCTTTGACTACCATCCTGATTGTTATGAAAAGGTGTGTGACTGCTATCAAGAGATACAAAGTCCAAATTCCAAACAACGCCGAAACCTAAAATTCTGTCATTGAGTCCAAAAGGAAAAGCTGAATTACGTGTTGTGATTCAAAAATCTTCCATTTTAATAATTTCCTTGTGTTTACATAATTGTCTTGGTCTAACAAACTTTGCTCGCTCTATGTAAACAATATCTGTATCCGGCAACCGAAATGTGAATGTTCCTCAGAATTGAAATGGTTATACAAAAAAGTGTTTAATTTGTGATTTTTAATTGTAGTTTTATGACCACTAAATCTCTTCTTAACTGATTGAGTAGTTAAGCCCACATATTGTGATTTACATTTATGTCACAGAAAAAAGAAAGATTTATAATTTTTACGTTTTACTTTCTAATTATATTCAAGTTCCTTTCCAACTGAGTATCAGAAGTTCTTAAAGATGGATTATTAAGGCATATATACCCCTCTTCGGTGAAAATCGAATAATTGCATGCAAAGATCATATTCTTTCGTTACCATGGTAACGGCACATGTTGCCAACGTACCACCCAATGCAATTCTTTTCTAATAAAAAAAATGCAAGTTTAGGTGGCCAGGGTAAAGCTTAAACGGGATCATTAAATAGCTACTTTACAGATTTGGGCCCGTGTCCATACGCGTTTCTTACCTCCACGTGGGAGAATTGGAAAGCCCAAATCATCGTTAGACCCAGCAGCAGAGGTTTAACGCGTGTACTCGTATATACTTATCAATCAGTTGCTTCGGTCCAAATTTTTCCCCAGAAGCGAGCGCTACACAGACACTTTCAAGTTTGACGTTGCAATTGTATTGTCATAGGCTTCCCTCCATATTTCTACTATGTTGTTACCGGGCGGACGTCTACCCTGTCCTTAAATGTCGCCATGCCTTCACGGAGTGACATTGAATATTCACATGGTCAAAAGTGGTAAATAGATGTCCAATAAAAACACTTTCTGTATGAAAAATTGTATCATGCAACTTCTGATGATTTACAACACTTTGGAAACATTGTTGCTGTTCACAAACAGTCTAGCACACACCTCAGTAATTAGTCTAAACTTATGAACAGCAGCCTCGGTCTGGAGTTGCATTCATAATGAGCCAGCCAATCAGCATCCATATGGTAAAAATATGTCATAATAATCCAATATGGCGTATAAAACAACAATCATTGTGTCTTTGTTGTACAAGTATTTTTCATTAATTTAAAATTAATCCAAAACTAATATTAAAAACAACCCCCCCCAAAAAAAACTGCGTCATCAAAATGTTTGTACATACCCTGAATTTTAGACTGACCCACGAAGTATTCACCGGTCCCCGGGACAGGCCAGATAAAAGTTGCCTTGCAGAGGTACCCCTACAAATTATCCTGAAAGTTTATTTAGTATGGATATCTCAAATTAGCTAAAGCCACTAGAGACCCATCCCTCCACTTTCAAAATTCATATGTAACAGGCTTAAAGCTCGTGGTGCCCAAAAATCACACTCCCTTTGAGTTGAGTAGACAATTTGATTGGATAAGTCAAGCTTCACATAGCCCTCCACAATTGCCGCTTAGTATGGGTGGTTTTGACTATTATTTGTACCCCTTTATTTCTTTACATGGAATTGTACTTTCCATCATTTTTCTGAGAGGATTAATTTCGTGTCACAAAAAGAGGTTTATCTGCCTTACTTGACGCTGCTTGCAAAAAATATGGCCCATTATCTAACCCTATCCTCAATTAAGCTCAGGACTGACCACTAAATCTCTTTTGAACTGTTTGAGTAGTTAGGACCACATATTGTGATTTACGCTTGATGCAGGATATCAAATAAATGATATTGGAAGATTCACAAATTACCAAATTTTCCTATCGGGGGTTCCTCAATTTCAATTTCTTGTTAGTAACGTTACTGTGAAATTCTTTACTCTTAATGAGATTTGACTTGTAGAATGGACAGGTACAATCTCCGTCAAAATATATTCCAAAATCAGCGCTCGAGGCTAACGCTGAACCGTTTTCACTGTTTATCTCACTGTGCATGATTGTTTTAGGTTATAAAAGTAATTTTGAAAGCCCATCTTGCCACTCTTCTATAATCATGTCCCTAAACATTATCTTGGTTGGTCATTGCTAAGTCCACCGAGCAACAAAATTATCTATAACAATTACAATAACAATATATATATATATATATATAAATATATATATATATATATATATATATATATATATATATATATATATATATATATGTATGTATGTGTGTGTGTGTGTGTGTGTGTGTGTGTGTGTGTGTGTGTGTGTGTGTGTGTGTGTGTGTGTGTGTGTTTGTTTGTTTTTTTGTACCTAAAATATTTCATGGGCAAATTGCAATAATAATATTATGTTGGAAATTGTTGCCCGTGAAAACATGTTTTATGATCGACATTATTAATACCAACGGTTTTAATTTACAACGTAGTATGTCAGCGCGTTTGAAATAAGGGAAGGCCAGGTGTATATTTGTACAAAGTTTTAGCATAGGAATAGCAAAGCTTTTTGAAAATGCAGTGCCGTATTATACTTAATTAAACCAGCCTGAAATAGAACCGTTTGTATTCAGGAAAAGGATACATCGCCCTTATTTTAATGCTCTCCTGCCCATATAAATGTGCTCTCTGAAATACATCATATTTTCTTCAATTTTTCAAGCAGTTTTGGACAAGCACATTATGATGCCTGTGAATACAAAAGCGGCACCACCGTGCTGTGTACCTCATTTTCTGTTCTTATTTACAGTGGGAAATCTCTGTTTTTTCATCCACTATATTGTTCTGCGTGGTGATAGGCATTTTGAATACAACAAATTCAGCCTATTTCTTGATGTTTTCTACATTTAGATCGTAAGTAACACTTTGGGGACACATGGGAAGGCAGGTTGCGTGACATTATGTGATCCCTGTGACAGCAGCCAGAAAGTCCGTGACGTGGACTTTTTCACACAGAGATTATTGTTACCGTCCACCGGTTGCTTGGTGACTTGAGTACCACTCAAATGCATTCAATTTTATTCATTGCTTTCTTGATTAACATCTTGAAGACAAAGCTTCCTGATACACCGGATAGCTTTACTCTGCTTAAAGCCTATTTGGTCATATTCCGGGTACGTGTATATTCGACATAATTACATTGAAGGGAATTTTTCTAGATGCCTTGACTAATACAAACACCGTTTTTGTCTGATTACATGCATTGATTCATGTTTGTGAATATGCGTTCCCTCACACTTCTCTGTTATAACATTCCGAGGCAGCCAGGATAAATTCAGTTCATAACGCAGTTTATATGCATTAAAGAGATTCGAAGAAACCAAACTATATAAATTGGGCATTCCCTATCAACATGAGAACACAAGGTGACTCACAAGTTTGATACTTTTACGCAGTGAAAAAAATAGATATTATCATATGTTTTTTCCGAGAAATTTTAAAACAAAAGTAACCATAAATTTTCTGTTTTTCCGTGAGCAGTTTTTATAGATATCCACAAAATGCTCAGGATGTCCGTTGTTCTACAATTTCTTATTATTATTTCATGAAAATTCAATTTTATGGTTATTTCACTGATATCGGTGGGTTCTCAAAACTTTGCGACTGCTGGATATGTGTACATTCCAGTGAGTGGTTCGCTTATGCAGAGTAAAGAGTTCGGAGTGTGGAATACGGTAATGACTACTAGGAAGTGATTCTTGAAAAAAAAACGCACACAAATACAATTAAGTTGTTGTTATCTTCATGTAGTGTGACGCACTTTTGAAGTATTTTCTCTTTGACGCAATTTCA